>JBBWSL010000019.1:0-535835 GCA_038088545.1 Diaporthe humulicola
TAGGTAAAATAAATTATTTAATTTTAATTTTAGTAATTTATAGCTTTATTATATAAAAAATTAATAAATTAATAAAATAAAATTTAAAAGGAATACTTAAAATAGGGTAAACTTTCTCTATAAATTAGTAATTACTTTAAACTATTTAGAGTAAAAAATCTTATTTTTTTAATTAAATAAAGTCTTATTTTAAAATAAATAAAATAATTCTAACTAATTTTTATCTATAGAAAAGCTTATAGAGTCATAAGGCTATTACTAAGGGCTTTATTAGGGGCTTAAATAATAGATACTTAGATAGCCTTATTATTTAAGTTAAGGATAACCCTAATATATATATAATATTTCTTCCCTTATAACTATTATTATAATACTAGCTATTATATAAGTTAACCTTTAATTTTTAATTTTAAGTCTAGCTTACTTACTTACCTTTACCTATTAAACCTAACTATAGACTATTTGTATTCTTTGAGTTCCTCTACTAAGCTGGAATAGTAATGAGTATCCTGAAAGGATAAGAGATAATGTATATTGTGGATAATTATAGTGAAATTCGCTATATAAGGCTTATTAAACCTAACTATAATTATAACTAGTATAAAAGTATAAATTATTATATTTAGCTAAATATTAATAAAAACTTTTAAAAATAGGACTATTTAATAAAGAAAAAGGATTAAGAAAAAAAGTATAGTAATTAAACTATAAAATAATATATACTTATTTAATAGTTTACCTTTAAACCTAATTAATTAGGAAAAGTTATTAATATAATTTCGTTATTTTAGATTATAATATTATTTTAATTCTTTAGGTAATACCTATTTATACTTATTATTTTATAATACTCTATAATATATTAGTAATAACTCCTCTTTTTAACTTTCCTTATTAATTATTTTATTTTTATTATAAGTTATTTATATACTTATATATATATAATACTAGTAGAGGAATAATATAGTAGTAAATAATATACTTAAAAAGGCCCTATTATATTACCTATATATATCTCTACTAGCCCCCTATTTTTATTAAATAAGAGAATTAATCCTTTTTTATACTATTCTAAGTAGCTTACTTATAGAGATCTTCTCTTTACTAGAGGCCCCTTTATATAGGTATAGCCCTCCTTCCCCTTAGTATAGGCTTTCCTTAGGCCTGTAAATAGGTATATGACCTACCTATACGTGCCCTGTTTTACTATTAATATACTTATATTTAATATATATAGCTTTAAGGGTCTTTATAGAGGGATTTCTCTTTAAAAACTTTTATACCTAGTATTTATTAATAGGAATATAGGGAAAGTTAGCTAGTTTACTATTATTAATAATTTAGCTAATAAAGTATTAGAGGAGGGTATATATTAATAGATAGGATAAATAGCTCTATATAAGGGCCTAGTTAGCTATAAGACCCTCTTATACTAGTAATAGTTTCTAATAAGCTATATTAGTATCTTTATAAGTTAGTATACCTATTATATAGTAGTAAAAAGACTAGTAAGAAGTATTATATTCCTTATATACTTCTCTTTAGCTAGTATTAGTAAGATAGTTTTCTATAATAGCTAAAACTTTTATTATAAGTCTATAAGATATACTATTATATATAGTAGAAGAAGAGGAATTAAATAGTTTAATTCTTATAGTTATGCGATAAAAGCTGCCCTCATAGAGTAGGTATACGTCTAAGCGATTCTAATTATGATGGTGTGGATTGTACGTATGCGTGGATGGGGTGGTGTGTAGACCGATTTACCGACTTACTAGGATGTTTAACCCGGAATGATTGCACTCCTGGCTCAGGATGGTGGCACACATTTCTTGCATTTCTAGCTACGAGGTAGTTGGAAAATTTCTTATACGAGATGTCCTATTTATAATAGATACATAAGATTTCGTTTATGGTTTTAATTTGAAAGCTTTTACAGTTACTAATAATAGCTTGTTGGCTGCCGAAAGCTAATGCTGAAGTCACTATAATCGAACGCTTCCCAGAGCTCACATTGGCAGGTAAGATGTCGAAAATCGGAAGATTAGCATCTCAGTGATGAGAAAGATCGCCAGGATAGAATACGCTGTAAAGGCGAAGACAACGGGAACTGATGGCATTTGTCAGAGCATCTAGAAAGAAAAGCAGCTGATGATAAGAACTCCGTGGACAAATAATGTGGGAACTTGTACCGAAACTAATCCCAAAGATTCTCAGAACTCGACGACAGGTCCCGGCAACCACAAACATGCAAAGCAGTCACAAAGGTCATTGAGCTCCTAGAATAAACACAAACCACATTGATTGTCTCATGTTTCCTTGCTACTATCTCGCCTTTGCTAATCTCTTGTTTGGGTTGCTACAAGTTTCACATTGAGCTGTCATGATATAGCGAGATCTCGTGTTGTCCATCTTGCCCTGCCGGATCCGCGTGATTGGTGGAAGTCCCGCAGAATTCTCCGAGAAACAAGAGCTTGATGCGCACTTGTAGCTTGCCCGCTGCAAGGCCTTGCAACTGGCTCAAATATGCAGTGTTCTGCTGAAAGTTAAATAATAATTCTCAAAAGCTCAGATTCGGATACCTTGTGTACATACGGCTGTGTATATTTAAAGCACTTAACGACGGCCGTTGGGGTCAGGGGCAGGTCCAGGAGGGCGAACCTCGCGCCACTGAGGCTCGCGAGCGGCGATGTTCTCGGCGCGACGACCATTAGGGTCAGGGGCAGGTCCGGGAGGGCGGACTTCACGCCACTGAGGCTCGCGAGCGGCAATCTCTTCTGAGCGACGGCCGTTGGGGTCAGGTGCGGGTCCGGGAGGGCGAACCTCACGCCATTGAGGCTCGCGAGCGGCGATTTCCTCTGCAAGACGGCCGTTAGGGCCAGGGGCGGGTCCTGGAAGGGGAACATCGCGCCACTGAGGCTCGCGAGCCACGAGCTCTTCTGCGTGCTCGGTGGTTCGAGGAACCGCAAGCGCGAGAGTGCCGAAAAGCAGCGCGATAAATGTCTTGGTGTTCATAGTGATGATGAAGTTGCTGGCTTAGCGTGAATGATATTACTCGAGATAGTGATTGACCTTGTCCAGGGTAGACCGTGACGAAGGGCGAGTGCTTACTCTTTAAGTACTCAAAAGAAAAGATGTGGACAGAACCTTTGCTAGTGGATGACTTATTTTAATGTGTAAAAATACGCGTGTTGAATATAACGTATTGAGTCAGTACAGTCAGCCTTTCTCAGGTATTGCCGGAGAGGCCGTGACATTATTCTGTCTCAATACTGATAAAACCCCAGGAGAGTCCACCCCCAGATATTCCAACCCCAGAAAAGGCATGATTTAAAGTTTACGGTGACAGCGGCGCCGTGATAGGCGCCGTGAGAGACGGACTGATGAAAGAACCGAGTCTCCAGCGGACAGTAAAGT
The DNA here is from genome assembly GCA_038088545.1 of Diaporthe humulicola. Classification (NCBI taxonomy): domain Eukaryota; kingdom Fungi; phylum Ascomycota; class Sordariomycetes; order Diaporthales; family Diaporthaceae; genus Diaporthe; species Diaporthe humulicola. The sequence continues at coordinate 3,418 of JBBWSL010000019.1, forward strand.
CTGCCGCTTCTCTAGAACGTTTTCGGCATGATTGATCTGGCTAGCCTGTAAATAGAATGCTTGGTATTCTCCGCTCTGAATAGTGACACGTAATAGAAATCGCTCTGTTAATAGATATTCATGCTTCGCTGACTCGTCCTCATATGCTTCACCACGGGATGGAAACATCACAGTAGTATGTAAAGATGTCTGGAATTCTGTTGTACAGTCATTGATTTCCTCTACTGCATGCCCTTAGTCTCTATCCAAAGGAGTGCCCTGATGTTGATCGTTACCAGTCCAAAAAGACACTGTTGAGGCGCCGATCAAGTCGACTCTTACAACTTTTACACCTCTCACTGAGATGTTCAATAAATCGACGCTTCATTATGGCCTCGGATTCGCCATCTTGGCTCTCGTGCTTCCACGAATTTTAACAACACAGTTTCTACAACATCAACCAGAAACAGAACCAGCCGCGTACACAGTCCACATTCTGTCCTTTGATCCTCTCATGATCTACCTAGAGAACTTCGTCTCCAAGACTGAGAGAGAGCACCTGTTGAGTATCGGGTACGTATTGGATATGTTCAGTAGAGGCAGCCGGTCTAACATACCGTAGGAGCTCTATCTTCAACCGATCAGCGGTTCTTAAGCCAGATGGCGAGCTTGAAGTTTCGGATTATCGGACAAGTTCGACCGCTTTTCTTCCAGACGGTGACCAGATAGTTGAGCGGATTATCTCTCGTGCCTCCGAGTTTCAAGGGTTTACGCGACGAGGAGACCACGAAAGCCTACAGCTCACACGATACAGCATGGGCCAGAAGTTTGACGCTCACTGGGATCACCAGCAAAACGACTCGCCAAGTGATTCAAAGCAGAGGCTTACGACGATATTTACCGTTCTTGAAGCGAGCTGTGAAGAGTGCGGCACTAGATTTCCGTCGCTGAGTATCGACTGGGCGCAGGAGGACGGTAGGTGGTGCCGCTTTCTCGATTGCGAGGATAAGGAAGGGATCACGGTGAGACCTATCCCAGGGAATGCTTTGTTCTGGAAAAACCTTAACAGCTCGTACCTTGGAGACTGGAGAACGCTCCATGCAGGGCTTCCACCGGAGAAGGGAGTAAAAACTGGCCTGAACATTTGGACCTATGAGTGAGGTATGATCAAGTGTAGCGAAGACAGAATCGAGCTTGCGAGGTGGCGATCTGAGCAGGGCTTACTCTGGCACTGCGATCTGGTGCAATGTGTTCCTCGTGGCTAGATTGATCTGTTTGGGTTTGGACTTTGTCATTGAAATGACTACGGAAGAGCAGGAGCGGCCGGGACATGCGCGTATTTCGTACGAGAACGGAAATTCGCACGCCCAAAACGGAAGCTGTACGCCCTCTGCTGACTTAGAATGCAGGGCCCTGTGGATATATTTATTTCCACTATGGCGTTCACATACAAATTTATAACATGATTTCAGGCCTTAACATCCTCCACATCGCCACGCCCTCCACGGCATGATTTTGTGTTTTTTTCAGGTGCTAAATTGCCCACCACGGGGCTTAAATGTCCACTGCAGTGCTTAACTACCTTCTATGGTGCTTCATTGCCCTCCATGATGCTTGACTGCCTACTGCAGTGCTTAACTGCCCTCTATGGTGCTTGACTTGTCTCCATGGTGCCCATAAGTAAGCGTTGGTGGTGGGTTGTTGAATTGACGTTGATGAGTTGAGGCTGTGTTGCAGGGCACGAGATTGAGGCGGCAAAAAGCACCGTGATGGGCGGTGAGGCGACGTTAAATGGCGGACTCTGATTGACTGCAGCTCTGCGTAGTCAGCAGAGGGCGTGCAGCTTCCGTTTTTGGGCGTGCGAATTTCCGTTCTCATACGAAATACGCGTACCCTAGGGCATCTTAACGAGTACGCCCGCGTATATCGGTAGACCCGAGTCAGCAGTAGGGATTGCCGAAAACTCTATTGTTGCTCAAATCTCAATCAGTGGTCTGTTCAAGTGCGCGAGTCTTACTTCACATCTGTTATACACGCCATCAAAGAGCGATGTTCCGATTTACTGCTTCGTAGTCGTCACGTGCTTCCACTTATTGTCATTCTTGCAGCTATCAGACAACTCAGCCAAAGTCCTCACATGTCTGACCAGCATTAAGTTTTGGGTGGGGATGCTTCCACTCGTTGGGTGAAGACGCCATTTTCCGGTCTATCGAGGAGGCGCATAAAACCTCACTTTGAACGGTGACGACCATACATAACCTCTTGACGTTGTCTATTCGTCATCAAATGTCGGGGAAGACATCGGTGGCGCCAATATAAACTAGAAATATCTCATGAAAGTCATACTGCTTATCAGACTCATCGAAGAAGCGGAGATTAGCCTCAGTTGTCTTCCCGCCTTGGATGGAACCAAGGTCAGAAAATTGATTAGCGGAGTAGGCCAACAGGATGTAATCTTACTTATCGTTGCAGGATTGTATTATAATTCTTGTGAACCTACGTCGCCACTAGATGCATTTAAGATGACTTCACTTTCTAATATTTGTGATTGTATCAGAAAACGATGAGTGAAGGTATTTCACTACGGTAGCCGCCGGAGGGATTGCTTCTGGGCTCCCTTCCGATGATGGAAAAGTCAAGGATAGCCATGACTGCGACTCATTGGCTAAAATAAATCAAGGAGCTCACAGTGATCTAATAAGGAGTTGTTGCCTAGGCAGTGTTGTTCGTAACGCTGCTTGCCGGTCCTATTCTTTCCTTAATACTGCCCCCAGTCTAGTTAATGACCTCCCACTGGGCATGAGTGAGTCTGGCAGGACGCAGGTACATGTGGCCAGTCCTCCCGGGTTGCTTATTTGGCCTCTCAAATTTCAGCTCGGTTTCATAATTGAAAGGTTCAGATACAAAACCGTCACTCAGCCATGCTGTGCAACACCGGGAGGCCGATTTGGATAACACGGAGCTTGGTGACTCCCGCCCCCACCCCACCCCGACCCCCATCTCCCAAAATAAAACGGCCCCCAACCACCACACTGTGCATGCGCACATTCAATTCCCTCTCATGTATGCACATGTGATATGAATAGCCCCGTCGCATCATTGGAAGACATAAGTTGCCAGTGCACTACAGCTCGAGGAATGCCGTTGTTTATTGCCCACTTCAATCAGCTCTTGGAAATCGAATCAAGCGACTTCGGCTTTTCATCCCCTTTTTTGTGTACGACTAAATCATACCGTTAGGCTCCATATCCGGGGTGCATCTAAAGGTAAACTGACTGCAGCGGCGACTTCTATAATTTCCGGAGACCGAGGGGAAGTATCAAGGGGTTACACAGCTGCAAGAATAAGCTCACTATTCGCCAGTACCAGGCCTATTGTGGAAACATGCATGAGGAGGGTTGGATTGGGATTGCAGCTTGAGGCGCAGACAATCAGCTTCGCCCTGTATCATTTTAGCTACTGTCCTCCCCCATTATTATACTCAGGAGATCCATTGCGCACGGTTGGGTTGGTCGCCCATTTTCTTGACCATATCACTCCCACTGAAATCTAAATTGTTTTCTATGCAACCATTGCCACTCTGATGGCACTTACAATTCCGACGGGATGGGCCCAGAGCTCTGGATGCTTGACCTCGGGGGACCAATGGGGATGGGCATCCGCTGGTGCTAATATACACTACTACGTGGACATGCTAGGGAGCCCGGACGAGAGACATATCTGCTACCCCCCAGGCTATCAACCAACTTCAGGCCTCGCATATGCGGCGAATGGATGTCCAGATGCATTCACATCGGCGTGCACGAGCGTTGTGAATAACGTGAACCTTTTGACCGTTTGCTGTCCAACGTGAGTCTCACATTGCTGGTTCTTGGTTGTCCAAATAATCCTATCTTGGCTGAGTAAACTGGGTGTGCCAGTTCCAACTGACACGAAGTGAAATGTGGCCAAGTGCCTACCGTTTCAATTGCGATAGGACAACGGATTTTGACATCGCAACTTTTCAATGTATATCGAGCTTTCCCGGCCCGACGTTTTATTCAGCTACGTACACCGGCTTTGGGGCGGGGTTGCAGAGTGTCGAAAGTTATTTCGCCGAAACCTTCGTTTATTCCGGGTCCACGTCGACACTGGTTGGCTTCACAACCACAGGCCCATTCGTTGTCCATGAAACTCGCCCCGCTGGGAGTCTGTGGGCTATGGCCGTTCTGATAATGTCCACAGTAAGCTGATTTCGCCGAAGCTTAGCATTCTCTGTCTTCTCGTGAGTTTTCTATCCAGCGCGAGGATGTGTTCTAAGACTACTTGGTAGAGCGCAAGCAGCGGACAAACAACCGCTACTGCACCCACGGCCACCGCTCTAACGACCAGCATCCCAACAACCAGCACCCCAACGGTCAGCGCCCTAACGGCCAGCACTCAATCAGGCACGAATTCGCCAGTATCTTCAACCACCGGACTCTCCGCTGGAGCAGCAGCGGGGATCGGCATAGGCACCGGGGCTGCAGTGTTTTTGTTTGTGTGTGGGGCCTGGTTGTTGTATCGCCGTGGAGTTGCAGCTGGAAAGATAGAGAACAGCAGATATGACGACAAATTCGATGCGCAGCAGCCGAAGCCGCCACAGAACGAAAGGGACAGGGTCCAACCGTTGTACCAGCCACCAATTGAGTTGGATTACAGAAACGAACGGGCGTACGAATTGGAAGCATTGTCTCCTAGACCTCATGAAATGGAGTAGATGTGGATGACACAAATAGCCATAGACAAAAGCTCAAGTTGCGAGAAGGAACTCCAGTTTCACGCTTGTGCTAAGACAATGGCTGGTGGATGAGGGCTGCAAAAGGATCCAAAGGGGATCACGAATTTCACAACATGGAAATAAATTTATTAAACCGGCTAGGGACTAAACCTGGAGGCTGCTATATATTAATATCTCTATAGAAAAGAAGATACTTCTAGTTATTGTCCCTGTCGGCATAGTTGCCATAAGTCGGAACACTAGAGAATCTCTAGCAGTAAGCAAGTTAAACTCCCATTTCCAACTAGAGCTGTACCTAGTAAAACAGCATAAAGCCACAAATAGTTTATATAATAAAAACATGCATGTTTTCATTATACATTATAATCTAGTAATAATCAAATACTGAAAACATATATGTTTCTATTATATATAGTTATAATAGTACAATTATAGGCATTGCTATATAATAAACATATAGTTATTTATCATTAGTCTTTTGCTAGACTATGTGGGAGTGCTGGCAGCAATGGACAAGCTGTCATAATTATAGTCCAATAATAGTCTATACTAAAAACATATATGTTTTCATTATCTACTATAAGCCAATAATAATCCATACTAAAAACTCATGAGTTTCCAGTATATATTACAGTCAAGACACAACTTCTCGGCACGTTCAGGACGCCGAGAGGATCAGTATACTGGAATAATCGCTTGAGGTTGAAACGCCATGGCGGAGAAGCCTAATGATCATGCGAAGGAGATGGAGCAGGACCTCGACATTGTGAAAGAGAAGCGGCGAGGGTGTTTTTGGGTGCGTTTTTGTAAGCATTAATAAGGGCTTTCAGGCAGGCTTGATATTTTGGTAGTTATTGATAGTCGTGGCGCAGCAGTGGGACTAGGCCGGTCTCAAAGCCGTCAGGGGTGACCTGGCACGAGCCTTAAGCGCCGACGAGTACAGAAGTATCTTTAGACTGGTCGCAGGGCAGAAGTAGCTCATCAGCGAGGAGTATCGCTTCTTCTCGTCCACGCTCGCCGTCGTCGCTCGAGCTGCAACCCCTTCAGCGGCACTCGTTGACGTCGAGGGTCACTCTGTCCGCTTCTTCGTCAGAACCAGATGGACAGTCGGCATGTGGGGGTTCACGATAACGTTACCCGGCAACCAGCCGGGTTTGTTTTTGCAGAGCACAAGCGTCCGCGACATAGTATGGGCAGAGGTGATGGAGGCATGAGCTCACCATGGTAGTTTGGGAATGACTTGAGTGAGGCCGGCGAGGCATGTCAGGGTGTGGTGGGAAACCACAAAGGCGTGCCATCACTCAGAGGGGGCTGTCTAGCTTGCTGGGCACCTCGATACTGGGCGTTGGCTGTCTTTCACGGCTGTCACTGGGCGAGACTGGTAAACATCAAAGTGGCTCTCATCATTTCGGGATCTCACATTTTCACTCACGCGGGCACATATGAAGATTTTAAAAGACAACACGGATTTTATGAGCCATTGTGTCTAGAACTAATGCCGAGTGCTCCTTGTCGCCACCGAATGGCTGCACTCTGACGACCAATACTGGCACCAAGTACAGAACTCGACGATGTCACCTATTCCTCTTCCTCGTCTGCTCCCACGAAGTTGGGGAACCTCTCAATGTCTTTCAGTCACCATGCTACACATGACGCCAACGCAGCCGTGGACTCCGCTCCTGTGAAGTCTGGTGTTCTGCAAAACTCAGTCTGCCCAACCAATAATTGGATGCACGTCAACAACTGCGCCCAATTTATCCCCTCGCTCTGACATGTCGACAGGATATATGTAGAAAAGCACATAACCAGACGTAGAAAGGCGAACTCCAGCCTGGAGCGCGGCCAGAGCCGACCTGGCCCCCTCCGGTGTGTAGGGTTCGGCCATAACGTAGTACGTCTGGTTCTCTTCCAGCGGCAGGTTGTATTCCATCTCACCGTTCGCCGCAATAAGGCGATCGACGTGATGCCGAGTGGACGGAATGTGGACCATACCGTCATATCTGCCGACAACCTTCCGGAGCCCTTGCAGGATGAGAGTCAGTCCCATCTTGGAACAATCAACCTTTCCCATTACTCGTTCTGGATGGTTTGGGCATGGGAATATAAAGTTGTGATTTGCAACATTGTCACCAGTACCATTATGCCCACGGAGCAACACCTGCTGGTAAGGGCGGAGATCCTTGTCTCCTTCCGTCGTCGGGAAGACGACTACGTCGGCGAGCGTTAGAGGGTGCCACACCCGGTTGCTATCCCTCGCCAGGATGTCAATCATGTAGGCGGCGGCAGGGTCGTCATCGGCGAACCCGCCGACTGGCCACGCACCAGGGTCTTCTCCGATAGGGACTGGCGGCGATGCCTGTGTCTCTAGAGCCAGTGGCTCGCCCGCTGCTGAGGCTGCTGCCTGCTCGTCTTCCCCCGTGTCCTCTTCCTCGATGTCCAAGGGCTCTGGCGTGTCGGCTTCCTCACCGAGCGCAGGCCAAGCCCAGTCGTCATCGAGCGCAGGCCAAGCCCAGTCCTCATCGAATGCAGACTCTGCCCAGTCCTCACCTTTGGCAACGTCGTCGCCCTCCTCTTCCTTGCTGTGCACAAGTCCTTCCTTATCCTGTTCCTCTCTGTTTGCAGAGCGGTGCTTGCTTAGATCTGGCCAATTGGCGCATCTTGCACACTTTGCGCCGAGACTGGTACGGCCTTGCTCGTTCAAGAACACGGCCACCTGCGCCATCACGTCAAAGTAACGTGTGTCCGAATCGTAGACTGACGGTTGAGCTCGACGCGCAGAGGGGTCGGCGTCGCCAACATCGTCGGACCAGTATCCGTGGTCCACTAACCGGGCCAGTCGTGTTCCCATCTCCTCATACTCGTACATGAGGCAGAATTCGGACATTTTTCTGAAGCTGTCCCGTTTGAGCTCCCGCTTGCCCTCCTCCTGTTTAGCCTTTAGCTCTTCAGGAAAGAGCTCCGCGATTATTTGCGAGCGGTTTGGTGTCGACATTTTGAGAGTCTTCTGAGAAGCGTGCGTTAGCCAGTGATCCTGAAGATTGGTGGGTGTCGCGATACCTACAAGCCAACAGTGTTGTGGTCGCTGTTGTTGATGAAGAGGTTTTGATGAATTCGAAGGGTTTGCCTCAAAGTCGAAAAACACAACAGCTGCACTGAAACCCCCCCCCCCCACCTTCACCAAGTACCCAGTTACCTTCAACCTGCGCTAGTCCAAGCCCCCAAGGCTGACCTTGACCAGTTCTGTGGTATCTACATGCGATGAGCCCCTCCCTGCACTTGAAACTCCAGGCAATCAAAACCAGCCAACAGTCTTCCACTGACAAGCGCAAACAAAGATGGGGCCAGCAAGCGCGCCTGTCAAAGACGTTCGTGACTAAGGCAGGCGGAATAAGCAGGTGGTATGGCGCTATGGCTTTTACTTGATAAGTACTGGCCCTTGCCAGGCAACGATTCGGCAGACATGTCGGTCATGAACTGTTTGGTCGCTTTGTCCCAGATCATCTTTTTTTACCTCGCCCCTAGAGATGCCATGGATGACTTGATCCGGCAGACGGGATTGCTGAGGGTTGCAATGTCGAACTTCGGTGCGGGTACAATAGAGACCGGTCCCAAGGAGCGAGGGGGTTTAGGCTCATGCACGACATTTTCACCGATCACCCTCAGTGGTCAGCCGACCTTCGCCCGCCTGGCCGAGAGTGAGATACTATTGAAGAACATCTGGGCCACGATCCGCTCAGTCTACTTATATTATTCCATCTTGTGGGAGCCCAGCCCCGCGTCCTCATAATGGATGTGCCTACCAGGTGAGATCTGAGACCTCGTCGAGGCCAAAAGAGCTTGATAGCGTGGACAACCGCGAAGCATGGGAGCACGTTCGATGCTTTGGGTGCCTCTGCGGGCATGTTCGAAGGCAGACTCGAAGGCGTTGAGGACCATGTAGAGGGATCCTTGCACCCATGTCAACCAGGGTATATCCTAATACAAAGTTACCTCAAACAGGCGTAGCGTAAAGCAGACGCAAATTCCATTCTTTATAAGACTACCGGTAATTAATATCTGCTCTAAGAATAATAAGTACATTAATCGTTTGCACAGTATCGTCAGACATCGTTGCCCAAGTAAGTGCCTCCTGGTCCGGAGAATATGGGGCCAATCAAATCACCTGCACCTTGATCCACTGGAACCAACAGGAGCACAAGAGCTGCACATACACGGACCATACAAGAGCTGAATGTAATCGAAACATTGTGTTCTGAGGACTGCACCGATTACTGTATTTGTGTCTGTTGCGGATGTTGGGCAGCTAGCTTTGGGTGTGTAGTCTGACACGGATTCAGTAAGCAGACGAAAATATCAATACCTGGTGGCCTTGCCGGTAATTGGCTGTAGCAATTACTGTATTCACTGCGGCTATTCACAGGACAATGTCACTGTTTTCATTCGTATCGATAAAGCGTCTCCCCTTCCTCCCTCGTGGCGCATTGCAACCATCCCTCTACTGCACCGCTCAGACACCACCTGCTCCTGCGGGACCCACTACCAAACCCAGTGGTCCATACCTACCTTTCGTTGGCAGTGGAGGCAGCCCACCCACAGCCTGTCACCAGAAAAAGAGAACAACGGCAACGACGACATCAGCAACGACGACAACGACTCGGACGGCAGGCACCAGTTGCCGTCTCGAAGAACAATGTCTGGGTTGACAGTGAGAAAGAAGAGAGGAGGCGGCGTGGCCTCAAGTGCCAAGAGGAAGAAGCGTGACGATAAAAGCCTCGACAGCCAGAGTGACGGCGATGGCGATACCATCGAGCCTGCTGACAACGATACAGATCCCAGTGAGGAAGAAGATGAGTCCGAGGATGATGTGGACAAACCGCGATCTACGGCGAAGGGGTTGAAACTGGAGAGGCCATCTGTGGTCTTCAATAGGCGTAAACGGGAACTCAAGGCACGAGGGCGCAAGATAAAGTCTGGCGACGTCAGCTCAACTGACAGCTCTGCTGAAATGCGCAGCGTGGTTGTGCCAAAGTCCAAGGGCGCAGACTACCTTCGGCTAAAGAAGGAAGCAGGAAAAAGTATTGGGAGAGTCATGGACAGGTCGGTATTGCGGAGAAACCAGGATTACCCACCTGGCACAGACGAGGAATTCAAGCGCCTCATTCCGAGGCCTCGGTACGACGAGTACTGGACCCTGGAAGACCAGAGACGGTTGGAAGACCGGCTGGAGGGCGATACTGTATTCAAGAAGCAGTACAATGTCAAGCAAACTGTCGTTGGCGTCTGGAAGACGACATACCGCTTCACCGGGCGACTGGCCACGGACATTATCGGGCCCAGGACTGGCCTGGAGTTCAAGTCTGATTCACACAAGGGAGACGGTCCTGTGTGGACTGATAAGCTTTGCAAAGCACTGCCGGACATCATTCTCCATCCAATGTTCGACCTCGACACAGACAAGATGGCCTTGGGACTTCAATGGGCCGTCATCTGCCGTACGGGTGACAAGAGGAAATACAAGCTGAGCGGCTGCAACGATGACCTGTTCCTCCGAAAATTAGTTTCGGTCATCGACAAGCGCCAGGATGGCAGCAGGACACCCGCCGAGCTGCGAGAGACGGCATCATATGAATACATGATGGCTCGTGGTACCACTATCGAACCACCGACCTGGTCCCAGTTCCTGGGGCATATAGAGAACAGGGCCGCAGCGTCCACAAAGGGGAAGGCTCCACAGAGCAACAACATTGTCGGCGGCGGAGACGGAGCTGAGGGAGGACCTTACTTCGTCGACATCACCGACGTATATGCCGTCCGGGGCGCGCTCGACAGGATCAAACACCTCAGCATGCGCAAGTTTGTTGGCTCCCGCCTGATCTCAGGCGCAGTCAAGCCGTCCAGGGGAATCAACGATGTCCCAAACACCAATCTCATCCAGAAGGCAACAAAAGCTGTCCTGCTGTTCAAGGAGCGGAACAAGGAGCGGCTGAGCCGAGGTGGCCCTGCCGAGGTATTGCCAAGCCCACCTCTGGATCTCGAGCCTCCGTCATAGTATGATGCGGGTCGAGAGTCCGGATCAGGTGTCGACGACAGCGGCCCTGTGGGCAGAGGAGGCCGTGCAAGCCTCCCTCATGCAACGTTGCCGCAGGCAGGACGAGTCACGCGCCCCGAGTCCACTTCTGACGACGACCCGTTCCGCGACGACGATAACGAGGCCGCGAGTACGGGTCTCACCCACGGTGACAATGTCGAGGGGGAAAATGCCGAGAATATGGTGTCTGGCATTCCCGCCGGGGAGCAGAGACACTCTCAAGAGCCAGACGAGTCTACCGTACTTCCACAACCTCTAGAGGCGACAGGAATCGGATCATCGAATGTCCAATCTCGTCACGACAGTTTCATCCACATCCCACGCGTCGACTGGGACAGACCAGCCAGTTCGGATCAAGGACTACTGGACTACAATGATCGACCACAAGATGCTCCCCTAAGCGGGGACGGCTCAGTAGGACAGCAGACCTTCCGCCCACGAGACCAGGTCAGCTTGGATGAAGTACTTCCAGTGCAGCCAAGTGAGGGAGGAAACAACGGGGCCGGAGCGCTTCTTCATTCTCCAGCGGCGCCGAATTCGCCGGTCCGGGTGAAGTCTGAACCAAACGATCATAGCGAGGGTCAGCAACCCTCGAATGTTCGGCCACCTCTCCAAGACGCAAGGGCGCTGAGCCAGCCCATGGGCCCTTCTGCCACTCAGGCGGGTGGGAATGGCCAGTCAACCGATGGCCTCTCAGTGCGCCGTAGGTCTGGCGACGCCGTGAACCCATCTCGAGATCATCTTCTTCGTCCAGGTCCCAGCGCGCAACACAGGGCACGTGCAGCTGCTCCGCTCTCACAACGACAATTCATTGATGTAATTGAGTCTGTTCTAGGAAAGCGTGATTCCGATTCTGTGATCAGAGTTCCCCAAATGGCGAAGAGACAAGCCACAGAGACGGCCATGGCATCTCAAGGCGACATGTCTTTCAAGAGAGAGATGTCTGCGCAAATCAGCGATGTAGGAACGAACGGCTCCGCGGCGACTTCGACAAACCTTGCCAACCCCAGCGATGGACGTCCAGGTGGTCTCGGCGTGACGGTCATGCCCCGATCGCAAGAAGGGGGAAATGCGACATTCAACCAGGTCAACAGCCTGAATGCCCGGAGAGAAGATACAAGGGCTTGGTTGCTGTCGACCATCGAGGATGATGAGGAGAACGATGTGTTCCATTCCGCCCATAGGGACCGCTTGCAGTTTGTGAACAGGGACACCAACAAAGCTGGCGTAGACGAGCCCATGGCCAGAGAGCCCGCGACGAGAGATCCCGCAATCAGAGAGCTCACGATGAGACAAACCGCACCTACATGCGCGTCGTGCGGCAGCAGCCATCACTCGACTAAGAGCTGCCATATCCCTTCCTCCGACGGAATGACAGTCATCTGCCCTTTTCATGGCTGTTCAGGCCGCAGTGGCGGCCACTCCCTTGATGGACAAATCAGACACGATCCAAACACAAGAGGTACGGGTCCTCCATTGTACTGCAGGTTTATGATTGAGTATGAGGAAGCAATTCGCAACGGGGGCCCGGAATACGAGAGATGCCTCAGACGGGCATTCAAAGCATTCGTCGTTGATCGGATCCGGAAGCCATTCTGTCGTGTGGTCAAGATGATACACTGTCCCATTCAAATCGCCATCAAGTATTCCGAGGTCTTTTGCCAAGGAACGATGCCCCAGGCACTGCTGTATGGCATGCCATATACCAAGCGGGACGCAACAAATCCTGAGATTGTGGCCAAGCTGAGGGCGTGTGAAAAGCACGACTGGAGAGAGATGCCCCCGGGAGAGCTAGAAGGTTTGGGATGGACAATCATCAAGAACGCCTACAGAACATCCGAAATTGAGATGCAGATTCATCACCAGAGACCCAAGCGACGGGATCATGTAGCCAGGACTCGCTAGTCGGTTCCAGAGAACCAACCTTCTGAAGACATGGCGGTTGCTTAAAGATTGGGTAACTGCCTGAAGTGTTACTGGCGACAGTGTACAGCAGCAATATTGCATTCTCCTTGAGAAGGTAAAAGCGGATGGCTTAGGTACAGGCAGACTGCGGACAGCATGACGACAACGCTTTGGGTCAGTCTAAAACCTAGACAGGTGTAAAATTAGCATAATGTCTAGTGATTGTATTGATATAGAGCCTCAAAATAGATTTCCTTCTCAGATTTGACTCGAGCTGCTGGGTGCTACTTGTGTGGCCGACCCGCTCCATTCGCAGAGCGTATAGTAGAGTCGTGGCCCTGGTCATGATGGGCTAAAATAGGGCGGATAGATATACTTGGTCCAGACTACTAATATTCAAGCCCAGAGAAATGCCTTTGTTCATAATAAGGCGGAGACTATGTGGGACCGCCCCGAAAGTCCCCTCTAGGCCTGGGATTGAACCTACTATGATGAGGGCTGAGATAAATGGTCATCCTGGTTCATCTGTTCCAAGGTTGGGCAAGTTGCCGCCAGTATGTGCAGGGCCATGTTGATAAACATAGGCGTAATAACTTGCCATTTCTCTTATTAACTAGTAGGCTTGATCATGCATTATTGATTTAAATCACAAACCCATAGGACTGGGAGATGTGACTGGTCTGGATTGTGGTGTAGTGTTGGCTGTAAGTCGAATGTGGTTGTAGGGGGCATGGGTAATTGATGTTGGAGGTGCGTGTCACTTAGGTTGCTGCCCGTCACCTCTTCCAGTCACTCCAAAATAACTGCTCCCGCCATGTACATTATCTTCGTTTGTTTTGTCCCTCCAAAGACTAGCTCGCCCACTGAGAGCCCCACAACAACAGTCTGATTTACCACCTTGCAGCCTGGGGCCTTTGGACCCAAAACAAAGACCTTCGAACAGCAGCAAGAGCAACCTACCCATCACCCATCATCTCATTCAACCACAGTTGAGAAATCAGTGGCAATGGACCGAGATGACAACGTTCCGCCCCCAGGCGAGCAGCAGTCCGCGCCGCCCGTTCTCAGCTACATTGAATCTTTCAAGCCGCTGGTGCCAACGGAGGAGATGAAGTCGACTTCGCAGCACCTACAGCACATATTTGTGACAAACGGTTCGCCAGCGTCATTCGGACATGTCGTATCCAAGCAATGGCGCGCAGACAGCGTCAACGGCAGAAGCACGTGGGCCGTGGTTGGCACCGCCCTGGAAGTCGAACTTCTGCGGAAGGCCTTGATCGACGGGGTCGCCACAGACATTCCCGGTCATACTATTGACTCACAGTTTGTTACAGCCCCTTCATCTATCAAATCCCTCTTGGGTCCCGTCATAGTCATCATAACGTTCGAGTATTTGGTCACGGCCTTGAGCGAATGCTTGCAGCCCGATCGGACGTGGCAGTGGAATGTCACATTTGGCAACCCAACTGTTGTCATGAATTTCGGATGGGGCAACATGAGCTTCGACATGGCGTTCTCATGTCCGCTCCTGGCAAGGTGGATTGAAGACACGATACAAACTGGGCCTCAAGTGGTCATGGCTTGCACAGTCTCGAGCGACAACAGACCGTACTTTGGCAGGGAGTGGCGAGAAGTGGCTATGCAAGAGATTACGACACTCAGAAGAGGCGCGAGTCGCATGCTACACTTCCGCGGCTATAAGGCATGCGAAGGCGTCGAGCGGGACAACAGCTTCCGAGATATTGAGAAGTCGCTGAAGGACATTTCGGACAATGGTGCCCAGGCGGATGGCTACAGGACTCTCCTGGTGGCGGACCCAACCACGGTCAACATGCTGCCGGAAGTTGCGAGGCCATTGCTTGCAGACAAGATCGAGCGTCTGCACGGAAATAACGCCGCGAACATAGCGCTCGACAGCAAGATGACTTACGTAGGTCAAGTCAGCAGAGTCAGCGACGTGGTCATATTTCCCTACATCACTGGATCTATCTATGACATGGGCCAGACAGTCTGTGGCGCGGACGAATGTGGTGTGCCGCGGTCACAGGCAGAAATCAACTACTACAGCCGGTTCAACCAGGAGTCCGACATCCAGCCACGGGTCCGCCTTCTAGCGAGCGAGGACCATTTCCGAGGCTTGCCCGTCCACTGCGAGACATCCGCTGCACACAGCCAACACTTGATCCGGCTTTTGGTGTGCTGCAAGCTCGTGTGGCCGGACGTACCTCTGGCCGACATCCCTGTTCTCCTGCCGGCCGACGAGGCAGCTGTGATATACCACATGGGTCATCTCTGCCCCAAAGGGATCATGTCCAGGCCCGCTGAGCTTCCCGGCGAGAGGGACCGACCAGGTACAGGGGAAAAGCAAGACCTGTACAGGATGATGACTCTGACCAGATCGGGGCACACGACCGCTACCATCCTGATGATGGGTGTGCAAAGCCTTCACAGCGCTCATCTACTGGCGCAGCTTTCGGAGGAAATGACGCACAATGTTTCCTTGGACCAGAATAGCAAAGCTGTTGTTGAGGCCGTCTTTGCGCTTGCAGTTCTCACCGAGCTCAACAAGAATGGAGCGACGTTATTGAACCGCGTCACGCTCATGCACCGGAATCAATCTGAACACAAGCTTTGGTACAAGCAGAATTTCAAGGGTATCGCGGAAGGGAAGGCCGGTCGCGGGTCCATCTGGTTGGCTACTGGCCTCTGGCAGATGCTGATGAAGAGGTATGACTTGAGGGGACCACTAGACTTCTGTCAGCGTCGGCCACCTCCTCCCGGTGAGATCAGTCTGAACGATGGCAGGATCTCCGTGGACGTCCTACTCACTTTGCGCTGGGATCGCCGCATGAAGGCCTTCAACAAAATCTGCACGTCCGTGCTAGATCTGGGACCGGTTCTCACACTGACCGAGACGCCTCTGACGGGCAAGGAGCTCCTTGCTGTCGAGGTGGCCCTTGTCAGAGCCTTCATGGACCGAATCATGATGGTAGAGAATCATGGTGAAGACTTCAAGGCCTGGGACATGGCATCAGGCCACGAGATCGGTCGGCCATTTGACTCACAGGAAGCACAGATTTGGTGGGAGGATTGCAGCGCAGGAGATGCACTTCTAAGTGGAGAAAGATGCCCGGTCATTTTCTGTGTTTACAGTTATCTGGTCTACGAGCTCAGCGCCGACCGGCGTACCCTGATCAGGAAGGCTGTCGACGCTACTTTTGTGTCTGCTAGGTCTGTCCGGATCGCATTCGAAGGAACTGATCTTGCTTTACATGTCCGGACTCATACGGGCAACCTCCAGCTCCTCAAGGAGCGCGCAAGTCAAGCCAGCGGAGGCGGACAATGAGTTCCGAGGCGAGCAGCCCATGCTACCGATTCCAATACCAGGGCCAGGGGTAAAAAGGCAACTGAAAAGTCCGTGGGAGCGGCAAAGGAGGATAATTGACTGTGGAGGTCGCCTAATTTTGTTGTGGAGAACACCAACCATAGATCTGTTGTTTTGGGGGGGAAATTGAACAGCTTGTCATTCTGTCCACTGAGCTTCTGGCACGAGTGAAAACCCTCGATCATATTTATAACACGTAATTACCCAAAGTATGGTGAACTGTTGTGACCCTTGTGTGCGCTTTTGTAGAGTATCTGCCCTCAGTCCTCCGGAATAAGGACAACACAGTCAGGTGTCTAGATTCCATGCATTCTGCGACCTTTGGCGGGTTCTGTTCGTCAAATAATGTCCAATAGAGTTCGACAGACGCCAGGAGCTCGAAAGAACGCTGGGCACAAGAGACATTAGAAAAAGAACCATGCATTGGGATCCATAAGATCCCACGGGATGTTTAGCACAATGTTTACAGGACTTTCGAATGTACATTTTATTATCAAAAATTGACAACTCTTTCCGACATGCGCACATGTGCTCAAAGCCCACTGCAATCAGGCAAGTGGTCGCTATGGCATTTGAAGTTGATGCCACGGGGCATTCCTGACCGTAATCGATATCACCATGATGACTTCCGAGTCCAGGTGGAGGATCCAAGTCGTCTCAACGATGCCCCTTTTTTCCTCGCATCATCAACTGAACGGTGGCCGATGCTGTACTCGCCGTCTGTCGAAGTCCTCCAACTTGAGACTGTCATCTAGAGGCATTGCCACAGCGCTTATGTTGAATTTCCTCGTGGTGTCTTGCACCCCAGCCCCAGACCCCAGTGGCTCCTTTCCGTTCAAAGATTTGGCGCGATCCTTGAAGTCGCTGAAGAGCACATCGTCAGACTCATCGCCTCCGAGGGCCGACGCCGCCACACGTAATTTCTTTGCATCTTCGTCCACGATCTTCCTGGCCTTTCTCCGCCTGACAGACGCGGGATGGTCCGGGTTCATGTAGGCGCTGCGAAGCTCATCTTCAGAGTCGTCAATCCCGGAAGCCGGGACCACTGAATGCAGATTCGCTGCGTTGTCACCGGGGCGCTCCTCGACCCGACTGTTCAGCGCGTCCGGACGTCTTGGTGGAATGTACGAGGACGGGTCAAACGCTTCATCTTCGATCGTAGCTTCCTCATCGCGGAACGGCTTCATCGAAATATGGACGGCTCCTGGGCCAATCCGTTGTTCGGTTGCTTGAGCAAAGGCAAACAGCGCCTGCAACCCTTCTTGCGTCTCGAAATTTATCACCGCTTTGACGCCACCCTCATGTGTGTGAATCGGGTTCCGAAAGTTTGTAGGGTTCTCGGAGCTGTTCCTGAGCACCATGTTGGTGGGCTGATTGGAGACATTAGTCTGGACAGACAGCTCGTTCCGGGGGGTCACGGTCGGCCCCGTGGCCTGTCTCTTCGACTTGTATTCTTTGAAGGCGTCCATAAGTGCATCGGGGCCACGCTTGCCCAACACACTCAGTGTTTCTCTGCCTCCTCTGCCCACACTCGGCGCCTGGCTGGTGGCACGGCTCGTGTTGCCAGAAAGCGATGCGCTTCCACGTCCAGGACCGCGTTGGTTCCTGCCCTGACCCGCAGTATTGATTCCCCCGGTCTTCTGCCCTCGACGAGCATGGATCGACGCGCGCGTCGCCTGTGGCGCTGAAGAGCCGTCGGTGGGCTGACCATTGTCATCCCCCTGAGAGGCCGGATTGTCCGTATCCCGTGGTACTGTCCCTTCCCAGAAGGTAGGTGTCGAAGAACTCGAGGGCGTCGTGGCCCCGCGCTGACCGTTTGGTTCAGACATTTTTTGTTGATGATTGAACAAAGAAGATCGTTCAATATCGAGACTGACTGTATGTCGTTAGCGACCGTGAGATTGGCAAGACAAAACAATCGCCTTTGCCATGGTGGTGGTATTGACTCACATGTAGGTATGGTTGAGGAGAGGAAGAAGGGAAGGAAGAAAAAACAGATCGCAACGTCTAGGCTGATGGATTAGCCCACGCAGGGCCCTGTTGCGGATGGGAGAATAAGTGGGGGGGCTCCCTTGGAAGGGCCATCAGAGCTGTGTGATCAGTGAAGTGAGAAAAGTGGCTGCATTCTTTTTACACTTTGAACTAAGGGGTGGAAAACGAAAGTGGCGTGTGAATAGCTGCAGTGGCTGATTACAGTGACTGATTGGGTGCAGGGCACATCGGATTAGACTTCATAACAGTATCATGTGTTGAGAGAGGAGCTGCGGTAGCGCACTAGAAACAGCACGTCCTGTGAGACTCTCCCAGAAATGATGTATTATTGCTATTCGTGCCCTCCACCGTCTGATCCGAGCCGGGTGATGAAGCATGCAAGGTCAAGTGGAACGTGGTTTTTTTCCCTCGCATAATTTGCTCCATTTCCGAGCATGTTGCACACCATCTACTCAATTCGAAACTGAATAGACCAGCGAGCGAGATCTTCAGCCTTTTCTATCATTTCTTTGATCTCGTTCGCTTGCTTTAATACGCACGGAATGTAGATATTCCAACAAGTTGTGGTGGCACCCACATCCTGGGGGATATGCTCCAGGAGGTTGTTGATTATGTCCATATGACCGTATTGTACCGCCAACTGCAAGGGGGACATAGATGGCCACAAACAGGTGAGAGTGTGGCTGGATAAAAAATGTCGAGCTGCACGGAGCTGCACCCTCCTAAATTCCCTTTGCATGGAAAGGCGAGCCGAGGATTCTCCTGCGACTGGCTTAGGTCTTTTCAGCCAGTCGGTTTGAGCATCGAATGCATCAACGTGCATCTGGTACTCTTGTGAGACATGGGCAGGCAACAAACACTCAAAAGGAGTGGTCCCATGTTCCATAAAGAAAGACACTGCTTCACAGTTGTCACGCATTATAGAAGTGTGGACAGTTAAAAGCCGAAGTGTTGAGTCTAAGGCTCCGTGTGCATGATGCCAGAGCCGTTTGATCACACAGACGTTCCCCCAGGACGCGGCAAGCATCAAGTATGCGGGAAGATATTGTGTGGCCTCGGGCTTGCTGGCGACTCCGCGGTCGAGGAACAAATGGGCAAGAGCGAGTTGTCTCTTGTGCAGGATGTCATGGAAGATGAGGCATTGATCCTCATTAGATAGACCCATGTCCAGGACGAACCTGACGCAGCCAGGCAGTTCAGGCAAGTCATACAAGCTCTTTGTCTCAGAGTCTTCCAAATCGTCTGGCAGACAAATTTTGACCTCCTCGATGATGGTAATGGCTATTGAGAAGAGCTTGTCCTCGCTTGACACACGTCCACCATGACGAATCAAGATATTGCTAGTGTACCAGTCGAGATGGGCAAGGGAGTCCGCAAGAACTTCACTCAAATGCTCGTGAGACAGACTCTTTGGTGATGACAAGACCAGCATCTCGTGCAGTCTGGACATTTCTTCCATCATCTTTGCGTCGCGAGCTGCCAACTGCAGCATAGTCATACCGGATTGGGTCGGCTCGTCGAGTCTGGCGCCATGTTTGAGAAGAAGCCTGGTCATCGCCATCCATTTCACTTCGTCATCCTCGTGTTCCTCCCATGCATTGTATAGCATTCTGGAATTAACCATAGCTCCAGCAGCGATCAGCGTCGACACATCCTGTGTGGCCCCCTGTGCAATCGCCACGTCTAGGGGGCTGGAATGCTGCAGGTTGCCCTCCCAGTGTACAGATACCTTCATGTTGACATCGACACCGAGCTCGATGAGTCTCTTCATGAAACTAGACCTCGTGGAATGCCGGTCTTTGCCCAAACCTCTCAGGAAAAGAGTTGGAGCATACATCGGGTGTATCAGGGTGGAGTTAAGGAAGAACGAAGCGACTGTATGATGCAGTGGCGAAACTACTACTTCCCGCGTTCCCGATTTCATCTCTTCCTCGTCCTCCTCATCCTCCTTATCGAGATCGTAATCGTATGAATGGATCTTTGCACCCAAGTCGAGCAGGGTATGTGCTATCGCGAAATTGCCGTTAACAATCGCGAAATGGAGCGGACCCAAATTCCATTCTTTGTAAGACCAGTTAACATCGGCTCCAAGACCCACAAGTGTCTTGATCATCGAGACGTTGTCATCGGACATTGCTGCACAAGCAAGTGCGTCTTGCTCCCGAGGATCACCTGGTCGCATCCGCGGGGTCATGCCGTGGTCTTTGACTAAAGCTTCCACAACTG
This sequence comes from Diaporthe humulicola, assembly GCA_038088545.1. Taxonomy (NCBI): domain Eukaryota; kingdom Fungi; phylum Ascomycota; class Sordariomycetes; order Diaporthales; family Diaporthaceae; genus Diaporthe; species Diaporthe humulicola. The sequence continues at coordinate 23,752 of JBBWSL010000019.1, forward strand.
TGTCAAGGCCAAACATAGAGGCCTCCAGAAGGGCAGTCATATAATTTTCGCCTGCATCCGCTAGCCCAGTTGACAAGTATTTAAGCGGAGCTCCTCGAGAAATGAGAAGCAGTGCCGTCGAAGGGTGGCGGAGGCAGAGTGCGGCGTGGAGAATACAAGTCTGGGCGATACGACAGCGGCAGCGAGGACGAACTCTTCGAACGATGTCAACTCCGTGGTCCAGGAACCAGGCCACTGCTGAGTCTTGGCCATGTTCCACAGCTGTTTGGAATGGGTTGAACGCAGGTTGAGAGGGCGAATCTCCCTCATCGATGGTCAGTCTGTGCTGCAAAGCCTTGTACAGTGTTGCCGTGTTGCCGTATATTGCTGCCCACTCGACAGCTGAAGACCTATCGTGATCTCGGTTTTGTCCGTAGAGTGTGTCTTCGGCGACATCTTTGAGTCGCCTGCATGAGAGGGCCAATGCAGCGAAATCTGCTGGGCACAAAATGCCGGAGTTGAGACTCTGGCTGCAGCAATAAAACTGGTTAGTCTGCTTCCAAGTTTCCAGAACCACTAGGACTGCTTACAGAATGACCTCGTCAGGGAGGTCACATAAGCCTGGCATGGTGGGTGATGAGTACGGATGTCAGGTGCAGGTTAGGACGTGAGGTCGAAGGGGTTGAGGGCGCGCTGTGGAACATGGCTAAATCTGGGTCCACGTATCCACGGCTTAATTTCGGCAGGAAATCAGGTTGGCTACCCCTGCATGCAGCATCAACCACATCATGCTCACGTCGTATTAATGATGAGTGTCTTTGAAATTACTCCTCACTCAATATTTTGCTACAGGCACACCAATAGCAAGTATGAGCAACTAAGGAGACTGCGACAGAGCTTATAATTAATATTCTTTTGCAGAAGTTTTCTGCATGCTTAGCCGAGACGGCCAATTTTATCTTTCACATGCCGCGAAACTCCGGAAGAAATAGTTCGCTGTTGATAACTCCTACGGTTTTCCTTTCCTTCCGTGTCTCGCCGTTTGTCTACCCTCTGTCTGTCTAAATAACAATTTGGGGATTTCTAGATAATATCTCCTTCTGCTTCTACCTTATCCACACCTGGGCATGTTATTGCCAATGCCTATCTAGATAAAGAAGTCATTATGAAATGAAGTCTTTTCCTCATCGTTTCTAGCATGAGTTCTGACACTAGTGCTTCCTGGCAGAGTGCAATTTGCTGGTCTTCCTGCCGTATCTCTGTCATTCGCCCATTATCTAGTTATAGTATCAATGCAATTGTGCTAGCGCAAGCAATGTAGCCATTGTGTCCACCACAGTTGGCCGGTGAGAATTATACTGATCTTAAGAATGCAACTGTGTGATGTGCCTGAAACACTTGAACCCTAGGAATGCATGTCGTTGGTTTCACATTGGAGTTTTAACCTGCAAAAGTCCATTGAGCAATAGACGGCACCCAAACTTTGGCTTGTCTACTCTGGCTAGAACGCTACTTATCACCGCCTCTGATCGATCTTAGGCAAGACCTGTAGTCACTCGAATTCATGGGAGCATCATTTCTGGGAGGTGAGGTTGGTGTAGTACCTGTTTGGCACCGGGGACTCAGTTTTTGGATGAAAGAACAGCCGGTCCTGGAGCCATGCATATTCCTGCTTGACCAAGTTCCAAAGCGCCCTAGAGAACATGTCCCTGGTGAATCTGGTGTAATACGTCTTCATATTCCTCCAAGACCTCGGTCCGTGTGCCAGTGGCTGCTCTAGGTGATCCGTTGACCGATAGATATTCAAAGCAGAGGAGCGTGACGTTCCCGTGCGTTCGCAATATTGTCTATTTCGTTTATAGACCGGGACGTGTTAAGATCCTACCCGTTGTACATGTCTCGTGCTCAGGCCTGATGGATCCTTTCACACCTCACCAAGAAGTTAGCTAGCTTTGCCTGTACTCAAGCCTCGATCATTCTATTACGGCTAGTTCAGGCAGTCTCGGGCCTGAGGGCGTTGTCTATTAAGAACAATAATTCTACAGGGATCTGTGCTCCATTACCCTCCTCAACTCATAAGCCTCAGTATCCCCCTCCTTGTGAGTCAAAAGGGGCGTAGTCGTGGTCGCTGCTCCACCGCTTTGCGAAACCTCGACGTTCTTCCTTGATCGAGTGCTTCATAGTCGGGGCATGCTTCTCGGTCCGCCATGAGGTCCTCGGGAAGCGAATTTCGATATTCTTCTTCCCCATGACCAATGTCTCCATCGATCTTTGGTAGCTCTCGCGCCCATCAGTCTCGCCAGCCACTTCCTCCTGAAATGGCGTAGCTTTACCAGTTCACCTCCTCTTCGTCAGCACTGGTACTGGCAGCAGCCACATCTCTGCCGTTCCAGCTGGCCCACTTGTCACAACCCGGATCCATACTTCTGACCGACTGCTCACGTACGGTATCGTTGATGTGGTCCGGGAAGCTTTGCTGGCTACCCAACTCCACTTTCCTGGCCCAGCCTGCCAGGGCCTTGAATTTCATCCTGGTTGTCGGCAACATGAGCGCAACTACATCGGTAGCTGACTCACCCTCACTCAGATCTGTGATGACAAAATCCTTCTGGATAGTCAGACCGATGTGGAGGAACTCGCCCTCGAAATGAGCATATATCTCCGCCGGGCCACAGTACATGTAAATGCGCTTGAGAATGGGATCCCTGTGACAGAAGTCATGTCCGAAGAACGTTACCGCCGATGAGCGGTGAATCTTGACCTCCCAAGGCCTGCCACTGCAGGGGAAGCCCTTGCTTGTCGGATATTCCTCTGCGATCCCCATTCCATACCATAATAGAGCCATGGTCTCGGGGTCTGCGTCCGGCACGTCGAATCTGTAATTTAGCACCGGGTCCGGATCGGCGTCCTTCTTCTCCAGCCTCAAGATCGCCCCCCTCGCCGTGGAAATTGCGTCAGCCCTCTTCTTTTCCGCGGCCTGCTTGGTCTCCCGAATTGCCTGGGCCTCGGCAAGGGGCACTTGTGTGGCATCGATCGGTGTACCGATTATGGATCGCTCTTGACTGTTGTATCCAAGATCCTCTTGAACATCAACTTCAAACTGTTGATCTGTATCGGTGCACAAAGGCTCTGGGTTACTTCCGCCAGCGCTGGAACTGGCCTGTGAGCCCTGCACGGACTGGTGACCCTGGATGGACCCCGAAACCAGAGTCGACTCGAGACTTCTTGTACTTCCCAGCCATCCTTCCAGATCTTTCTTAGCCTGTTGTTTGGCTATGTCCTCTTGAATCATCGCTTGGTGCTCCGGTGAGGGTCGCACTGAACCATTGTACATTTCGGGCTCTTGAAAATCTACCGGCAATTCTGGGCAGTCTGTGGAAATCTTCCCGCAGCGAATGCCTGCGGAATGGATCAGTCAGCACAACATACGGAATCACATGAAATCAATTGGCTTGAACAAGACGAAGAAGTACACTGCCGGTGACGAATGGCAAGCTGATGGCGGCTGATTGTGTCTAGAAGGGGTTGAGATGAATGCAGGTTACTTACACGCCAACAACCACACTTGACGCGCGGCAGTCGCTATGAGCCAGTTGGGCTGAACTGGGAGTGTTCTTGAATCACTCATCGCATTTCTGAGCGCGCGTCGGAATGCAATCGCAAGTAACTTGCTCTCTTCCTCCTCAGCTTGCGGGGCTGTGAAATCATTCGTCCGTAAGAGTCGCCTCGCCGCCCGCCGAATCCCTTCCAGCGCTTGGCGCATCTCCTCAGATGCCAAGTGGTACGACTCTGGAAGTCCCTGATCCATTGTTTCGTGAAGATCGCCGAAATCTTCTTCGGTGTGCTTTGGATGGTGATTGAAAGCCAGACCAGTCAGTGGTCGCCGTTGTCGAAGTCAAGAGAGGGGGAAGTGCGCGAGCACAAGAATGAAATGCATTCGGGGCTGCTGTGCGGAAAGGGAAGTTGGCGGAGCTGGCTACAGAATCAGGCTTTAAAAAGGTGTGTGGGCGGTCTGGAACTGTCTGCAGTGGCGGCAGAAAGCAGTGAATGAGGGCATTCACACAAAACGTTAGTCACCTGCCGCTCGAGCAGCTCGACAAACAGTTGTTGCGGGACCCCACACTTTTCCCCTCGCGCAATTGCAAACGAGAGCTGGCATTCAACCTGCTCGCATGTCTTGGATGCACCAGACCTCGAGGAGGATGGGCTATATTTTGTTTGCAGGTGGGCTTTTCGCACCTGGGCATCACCTCTCGTGTCCACGAACTCGAGAGCCGGCCGTCCTGTGAAGCATGATTTGGACAGCGGAAGGAAAATCAATCCCCAGGCTATTAAACCAAGAGTAAAAGTCTCCTGTAGTTCATTTTGGCCCTGTGTCCTGTGATGGACATGCATTCTAGCTACACGCATGGCAAATACATGATGGGCTAAACGGGGCACCCATGCCTCTGGCCCCGGACATGGAGGTCCACATCGAAATTACTGACGAGAATTTGAACTACGAAGAGAAATTCAGGGAAAATTCAATCATCTGATTCGAGCCATATAATGTCTTCATGTAGACGAGTCTTGCAACCTCGCGTTGAAAAAGGGAAAACCCCTGTCGATTTGGTAGTGCTACCTAGAGGAGGCGGTTTTGATATACCTCGGGATACCTCGCCAAAGCCGCTTGCCCATCCACCAGCGGCGCAAGTCCTACACGTGGCTGCACACTGTACAATTCTGGTGTCACATAATCGTAGACGCTGAACGCCGACCGTAAGAAAGGCGCACCAATGATGGAATCAGCAAACGCACGGCTCCAGGAGCTGATCTGGGCCTTGCACCTGTCGGAAGAGGATATGTTAGATATGTTCCACAAAGGGTATGCCACAATCAGAGACAGTGACAAAAGTCCTGACCCAAAGACAGAGCGAAGACGGGCTGGCACTTACATCTCTGTGCCGTTGACATTCCCGTGGTCGTTCGGGTTGATAATGTCCAGGGGGTCAACAGGGAACCACTGGTCGTTGTACTTGAGCTCGAGCAGCTGCGGGATCGAGCAGTCGTAGTAGATGTCGTGTTCGTTCTCGAAGATGATGGGCCCGTTGAAGAGCTTGGAGATGGCGACGAGCTCGTCATAACGGACGAGGATATCCGAGCCTCCTGTGTCCAGGAGCGACGTGTAGCGCCCGGCTTCATCGATGACTATATTTGAACGTGGTGAGCAAGGATTTCCGCTTTCACTGTGCGTTGGGACAACTTACGGCCCCTTGTTAGGTTCACGGCCACGCCGTTCACACGCAGCCCTTGCAGCTCGATCGACCAGCCCTGTGCCTGGAGCGGCAGGTCATCGTAGTTCCAACTGGTCGAGAAGGGTTAGACTCTTTCTAGATGTGAGTGAAATTCGGTGGATGTCTACTTACTTTGTGCTGTTGATGATATCACTGTATGTGATGTTGAGGTCAGCGTACGCCGGCTCGATACCGCCCAGCGTCAATTTGCCAACCGGTTCGGAGTCCGGGTCACCCAGGCGCGGGAGGCTAATGGAGAATACGGGCTTCTCCACGATACCACCGGAGACAAGGGCGTCAAACAGAGGAGGACGCTGGTTGAAGTATGTCTGCCGTGAAACAGCAGTCATACTCAGCCCAATGAGGCCCGCGAAACTTCCTCCTTGGAACTGGTTCGCCACCGCGTAGTAGATCAGGCCTGCGGTCAGATTAGCCTTGGAGACACCGAGTCTGAGGATGCGAGGAGCCCACCTGTGGCGAAATCTTTCGCAGTTATACCGCCCAGCCCGACGTCCAAGAGACTTTGATTTCCACTGACAGGGCCCTCTCCAACAATTGTATAGAAAGACTCGTTGGGGACGAGGCGCGTGTTGTTCTGTGGTTATGTGAGCACATATAATTCAAATCCGATAGTTGTGATCTCGAATAGATGATCCACTTTTCTATCAAGTGGAACATGATATCCGTCCCTGAAGGACGGAAAGATTGAGATGAAAATTGTATACGGGCTCACTCACCTCAATTATGAACTGCTCCGTCAGTCCAAAACACCCACTTGTCTCGTCTGCAGTAGGGCATTCTGTCGAAGCCACAAAAAGATCCGCAGAGCCGGTATCCAACAGAACTGGCAGGCTCTGGCCTTCGAAATCTATGTCGACCTGCGGAGAATTGCTATCAGAACGGAACCTCTGCGGAAATGGCCATATTCTTTATGATGTCAGTGAGCTGCTCACAGTGTAGTACCTGTCGTCTTTACGATTCGGCGGTATCGAGATGTCCAACACACCAACACCACCACCTTGGCGAGTCTTAAGAGCCAACGGGATCGAAGGAGCTGCTTGCACAGACGGAACAAGCGCAGTGCTTAAGAAAGCAGCGACACGGGCTAAAGATGCGACACCCATCGTGGTGATAGTTATCTCACTTCTGAGTTGGTGCAGTGAGAACCTGAGAACTGGTTCATACCTGGATAGAAAGAGCGTTCCAAGACGTGCTTATACGCGTATATGTACAATCGTGAATGCCGGATGATCGGAGCCCACAGTGGCCACAATGGTGGTGTGGATCCTCACCAGTTGCGGTGAGGAGTGCTTGGGGATACGAGGTTCTCAAGCGGGGAAGAATGCCGGATATGTTAGGTAGTATTCACCTCGCAGACAGCGCATCACGAAGTGTTAAATGTTTACCCGTACAAGACGTCAGAATAAGGTTAAATAACGGAATAACGGTAACCGCCTCCTCTATTTCTGAAGTATCTTGATAGACACTAGAGGTATCTCAGGTGTTTCCCCGAAACAAACTAGTGCAGACATTCTCGTCTATGCCCACTCTATCTCATGATACCGTACCACACTTATGGGGTCTTGGTGTAAGGTTCGAATGATGCGGCCTCGAGATCCGCTTTGATCTGGAATGCCAGGAATCTAGAAAACAGCCTGGACATTCCCAGGTCTCCGGAAGTATGCCAGATTGCCGGGTCTGTTGACATCCAGTTAGCACCGGCCCAGCAAGATAGACCAGGGGGAATGAGCACTTACGGCCGTGGCGCTTCCAACCACCCCGAACCTCGGCCTCCTTGTCCCATCCGTTGTTATCTTCAAGCAGATTCCCAACCTCGGGGCCCACAATCTTCTCCATCTCCTCTCGGATGTTGGTGTTGAATCCGGTGGCGAAGATGATCAGGTCCGCATCGAGGGTGGTTCCATCCGTAAACTTCAGGCCAGTCGGGGTGAAGCTCTCGATGTCTCCCTTCTTGGCCTTGATCTTGCCGTCGATGATCTTCTGTGAGCAGCCGACGTCAAGATAGTGCCCTCCTGCGCGCTCGTGGATCTTCAAGATTTGGGGGAGCTCCGCGGCGAAGCCCACTTTCCGGAGGCTGTCGAATGGCTCCGGGTCCTTGGCGTACAGGTTCTTGAAGATCATGGAGGACACGACCCCGAGGACGGGGAAGGGCAGGCCCCATTCTGCGCGATCCGACACTTCTATGTCTGAATCCCTATTGTAGCGCGGTTGATGCAGCGTCTTGAAGTATTTATATGGCAGGATGGCAGTAGGGCTGCGCTGCACCAGCGTCACCGAGGACAATTCGGCCTCGACCATGTCCTCCGCCACATCATGAGCTGATTTCCTGATTAGTGATCTTGCCAACATGATCCACGTCTCTCACTTACCTGTGTTAGCGGTGCCAATGACAACACCCTTCTTCCCCTTCCATGCTGCTGGGTATTTGTACTGCACCGAGTGTATGGCTGTGCCTTTGAAGGCATCTCTGTTTGGAATCTGCGGTACCTTGGGGAACTGACCAACGGCACCAATCGCGAAAACGAGGTGACGGCCCTGGATCGACCAGTCTTTGCCGTTCTGCTTTGCGTGGACAGTCCAGGCCTTCGAGGCCTCGTCCCACTTTGCCGACTTCACCGCCGTAGATGTCCGAACGTCCAGGCCGAAGTCACTCGCGTACCTCTGGAAGCCCTGGGCCAGCTCCTTGCTGCCAAGCAAGTAAGGCAGGCCATCGTCATGGAAAGTCTTGTCGCCAGGCAGCGTGGCGTAGTACTTGCCCGTGTGCAGCTTCACGTTGTCGTACCGCCCGGTCCAGTTCCCGCCGATGGTGTCGTTCTTCTCGAGAGCGACGCCCTTGACGCCAAGCGCTTTCAGGCGACCTAGAGTACCCAAGCCACTCTGCCCGGCGCCGATGACAACAACGTCGACCGGCTTGTCTCCCGTCCCATTGGTGACGCCGTTGGTCAACGAGGCCTTGGGGACCCGATCCGGGTTGCCGAACGTATCGATCTCCTCAAGAACGGTGTTGAAGAACCAGATCTTCCAGTCATCTCCGTCGGCTGCAACACCAATGGCTCCGGACCCGACGCCAGGCAAGGCCCCTCCGATCTTGAACGTGAAGCGACCTGCAATGAAGACCGCCGCAGGCCCCGGTGGAGCTATATGAGCACTGCCCTCCACATACTTGAAATCCGTGGGCTGATGGCTCGCGCTGACTTCTTTCCAAGCGGCCACAATATGCTCAGACTGATTGAAAGTCCTGAACGTGTTGGTGAGAGCAAATAGATCTCGCCAATGGCTGTTGGCTCGAAGGTCCTCTGCCTTGAGGCTCTGCAGCTTCTCAACACACAACCTCACTGCGGCGTTGGCGTCGGTCCCTTCTGGTATACCCTGCTCTGGGAGGCTGGCCTTTGGCAGCTCGTTGACAGAAACCCGAGGGGTGCGTTTCCACTTTGTGGCCATGGTGAGGGAAGTTATTTGTCGAGGGACTTGGCTATTTGTGAATTGAGAATAGGCCACAGGGGATCTTTGATAGAGAATTCACTTTTACCCAGGGTTCTGAGATGGCAATATGGCTCTATATATTCTATGCTGATCTCATAAACATCGGTGACCATGCAGACATGTGGGATGAATTGCCGTTCTTTATCCCGTCTAACAAACGGATTTATATTACGTGCGACAAGGCGTGGCTACTCTTCATTGACAAGAGCACTTGTTCATGCGCTACATGTGAGCTCTCCGGAATCCAGCAGGCTTCTAATTCCGTGGAATGAATATTCAGGCTCACGAGGAGGAGCGAACGCATTGATGCGGAACTCCCCGCGGCCCCGCCACGACCCGACTAGTGATGCCCCGGAAACACGATTAAATATCCTTTAGACCCTACCGCTCGGCCGAAAGATCTCCCCAGTCTTTCTAACATTCCGATACAGCCGGCCACAATTTGGCGCTGGTCACAAAAGGGTTCGGGACCCAAACCATATTCCTGCAATGTGTTGCGGGGCTGAAGCGTTGCATGTCCGCGTCGGAATGGCGTTTCGGTTCAAATTATCCTCTGGTGCATATCCGTACATGGCAGACAAGAGCCTCATGATCCGTTGTAAATTCAGGTAAGTACCCTTTCACTCGGTAAAACCTGACGGAATTGAACGGTTCCCGAGCACTGCGATCTATATCGCAGCTGCTGCTCTTGAGACGATCCTCTTGCCAAGCCCACCCCTTGAGAATATTCTCATGTACACCAAGAGCAATGAGCCAAATCTAGTCTAATGACTTCTTACTCAAGAAGACCTCGGCTCCTGGCTGCGAGGAGGGCCTCTTTCCCTTTCTTACGGGCAGCTACTTTCCTACGCCGAAGACTTCCCGATATCTTCTCCAACCCATGTCCTAATTCTGTCAATTTCAAACAAGATTCTCCCGCCCGTCAGAGCCCCGGTAGCCCCAGAAGCCCTTAATACGGCAACAATGTCCTGTCTCCCTATCAAATATGCGCTTTGGACAGGCGTTTGTCTCCGATGACCTGCTTGGCTGTTGGGGTTGGCATTGGTAGACAGTAACATGTTAACTAGGCTCAGGTTGCCTCGAGAGACAGCCGCATGCAAAGCCGTTCCTCCATTATATGGACTACCGAGAGCGTTGACGTCGGCGCCACTGTCAAGCAACAGCCTGACGATAACTTCCTCCCCTGCCAAGCAGCCCCCTTGCAGGGCAGTGTAGCCATTCGCCTTTCCAGGTGAGGCATTCACATCTGCGCATCTCGCGATCAACAGCCTTGCCAAGTTGGTATGTCCCTGGAAACACGCTGCCTGGAGTGCGGTGACGCCAGTGCTGGGCGACGCCGGCGCGTTGATGTTGGCACCGAGGTCTAGAAGAAGTAGCACGGCTTCTTCATGTCCACCTTCAGCCGCGGCCTGGAGAGGCGTGCGACCTTGGTACCTTGTTACTCGTTTTGGATCGACGATTCCTCCAGCCTCAAGTAATAGCCGGATCAGACGGAGATCTCCTGTTGGGTACAGTCAGTGGCAAAGCAATGTTGATCGCGTGCAATCCAGGTCTGCACAGACCTGTACCGCAAGCAAACTCGAAAGCATTGCGGTGGATGTTGTTCCCTCCCGGAGCATTCACATCAGCTCCTGCGTCGATCAAGGCCTGAGCAACGAGGTAATGACCGCGCATCGCGGCTGCCTGTAGCGCCGTCTGCCCATAGTATCCCACCGGCGGGTGGTTGACGACCTCCAGCCTCTGGCTGACGCTATCGCAAGCCGACAGGATCTCTGTCACGCGTGCCAGATCACCAATCCGAGATGCCAACTGTAAGTCTGTCCATTTGGGCTCATCGTCCTCGTCCTCTGTTAATAGAGGGGTAGGATCCCATTTAGCGTCCGGCATTGGAGGGGCCAACCGGACTTGTCCATCTTCGGCTATGGAATTCGCGCGTCAGTACTCGAGCTGCCGAGTTCTAAGGATAAACAAGAATTGGAGATGGACTCACATTGTACGCCCCCTGGAGTTTCACTGGCTGGATTCATCAGGGCCTGCTTTGGTGGATGAACGGTGGTGCAAAGGATTGAACCAAAGGGAGACCACGAGGCGCAGCTACAAGCCGGGGTTCAAGCAGCCTGCATGATTCCATTCCGTGGTCTTGGCGGGGTTCAGGACAAACTCGCAACTTTGATTTGCGAGTACGAAGAAACGATTTGAAGGCTATCCAAATAACATCAGCTTTGGAACTAGTAGCTGTTCACGTATGAATTACAGGAGTCTGACAAAAGCATTTTATCGAGGCGAGCCAGTTCTATGATTTGTCTCCTGTAATTGCCACCCACTTGTACCTAATTTACTAGCCACGCACTCTGACAGGAGGAATCGGTCAGCAGACCCGGATATCCGTGCCGCTCAATACATATGTAGACTACCTAGATACCCCCCGATTGCCGTGTGTGCCTGGGACGAAATATTATTCACACAATTTTTCTCCTTGCATCTAACAAGCTGAAGCATAATGGAAATATTTTAAAAATTGCAAGTGTGCTCTGACATTGGCTAACAATGATGGCTTGTGTGCTTGTGCAGATCCACCAAACTTCTTTGCTCTAAGAAAATACATACACTGCAAATTCTAGCGTTCCGTTTGATTCGACTGAGAGCACTGACTAGGAAGAAATTAAATCAAACAGACAATACAACGCTTCATGCGTTGGAGTATTCATCTGACAGACAGAACAGCTCCCTCTGTATGCCATCTGCGCCGCTGCTTCCGAACCTCCACCAATTCCTTTGCCAGGACCCTAGCACATTGATCATCACCCATTTGACAGCGCCAGGCATCGCAGGAAAGTCAGCCCACTTTCCCTCCTCAAACTCCTTGTCCAAGTTGAACCACAGCATAGGTAGCACGTTCGTCACATGCATGTACTTCATGCTGTGGTTTGCCGTCTGTTCCGCGAGCGGCTTGGGATCGAAATCACCATATTGTCCTAGAGATGCCATTTTTGGTGGCTCATGCGCTAGGTGAGTTGCGAGTACCTCTCCAAAGGAGTCCAGAACGCTGACAAGATCAGGGCCAGAGTACGAAGACGGGTCCGCCAGGCGGGAATCAACATAATCCTTGAACTTCTGCAGGCCTTCGCTAAATGCAGCTAAAGAAAGAGACAAGGGACTATGTCAGCCAGAGGAGTCCGGGATGCTTTTCAAATGACCAGCGATGCACACAGGCGCATTCCCGTAGAGAAGCGCATTTGGATGACTACTCACCGTGTTCGTGAACTTCCGAGTCCATAATTCCCTTGACACCTGTAGCTTTCTCGATGCCCGGGAAATAAACTTCCTCCTCGGCATCGTGGTGCCCCTTTATCGTCATATACCACGCCGAGCAGTAATTCAGAAAGTCACTGACGTCCTCTGGCCGTACCCTTGTCGCCTGGAGGTAGATGCTGTTGTATGCGCGAATCATCATGTTATGCACAAGCGCCATCTGGGAGGCATCTTGGGTAAATGGGTCATTCTGTTGCCTATGTGTTAGCAAGTCCTTCTCCCGAGACCTGCACATATTGGCATGCGAACCTTGCCCGTCTGTGTCTGAGGCGTTGGAATCAGGCTCAGTGGCCCGTCAGCCTTGCGGAGTTGGGATTCCGACATGGCCAGCTACTTCAAGAAAAATCACACCGATCAAAGCATTTCACAAGCTGATGATATCGAAGACTGAAACGTGGGAGAAATACACGAAATAAGAGCACAATGCAAAGAAATAGCATTACGGCCCAACTGGGATAAAGGGGAGGATTCGTGAAGGATGCAGCCAGCAGCACGCGATTGCAATAGGCGGCTTCTTATAGGCCGACTTCAGAGCTGGAAGACTTCGCTGTCCCATCTGTCGATTCGCTGATAAGCACTAAACGAGTCAAGCGTGGCCAAGGTTTTCCAACAGCCAATTCCACTGCCATGCGGGAGCCAACAGCCATTTTGTCAGGGTATAAATGTACAAGGGTGAATGATTCGTCCTTGGTAATCCGGCACTCCCATGATTCTCACGGTCGCTAAGCTAGATACCTAGGTATTGTAGCTTTGCTGCGCCGTAACTACTATCGAGGCTGCTTATCAGCCACTTGCGAGAATCTAGGGCCTCCTTCATTATGCAGTAACTATGTTTTGGGTACAGCACATGCTCATTTTCATGCTGTGTGTCTTACGATCTATGGCATGGTATCCGATCCGTTGGGAACTGGGCTGTTCTCCAGCCGTTACCATACCGACAATCTAGAAGAACGTTGCGTCTGTGTGAACCAGAGGATTGGCACCGGAGTTGATATATGTTCCCACCCCTTGTGAAAGAGCCTCGGGGCAGAGTCCTCGCGCACAAGCAGTAAGTACCATTCATTGGATGACGGATGTGTCATATTTGAAATACAAATAGACGCTTAATACATTTCAGGAAACGATGGTCAGGACCTTGCCATGATTGACCAGGATTTGACGGGTGTCATTGATGCCGTTGGCCTGTCTGTAGTCCTATTTGTAGCCCAGACATGGGAGAGCTACCACGACGAATCTGGCAAAGTCAGAAGCATCTCGGCCGAGGACGACGGGGCGAGCGAAGCTGCCAGCTACTAATTAGCTTGTTTGGTCAAGCTTTGTGGTGCGGTTCTCGGACAGCTAGCTTTAGTCTTCTTAGTGGCAATCGAAGCCAACTCGCAGTGCTGAATCGGCACATTTGGGAGGCTCTGTGATTCCCGCTTCCTTTGTCATTCGCGGCCAGTTCTTCAAAAGTCCTGTGGCGAACTTTAGCTGGGCTCAACCCGTGGATCGGCATATAAGCTGTCTTCCCACCAAGGACGCGAAAATCTTCAGATACTGCGAGAGACGGACAACTCGACTGGCCCTAGATATCTACTGAGCTTGATTTCTTTTCTGTCGCATTTGCTCAGAGTTCCGAAGGATTTCCAAACGCATATGATTTACAGTGCATTATCCGACAACCGATCGCTCCAGCCCCCGACATGCGTCGCTCTAGAATTTAGACCACTGGATGATTTTTAGCTGAAGATAGCCACCCCGGAAAGCCAGAATAGTGCAGCGATTCCCCCATAAGCATTCCTCAGAACAAGCGGATGAGAGGTCTGGAAGCTCTCTGGTGCTCACCTCAACAGCTCCCCGCATCCCGTTGCTATAAATACGGCTTCAGTCAATACCGGAACTAATTAAAAGGACAAAAGTAATGAAAGGTGAAGCTACCCCTGCGTTAGCTTGGGACTAAACACTTAGTTACTGTTCACAGGGTAGTGATTGTCCCCCGGAATAAAGACCGGGAGGTCTGTTCACCGTCCATGCGCCCGTAATCTGTACGGGGCAGGGCAGCTCACGAATCCCGAACTCAGCTTGTACTCGGGCCTTTGATCATATAAGCTTTTGGCTCGGTTCGGGAGCTGCCTCAAGCCGTTAGTGGAAAACTGTCTGTGCATCGGTTTTTTCTTGCGTGTGTCCCTGCGTAAGGGCCGTGTTAATCGGACAGATTCGGTGTGTTCCGTGGTCCATTTCGCGAAACCAACGTAGCGTGTGTGTGCAAGCTGCTCTTGGAGACTAATTGATGGCTCGTTGTCGTATTATGAGTTGAAGGAATAAAAGGAGTACATTTCCCGCCATGAGAGTTACCCGACACTCCTTCAACTAGACTCAAACTCTTGGCTTATATTTCTTATAATTCTTCAAGGCCGATTCCCTCGTTTAGTCGTGCACTCTTTTAACATTGACATTCTTTTCACATATCTTAGACCAATAAACAAGCAAAATGATTTCCAAAGCGTACACCATCGCTCTCCTGGCAGCAGTCCTGGCCGGATCTGCCGAGGCCGGCCACATCCGCCACAGTCACAACAAACGTGTCGATGCACCACCTAACATCTGCGGTACCAAAGGCTACGACCGTGAGCAGGGAAACTATTTCTATGACAACGGCGGCAAACTCAACTCATACGCGGCATGCTCAGCCGCCTGCGTTGCTGACACCCAGTGCAAGAGCTTCGCATATAGCAGCAAGGAGTGCATGTTCTTCAACATTCCCCTGACTGGCAACTTTGATGAGGACAAGGGCAGCTCGGATTTCTATTACGACATTGGCTGTCTCTCTGCTGCGGGCAGCATCCCCTCGCCGACGAGCAAGAAGTCCTCGACTACCCCAGCTGCTACGACTAGCAGCACATCCAAGTCTTCGACTACTCCATCTGCCACACCCAGCAGCACGCCAAAGTCTTCGTCGACTCCGTCATCTACAACGCCCTCCACCACGTCTTCATCCAAGTCCAGCACAGCCGCCGGGACGACACCCTCCTCTTCCGCCGGCGGTGCGGCTGCGACACCAAGCACCACCGGCAGCACCCCTGCCAAAGTAGACTTCCCAACAGGCAACCCTTATGCCTCCAAGGGCTGCCCCATGCCATCAGCCCTCGCAATCACCGACCTCAAGTCCACTATCGACTCGAAGGGCACGAACACGGCCTCGGTCAAGATCCAGTACGGCAACGGCACCTTCAGCTGTCCGGGACGCTGCGGGAGCTACAACGGCCAGTTCGACTGCAACTGCGACCCGAACGGTCTGCTGCGCGTCATCTCGGACGGCAGGTCCTGGATATGGGTCCAGGAGTGGTACTGGTGCGACGCCCAGGAGCAGAGGCCCACCAAGGGCTATGCCACCCTCGCCCTCACCCTCAACTACACGGGCCTGGCCGACCACCTCTCCTGCGACAAGGCCTCCGGCACTTGCACCCAGTCCAAGCCCCTGCTCGCCCCCGTGGACGGCTACGGCGGCGGCGGCATCATTGGCTTCTCTCCTATTGATGTCAACGGGGATTATCTGCCCAACTGCCCGTCCCAGGCCGGTCACTCGCCTATTGTGACCAATACGGCGACTTGTACTGCTAATGCGGCGGCGAAAACTCCTTAATTTTGACTGCTTTGCGGTGTGGCCTTTGTTCGGAGTAGAAAGGAGTATTGATGTGTACCAGTTGTTAGATTTTACACTATTATAACCCGCTTATAAGCCGTCTATTTAGTAGGAAATGCAAGAGACTAGGCGCAGAGGCAGATAATTCTAAAAGAAATACTAAAAGAAATTATTAGTTTCATTAATTAAACCCCCTTTTTCAATATTCTTTTCCAAAATAAAAATAATAAGACAGGCACGTCAAATAGTAACAAAGTCACCTTGTGCCTATGAAGTATTGTTGATTTACAACCATATTTGCCTAACTAAAAAGGGAGGGAAAGCAAGAGTTATGCCATTTCAGCTTCCAAATGGTTTTAAGGCCAGTCGGGCTGATGACATTAACAATAAGCCCAGCACACAGGCCCACTGTAGTGGGACCTACATATAATCAGCCCACAGCCTGGACAAATAATTAATTTAAAAATACTTATTCTCATTAATAGCTAATAATTTAATAAAACAGAAAATATTAATATCTTAAGTATTGAAATAAATACCCTTATATTGCATATGTATATACATGGCTATTAAAATTTTGTTGTCTTTTTTGAGACTGGATGCAGGTAACCCCAGGATATTTAAGAGTGAACTGTTTGAAACCAGTTCGCCTCCACACCTTCACCAACCTTCACTCAACCCTCACTCGACCCTCACAACGCCTGGAACAAAATGGGTCCAACGCAGGATGCAGGCGCGCAGGCCTTAGGCAAACATGACCGAGCTTTGAGCTTGCGCAAAGAAGAAGAAGATATTCTTGAAGCTTACAAACGGATAGATAAAGTGAAACCAAACGGTAATTCCGTGACGGGCTTCTGTTACACTGATAAGCAGAAGGATGTCGCTTGGGTCAAGTTCGGGCCACTAGAGCAAATTGCAGCAGAGGTGCAGAACCACAAATTTGCATTTGGAGCCCTGAAGACAATGCCACCAAATCAGACACAAGGCATCCGCATCCCCGAGATCTACCACACATTCAACGTCGGCGAGGAGCCCTACGAAAGAATGTTTATTATCATGGAGTGCATTCACGGAAAAACGCTTGCAGAATTGATGGAGACGCACGGCCGTGAATTCACAGAGAAGACTTACGCCAAAGATATTGCGAGGGCCATCAGGCTGCTCATGTCTATAAAGCCGCCCCCGCCGACCCCGGACTTCAAACAAGGGCCGGGCCCCGTTGGTGGGGGCCGCATCCGGCATCCGCTATTTAAAGACGAAACTTCCTATCTCGCGTACTCCTCCGTTGACGCACTGGAGGAGTACCTGAATAAGGTATGTAATAAGCACCCAGATATGACTCTATAGAACTCCTATCAACTAGGGTAACTCGTTTCTACATTTACTAACACGAAATGTTCCCCAGGTGTCTACCTGTATAAATAAGGATGCCCCGAAGGTGCACTTGAAGGAGGAGAAGTTGTGCTTCTACTACAGTGATTTCTTTGCGGGCAACTTTATTTTCACTGATTCCGGTGAGATTTGTCTGATTGACTTCGACAAGGCCGGGTTCCTACCTCAAAGCTTCATGGCGTTTGCGTTGGCTGAAAGCGATTGGGAACCCGGGAAGTGGATCAAAGACATTATCATGCCGAGCCTGCCTGAGGGTGACCTCGAAGTCATCCAGGAGAACCTCAAGGCCATGCGAAATATTTTCTACTATCTTGCGATAGGTTGTAGGGTTGGTGAGTCGGGAAAATCCTGCCCCTTATATAATCTAGTGCCCAGGGTGGCTAACATCGAATCCGTTGTGCAAGGTGTCCCGCGGCGAAAGAAACTGTTGATTGAATAAAGTACAGCCGTGTTGACGCTACATCCACCGCGAGATACAGGAAGAAGGGCATCGTGCCGTACAGGTGAGACGTGCCAGAGTAGATCGACGAGCATCAGCTTGGAGGTCGGGGTGGACGTTGAAGGCTTTCACCTAGGGGTCAGCACCGCGGTGACAACCGAGGACTCGAAGTGCTTCGCGGCCACCGAGGTTTCGGCGTGCACGTGGAACGATGCAGGTTGTCATACGGTTTGGACACAGCAGCAGATGCTTGTGCAGAAGGCGTACCAGAGACATCGATGCAACTGGGGACATAGAGACGAGACGGAGTGTATGGCAGATTGGACCATGAGAACCCCAACAAAAATGGTCAACTATGGGTGCGCGTCTAAGTGTACGGACACTAACGATTGCGGACATACGGATGGAACGCCTTGTCCCTGAGACGTGATCGAAAACGACCCTAGGCAATGAATTGATTGATTATTGCCTAACTAAATCCAAATACAGTTTATTAAACAAAGTCTGGTCAGTAGGCGTGTGAACTTTGTTGGTAGTTAATGAGGAAAAGGGGTTCTACCAAATCTGACTATCTGCTGCAGCAATAACTGCTGCAATGTGGCTCAGGACATAGGGCAACATTCCAATTTGGCAGCTTTAAATCCTTCGCGCAAAATCTATATTTATATGCACGAGCTTTACCTGAGAACTGGCTGAGCTGTCGGCGAATTCAATAATGTTAGCGGCCAGTCTCTAAGAGCCCAATTAACAACAGAAAATATCGATTGCAGTCCGTCCATTGTGGCTCGGATGGGCTCTTAGCTGGGCTGTCATTCAATCTGTGGGTCTGCCTCGGGATGGCCAGGGGAAAAGAAGCCCTGCGTTCGTAATGCGGGGAAGAAACTCATGGATAGCTTGGGTTTAGATGGAAATGCCGAAGACAGACCTCATCCGACATGAAATCGGGGTACGATCCGCCAGCACGGTAAGCTTACCGCAGTGAAACTGCCTCGGAAGCACTAGTCAACAAACCAAGTCGGCTATATGAGGGGAACATATTATGCTGATCGTCTTACACTTTGATTGAGATCTTAACTTCACATTGTTTAGTTGTCAGAAATAATTACCCTAACAAAATGTCGTCCAGTGCACAGATCCAGACGCAGGCGATTGTGTGTCGCGCACCTCAAGATGGCGGGAGAAAGTGGGTTCTCGAGAAGGTGGCACTGTCCCCTCCTGCAGACGACGAGGTCACGGTCGAGATAGTAGCCTCCGGAATCTGCCACACTGACTTCGTCTGCGGGACTGGGCCGGATGAAGCACTGCCACTTGGCTTGCCCCCGTACACGCGGGTTCTTGGCCACGAAGGTTACAACTCGCAGTTCTCAGATTCAAATCGTGTGTGATCTGAAGGCTGACCACGCGTCGAGCAGGTGCTGGTTTCGTGAAGTCTGTCGGGCCGAAGGTCACCAAGGTCAAAGAGGGAGACAGGGTGCTCCTGTCGTTCTCGTTCTGCAAGGAATGCCACAATTGCCAGTTCGGCGCCCCTGGGTTCTGCCAGAAGTGGGGACAGATCAACTTCAGCGGCAGCAGAGGCGCCTTTTCCAGCTTGGAGTCAGAGACGAGCGGGGAAGAGATCGGCGGCTCTTTCTTTGGGCAGTCGAGCTTCTCGCGGGTGACCAGAGTCAAAGAGTGCTCTGTAGTCAAAGTCACCGATCTGCTTGAAAACGACGACCAGTTGAAGGTCTTGGCACCTTTTGGCTGCGGCATCCAGACCGGAGCCGGGACGATCACCGAGCTCGCCAATGCTCAGCCGGCAGACACCGTTGCGATCCTTGGCCTTGGAGCGGTGGGCTTGGCAGCCATCATGGTATTTTTACTTCACCGTTCCCACTGTCAAGTGCACGAATTGCTGAGTCCGATGTAGGGTGCTAAGATCAGAGGCTGTAAAACAATCATCGGTGTTGACCGGGTTACATCGCGTCTTGAGCTGGCGAAGAGCCTCGGAGCAACTCACATGATAGACACAGGAAATATCAAGGGTACTCTGGCAGATGAAGTCAGAGGAATTACCGGAGGTGTCGGAGCGACTATCACTGTGGATGCCTCAGGGGCAGTTCCCTTGATCCAGCAGGGCGTGGAATTTACAGCCAACCAGGGGAAAATGATCCTCCTCGGGGTACCGCCGATGGACGCAGCTTTGCAAACTGCTCTAGTTCCCTTCATAATGGTACGCATAACATCTAATTGGTCGCCAAAATATTTATTGACATTTGCACAGACGGGTAAGTCTATTCAGGGATCAATGGAAGGTGGTGTCTTTCCTGAACAGGTATGGCTGTCCTGGCACTAGAATCCACGGCGAATGGGTGATTGGCTAATCCACACGGTCTTGCTTAGTATGTTCCGAGTTTGATTCAGTGGTTTAACGCTGGAAGGCTTCCCGTGGATAAGCTGGTCAAATTCTATCCGGTCGAGGACTACCTCAAGGCAATTAAAGACATGGATGATGGTGTTACCGTCAAGCCGGTGCTCATCTGGTAGCTAGGCTGAATCAAAGCTAGGGTAAGAGCTCAGTCCCAGGTTTGTTCAGCACTTGAAAACAGAGCTGGTGGCCTTGGGAGTACTGATTAGCCCTATCATCGTCTCTTCTTTCTTTGGGCTTGAAATGAGTGGGGTATATCGAGAGGGAGCATCGAAATACATGTGGTGACGGAAAGAGAGGTTAAATTCTAGTTTGATCTAGTCGCAGTCCAACACAATGGGATCCGGTAATATTTGCAATGCAATCCCTGCAAACCATCCCTTTTTATCAGACCGTGCAGGCAGTCGAAATATGGTGAGAGTAGGCATGAGCTTAAATGCATCATGCCTACTCTGTCCACAAGCATAATTGGATTTAGATCCCATTAATGAGCAGAAGCTGTATTCACCTTTACAATGTTCACATCAAATTTGGAATCAAGTTCCACATCACCGCTAATTTTTCTAGTGTGCGACACCGTAACATCCCGGTCCACCACACCGATATAATACCCACATATCTGCGGAACATCAAGGGCGTCTAGCTCAAATGGTAGAGCGCGCGCTTAGCATCAATCATCTCTTCCAGAGAATTGTTTATCATGCGCGAGGTACACGGTTCGATCCCGTGGTCGTCCATTTTGCCGAATCTGAGGCCATCGTGATGATGGGGGACTTATATTTTGCCCACAGAATATATATATATATATATATTATATATACCGGCTCTTATTCTATTCAACCCTTAAGCAGCGAGCAGCTGACAGCGCATAATGTCTGGGAGCGGTGCAACGCTAGACGGCAATGTGCTTTGGCGAATGCTTAGGATCTCAAACCGACATCCGGACGAACCAATCAACATCCGTAACGTCAACTCCGCATTTTGGAATGCGCTTGTGAACGTGTGCGCTTATATCTGGGGTCGAGAGGCCGTTTCTCTGGTCAACAACTATGTGGCGATTAGTTCTCTCCTAACTCAGAAGCTGGGTCATATGTGTGCGCTTGGGTGTCATTCTTTTCCATACTAAACGTGCCACTAAGGCGATCGGTTCCTCTGGGGTAGTAACCTAGTAGGCACCAACGATAATTGCCAAAAAATGGCCGATGTGCTGGACATATAATAATTCACCCTGCATCGCTAATAATTTATACCAACCGATCACCATCTGACCGACCAACCTAGCACGCCTTATCTTTTGACGAACAACAAGAACTACCACAACAACAGATCAACAACACTATAACACTCAAAAATGGAGGGCCAAATCAGAGAAGACTCACTGCCTGTGGAAGCGGGATCCTGCCCATTCTCCCACAGCTCGGCCTCAACACAAACAACGTCGCCAACAGAGAGTCAGTCAGAAAAAACATCGACGAACGAGCAAAACACCCCGAACGAATCTCCACCTCCCGAGTACATGGAAATCACCTGCCCGGGCATTCTCGGCTCCTGTTATTACTCCGAGCAGGGCCAGCCTCACTGTCACCTCAGATGCCCTCCCGGAGTCTGCAAGCAGTGTCGTGAAGTCTTAGATTCGGAATGGCTCAAAAGTGGCCGGTGGTTGGAGGACTGTATCACCTGGGAGGAGAACGAGCAACAGCGCGGCGGCAGGGACATTCCCACGCGGGCGGAAGTGGTCACGAAAGTCCTTGCTTTGAGCAGTTTCGCAATAGCTGTGGCTGGGCTTGTTCTCATCACATGTTGGGGATTGCTTGAATAATGGGCCGCCATGTGGGTCGGGCTCCCAAGGTTGGGAAGTGCTTCGTGGGATTATTGACTTCCTGAACAAGAGGGACGGGCTGGTGACAGACTCGGGGCGGAAATTGCAGAAACAGTTTGGGCATCTGCGTTTCGGAGGCTCATGCATTAGAGCATAGGAATTGCTAAACTTTGCTCTTTCTCACAGCCTAACACACACAATTTGGAGGGCGTACAGTTGATTGAGCCCATTTCGGATCAGGCTCGACGGCGCTGAGGCGGAGGTCCGCCACGAATGATTGGAATAAAGAGAGCGCCTCAGAACTCAAATTTATCAAGAGAATTCGGGTTTCAGATTCGCAAATCACCTTTTTGAGAAGACTGTTTTTGTTCAAATCAGCCACATGGGACCCGTGGTCGTGGAACTTTGCAGAGACAATAAGAGGATCTTGGGCTGAAACATTAGCAGCAAAATCACATTGTTCTCGACGACTTTGCCCTTCTTCTGGTGTTTCTGGTAACAAACAGGCAATGCATTTGCTTCTTGACCCCAAATATATAATCAAGGGTTATTGCGACAAGCTCCCAGTGGTGTCTTTTCCAGAAACAGAACATCACAAAAGGCCACCAAACGTACTAATCACACCCCAAACACGTCACCATCATGTCTAGCTGCCAAAAATACTTCCGAGCCCCTCCAAAATTTTTCCAAGGCTCCCTCTTCTCGGACGCAAGGAAATCGTTGAGGCTATCACGGCTGTCAGTTGAGCCACAAGAAATCCTGAGTATAACGAAGCAGTTCACAAGCCATATTAACCTCACCCAACAAAATAACGCCCAAGGTTTTATCGAAATCTACAAATGCTGGAACGGGAAGATGACACCCAGTGAAGTGGAAGAACTCGACCAATTAAGTGACGATCTGCAGTGCGCGACGCAAGCCTTGGATAATTTTTTCTTTGGTGGGAACCTCACCCGCCCGTTGGAATACGGGCCTGTTAAGATGCCTCTTTTGAGACTGATGGTCCAAAAAGACATATTTGGCGAGGATGGACTCGGAGGCGACCTGCCTCGTGGTCCCACAACGATCTTGGGGAAATCCATTCATACGGGGAATGGGGAAACAGACATTTATATCGATACGTTAAGGCAAGGTGAGCCTACAACCATCAAAAGCATCTTCGAGATTCTGGTGCATGAGATGGCTCACACCATTTATCTGTCCTTCGCGTGTGATTGCGCAAGCTGCAGTGGCACAGCTCGACGCCCTGAGGTTCTCGGTCAACAGGGGCACGGGCTGTTGTGGAAAGAGATGGCTGAACACATGAGGGATACGATCCAGAGCTGGGATAACAGCTTGTCCGATTTTTACAACGACAATGACATCCAATGGCATCATAAGAACTGCTGATGGTTTGAGTGAAACCTGGGAGGCAGGAGGCGGCGAATCAGGCATTGGCCCGGGAAGGGAGACTGTTGACTCTCTCGTGTCTTCAGTTGACGAAACGTGCATCCTGGATGATATTACTTGCTGTACCTAAAATCTGGGTTCTTCATCTCACATACTTAGTGATCAGGTCCGACGTCTTTACTTGGATGTAGATAGGAGACCTGATAATCGTGGCATCGTCCGGAGGGAAAATGGGTTCGAAGCCTTCAGCTCACGGAATCGGGTGCATGAGTGCAAGAAATGGATGCCGAAATGAGGTAATGAATCAAGACATTTCATTTTCATTGATAATCATTTATATTGCAAGTCTCGTTAGTAGGTGCAGAATGTCATTGATGTCACCGGGTCCTAGCGTCAAGATTCTACAACCTACGAGTTTTGTAGCCACTTCTGAATCGATATTTAGCAAGTAAAGCCGGACGCCAAAAAAGTATCCTGTCTTCACAATCGCACAGAAATGTTCTCGACGTATTCAAAGCTCCCTCACCGTCTCCGACCAACTCCTCGAAACACCATGCTGTACTCACAAGCCCTAGCAGGAGGACACCAAGCCGCACCATCCTCATCCTCACCCTCATCACCCGGCACAACCACAACAAGCACGCCCACAGGAACCACAAAAGAATACCACACAAAACCTCCCAAGACCGCCAGAAACATCAATCACCACCCAAGGCCCCAGCCAAGAACCCAAACCCAAAACCAACCCCAGCCCAACCCAGACCACAGACCAAACACAACAACCCAAGAAACAGCAGTCTACGTCCTAACACTGACCACAACACCCTCCCTGACAGACCCCCTAACAGCCCTGCGCAGGTCCCACTTCCCGCGCCACCTGGACCGCGGCAGCCTCCCAGCCCACCTGACCCTGTTCCACGCCCTGCCCGGCTCCGAGATGCAGCACGTCACCGCGGCCCTGGGCGAGCTCTGCGGCGCCGGTGAGCAGGGGCGACAGGCGGGCCCACTGCGGCTGGCGACGGGGGCCGCGTTCCGCATGCGCCGCGGGGTGGGCATCGCGGTTGCCGACGGTGGTGCTGCGCCGGCCAGGCGGCTTCACCGCGAGCTGCAGCGCCGGTGGTGGGACTTCCTCAGCGCGCAGGACCGGCGGCCCTGGAGGCCGCACTGGACGGTGCAGAACAAGGCCGCTGACGAGGAGGCGGTGGACGCGGCCATGGACGAGGTGTGTGGCGGGTTCCGAGGTGCCGAGGGCCTGGCCACGGGGTGTGCGCTCTGGAGGTACGAGAAGGGCGGGAGGTGGGCGTTTGAACGGGGCTTTGATTTCGGTGGGGACAAATGAGTAGGCGTGCGTCGAGAAGACCGCGGACAAGATGTGATGGACGTCGAGTCAGCGAATCATCTCATGCCTCTTCTCACTCGGAATCCTGTGACCGGTAGGCTGTAGATGCAAGACCCAGTGCATCATCATCACTGCAAGACATGCCAGTCACCGCACCGAGCAAATGAATCACAATGAACAACCCGGCAGTCATCAAGTATAACAGAAACTCTGGCTGTATTTTTAATTTTCCCGATAACCCTAAAAACACCGCTGTACCATTGGAGACCAACGCCTATCCATTATGCTGAGTCTTTCACCCCGCTCATTACTGTGCCAGGTCTCAATTTCGAGTGAGAGAGACCAGGAAAACAAGACCGAAATCCCATATACCCAGCCGAGCCAAAGTATGAACAGCAGAAATAGTACCAAAAGTAGGGGGGAACGAGAGACAACCGCCAGACGACGTGTCTGTTGCCGCCGGGGACGACTAAACTAGTACAAACTGATAGAGAGAGGTAGAGAGAGTTGGCAACAAAGGAAGGAAAACAAGCACCCGATCCCGAGGCCTTTTTGCCCAACCTTCCGCCCGCTGTGCCCGGCTCATTTGAGCCCCTCATGATCCGCTAATGTCTTATGCTTGGGAGACATGACATGGTATCCAGGAGTAACTTTGACGATAGTGATGATTCCAAACCCACCAAAAAAAAAAAATCAGGACCCAAACCCCAAATAACAATGGACAAGAATTTCAAAACTGGCCCAGTCCAGTAAACTGTTTTTGACAATGCGCCCGCCCTTGTAATTCTTGGGATTTTTACTTGCGCAATGAAATCGGTCACCTCCTGTGTCTGATGCAGGTGAACAACTGTGCCGTCGAGAGGGCACCATGAAGCAAGGCGGACGCTGCTGGAGCATCACTTCTTTCTTGCTTTCTAAGCTTGAACCTTGTCTTGCAGGCTTGTCTCGCCGAACTTGTTGAGAAGGTCTTGCAACGGTTGAGGTGTATCGGCGTCGGCCGGCCCGTCGTTGGTGGCCTGGGAGGAGCTGGTCCGCGGGCTATTACCACCCGTGGTAAGCGCCGGGGTGGGCATCGCCGAGTTCATATCGGACTGTGAGCTTGGTCGTGATGCTGTCACACCGTTCAAGTCGCCGTTCGCGCTGCTGACACTACCCTGCCTTGAGAGCGTGGCTCGAAACTGGCTCATGAGATTCTCAAAGGCCGCCCACTTCTCATCCGGGCGGCTGGGCTTCTTCCTCGCAAGGTAGTAAGGCCGGCTTTCCCTGATTAGGGTCTCCTGCTCGACACCATGGAGGTGGAAGCAAAGCTTTTCTGTCTCGGTGTCAGCGAGTCGTTCGGGGTCCACCGTGAGCTAAAAGGGCAGGCCGGGGTTGGGGTGTGACTTACGGACAACGTAGTTGGCGAACTGGTCTTTCCACATCGCTTGCAACAGACCGGTGCCGTCTTCTGTGCGGGTGTTCATGATCAAGTTGTAGATCTCCTGCCGATCCTCCGGTTCTCCAAACTCGATGCAGTGCTCCATCACGTTACTGGCGACCTTCTGCTTGGAGAACACCAGGAACTGGTCAATGCAGAGTCGGATCACTTCTGATCGTGCCTGTGGGCCTCCCTGTTTGATGACGGCCTGGACGACGTAGTTGCCCCAATCATCCGTCACCAGCTTGTGGGCGACTCGGTGGAATTCCTCAAGGATAAAGGCCTGGTCCTCCTTCGTTCCCTGCTCGATCATTCGCTGGATCACCCTGCAGCCGTATTGTTGCGTTGACAGTGCGAACACTTTGTTGCGGACGGCGTCGTAGACGAAGTCAATATGCTCTCTGGGTAGCTTTTGGAGGACCTTTTGGACCACATGGTTCGAGTGGACGCCCTGCATGAGCTTCAAGATCTCGGGTTCGAGCTCCTTGGCCAGCTCGACCTGCTGATCGACAAGGACGTAGTTCAGTGCCTGGGAAAGAGTCAGCAGGGGCGCAACCATGACACAAATTTCGTAGTCTACTGACCTCTTGGACACATCTACAGCCGTAGATGTTCATGGAGAGATCCACTACGTTGCGTTGCATTTTGATGGCAAGACTCTTCTTCTGGGCAAGGGTACCATATTCGAAGAGCTTCTGAATGATGTAGTTGCCAAATACGTCTGTCATCATCTGGTTGGCATTCACGATGATCTCGTTGAACACCCTTTCCTTGTCGTCGCTATTTGCCCCGGGGATTTTCTCCTGGAGGAACCTCGAACCCTGTTGGTCACCGGCGAAATCAACCACGTAACCAAAAATGTCCTGCAGGCCAATTAGTACTGAATACGCAGGGACCAGGACAACATTTCACGTACCCTGAGTTGCCACTTTTTATTGGCACCTCTCGATGTCTTCTTGAACTCTTCAAGTATCTGGGGTGTTGTTTTGTAGTTCTCGTAAGGGGTCTGGTTCCGCCCGGGTCGGCCCCCGTAAGCGGCAGGAGCAGTGGGAGGAGGGTAGTATGGTTGTGCCTGCATTGCGTAGTTCGGGAATTGGAACACTGATTGCATTAGTTGTGCCTGGGCCTGTAGGTCGGAAATGTTCTGACTGATTTGGCCGTATGTGGGATCGACATATGGTGATTGGGTGGTTAGCCTTGAAATCTGGCTCTGTGATCGTTGAAGTCTGGCTAGAGTCTCGAAATCCACAGGTGCGGCTGGAGTCCCCCATGGTTCGACAGGCCTGGCGCTACCAAAAGCTCTCGGGCTGTTCATGGCGGACTGGTTGACGCTCATTGCCACCGACTCTCGCCTGCTTTCCTGGGGGTACGTGGGGTTCTGGCCAACACCGTTGCCGGGCGTGAAGTCACCTCCCCACCGGAAAGCTTGCGAGGGCGCGGGTGTGTTTGCCTGGACCGTGCTGAAGCGGGGGGCCGGAGAGTTGGTGGCCATGTTCCTGGCGAGGGATGCTCGAGCAGCCTCCAGAGCGGCTTCGTCGAGCGGGTTCAGGCTCTGGGATCTCGAGGGCTGCTGCTGCTGCTGATAATATGACGACGATGCGGCGCTGAGGGATGGTCTGGAAGCATGCCGAGTATGCGATGCGATCGATTGAGGGAACCCAGACACCTCATTGTTATATTGTGCGGCTGATTCGCTCTCCGAGTGCCTCGACGCCGGCAGTCCTGATTCGCGTGGCGCCACGCCATCATCAAAGCCAGAAGTCCCCGAATTGGTTCGTGCAAAGCTGCCGAATCCAGACTGAAAGCTGTTGACTCTGCCAGCCTGAGGGCCTCCCGAGACACTGCCGCGACTGATTAGGCCGCTGGATGTGTGTGCGAGGGACGTCGGGAAGGTGCTGCTCTGCCCGTTCGTTAAGCGACCTGGGTTGAAGGACGGGGAAGTGTTGGAGGTGTTCTGAAACGCAGACGGAGGGGATGTGCTTCGTGATGGGTTCGGCCGAGATTGCACGTTGTCGGAAGAGGACCAGCTTGCCAGTCCGCTGGGCCACCGGCTGGCTTCGGATCCGCCGATGCCGCTCTGTCTCTGTGTAGAGTGCAGCGACTGGCCGGGCGCTGTGGATTGTGTCAATTTTGCGCCCTCGGTATTCCAACTCTTGTCCGCACCGGACATACCTGAGTTGTCCCTGGAGGGAAGGCCATCCGTGATCGGGTTGTTAGACCATATACTACCGGTTCCTCCTTGCCCGGTGCCATTCAGTAGGGGAGGAAAGAGGTTCGTGGCTCTGGAGTTGCGGTTCGGTTGTTGGCCGTGGATCTGCGTCGAGTACTGTCAGCCGCAGTTTCCAATCGGTGCCTTTGTGCTGACTCCACAGGGAGGCGAATGGGGTCAAAAGCGCATGCCCAGAAGTCGCAGGACAGTACACGACGTATGATTTAGATCATGCGCATTTCGCATGGCGGAGACGAGGCTGTGGGCGACTCACTGGTTGACTGTTGTCCATGGCGGGCGTCACTCCGGAGCGGAGCCTCGCGATCGAGAATCGGAAATTATCTTTCTGACTGTATGTGGGATGGTAGATAGCCTGTGGCAGAGACCAGCTGTATGTTAGACAGGAACACAGGACCTATTAGAATGGAAATAGTGGTGGCGAAAGGGTGTGTGTGCGAGCCAAGATGTACAGAGAAGGAAGATGATTTTGGAAGTGTCGATGCAGGAAATCAAGTTGGAGGATAGGGATTCAGAATGCGAGGTTGGAGTGTGTGCTGCAAATGCGCTAAGATAAAGCGTTCAGCTGTCAGGCCAGGCACTCGCACGCCTCTAGCCCACGGCCAGAAAGGAGGGAGGCACACTACCGACGAGCCAGTGGAGTTTGACTTTGGCCTAGGGCCGAGTCGATCCACTCTTGCAACTCGCAAGGGTTCATAGGTGCGCAGGCTAGTGTTAAGAGCATACCTTGGTGGGCGAGCGCTGATTGCCCGAAAGGGCGTGCAGGTATGCGTAGGTGTGTGTAGAAGGTGTCTGTGTCTGTGTCTATATGTACCTTGTGGGGCTTTGTCCCGAGGACAGTTTGCCTGTCGTCTTCTATATGCTCCTATAGTGTACTGTCCGGTCGGGTGTGAGGGCCAAGGGCAGGGCGTAGGGTGGTGCTGGATCAATGCAAACAAAGTGTCGGGCGTGGGTTGCGACAATGCAGTTGACGGGGACGAGGCGGGCGGGAAGGATAAGGTTGCAGTTGTGAAGTCTTAAGGTTGCATTCCAATGCCAAGGGGCAGCAAATGTGGATGATCCAGCGTGCGAAACACCTGAGACCAGACCGGGGAGAACCTGGAAACGGGCAAAGCACGCACAGGTCGAGCGAGGTGCCAGCAGCCCACTTGGAGGAGGCTTTGGGCAGGAGGGACAGACAGCCTTGTGTTGCACTGCAATGCACTGCACCGCACCGCACCCAACTGGACTGAAGAAGCTGAAGCTGGGCTGAGCTGGGCTGAGGTGCGCGGCACGACACGGCACACTGTGGCGGACTGTGCTGTGATGTTCAGCACTGCGCAGAGACCACAACGGGCCGAGCTCCAGAAACGCGACGAGAAGTGAGAGGAGAAGGAGCGGAGGCCGGAGAAGGGACCCTGACGGGCTGGGATTTTTGCGGGGTGAGCTTCTTGAATGTTTGAGATACTGACTCCGGTGTGGCTCCCGTCTGCCACAAGTCAACATTAGCGCATTGTTAGCAGCATGTCAGGGGTAAACCCGTCCGAGACGGATGTCACAAGTCACACGACTCACCGCGAACGATAAGGTCACCCTGTCAGTCGTCTCGAGCGAGCGAACGACCTCTCTCTGCCTCTGGATGTGGATGCTGCAGCCCTGATGTGCACTGTTGACGATGTCCCAGCCCTCTTCTCGGCGGTACCTGTCGTGTCGTGCGAGGTGCGTCGATGGAGTGGGCAGGATGCGGCAGCCTAGGCTCCTGCGTGCGCACTAACTGCGCCGGGACGGGCAAACTCTCCGCAGCTTTATTCTTGCAGACGTGCAGGGGCGGCACCGGACTGGCCGCGCACCTAATGGCTGGTAAGGCTGACGCTCTCGCCAAGTGCCTGCTTGTCCGTGAATGCCGGGCTCGCTCTCAGGTGAGTGTACGTGGTTCCCGAAAGTCAAGAGATCGGACGAGGCGGCTGAGCCGGATCAGTCACCTTGCTCTCAGTGGCAGAGGGCTTGCGATGGGCTCCTTCGACGTCGTCGTGGAGTGCTCTCGCGGGATAATGTATGGCCTGCGAGGACGGCTGTGATGTTATCGGTTGCTGCAGCCGGTGGTCAGTTTGTAATTTGTCCGTCTGGCTGGCTGGCTGGCTGCCTGCCTGCCTGCCTGTCACGTCATCGGACTGGAACCGGGCGACTCACTGCAGGACAATAAGACGGAATTTGTGACGAGAAACTAAGAGGTGACGGGCGGGAGCAGTTGTAGTGGATATGTGAATGCGTTGCGTCTTCCGACCTGGGGTACCAACTGGCTGTTGATGTTGTTGGCTGATGATGTACAGGGCTATTTACGGCTTGATATGTGACGGTCAGTGAGGGTGGTGTGGATACTTTTTTTGTTTTGTTTCCAAAGGCTGGAGACCAACGAACGACCAGCAATCCGAAAGACCTTGTTTTGTACGATGGTGTATTTGCTGTATATGATTTGTAGAAACCAACAAGCCCGAGAATGAACAAGAGAGCAGGTTGGGATGGGACGGGGTGGGCTTCTGGACATGTGTTCCCTTCAAGAGCGCAGGAGGAGGGGAGGAGAGATGGACAACTACGCAGGGCAGCAAAGCAGGGCAGCAGGGAGAGAGCGAGAGAGATGAGGGCGACTTCCGTATCTGGTCAGCCTCAGCTTTGGAAGGGAGGAACAGCTTCGGGTCACGTCAGGTCACCCAGGTAGTCGCCTAGGTAGAAAGATACTGTACCAAGAAGCCCGTCAGATCGACGCATTGGTCCATGGTCGAGGTCGGCGGCCACCAGGTTGGCCACTGGCCCCAGCTGGTCCTCCCTCCCCCACGCCGCACTCACCATTTGCCATCGTGGCAGCGTGGTCAGAAACTCTTGGTCCAGGTCAATATTGTCCATCTAATTTACATCAGGGCTCATTGGCATTCTTCGCCCGCCTGTGGGCCTCCAGGTGCGGTATAGGCTGGTCTCTGCCACAGCAAATACTGGCATGTTGGCCCGCCACTAATAATACTCTCCTCTACCAAGGGAGGGCATCGGTGACGCCGTTCATGCATATCGTCAGAACAAAGAGACTTTTTTGCTCGCCGGGCTCGCTTGTCCGGACATAGCCATATCGGTCCAAATCACTAACATACACGTACGTAGTGTACCTGGTATCTAGACTAGCAGCCCAACTGGGCATCTTGTGTCCTGCCAACAAGCGGAAACAGGAGGCGTGACAGCAAGGTCAGACTAGCAGCAGCCGAGGCGACTCTTGTGTGCGGGTGCGGGCGAGGGCCGCATAGCTGTCCGTGAACGTTGATCGTGTAATCGGAGCCGTCGAGATGCGTGCTCATCAGGAACGTCCGCAAATCTAAAATTTCAAGCCACTTTTCGCAGGGCAGAGAGAAAGGATCTACAAGCAATAAGCTGCGCTCGTATAAATCTTCTTCCTTTCTTCTCTCCCCTTTCTACCAGGTACCCGGTTTTCATGGGAGTCTACCAAATTGGCGCAAAGTCTATGTTGGAGTTAAATCCACCGGGCCCAGGTCGCGCTGTTAGGTATCCAAAAGGGCTGTCACAACAATCGCCCGTTCCGGTCGGTACCATACAAACTTGTTGACAGCACAGTTGTCGATTGGTTTCGAGACCACTCCGCCCCGGAATCCCCCCTTTGATGCACGCTCAGGCTTCAGCCGCGGAATGCCCCGCAGTTTTAGTGGGGCAGAGACCCGTGGACGGCTGCTGGACGGGCGGATCTCGCATCTGCATATGGGAGAAAAAGGCCGGTAGGCTGTGGCATGGCGCATGTGTCCGTCCATACCTAAGTACGTAGCGTGCCTGGCAACTGAAAAAAGGTACCAGGTCTTCTCGTACAGTATTATTATCATGATTCTATTCCCTCCCCACAGGGGCCTGCAACTCTGTCCTCCGCGGGAGGGGCCTGTCAAAGCTTTTTCGTAAAGACGCAGTGATCGTCATATTGCCCTTGATACCCAGGTAGCTCGACGTTTCAGATTTTTTGCCTTCAGGAGAGACGCACAGGACTACAGCTGACCAGCCGCGAGCTGCAGGAATAGCGGCTCTGACTGAAGCCTTTCTGCACCAACATCCAGCAAACAAATCCCCCCTTCCTTACGTCCCTCGCCACATAGCCGTTGGTAAATCCTCCACGTTGGGTCTAGCTCTGCGCCAGTTCTATTTCCATCCGGCGTCTTTGACTCCCCAAGCTTGGCCTACCGCAAGAAATATCGCCAACACATGATTCGGTTCTTCCAACAACAACATCTTGTTCCCAAGACAAAGGACACCAAGCAACAATTGCCTGCATTGAGGGTTGGGGGCGGGTAATCAAAGTGCTCCACCATGACTTTCATACCGGGGCAAAGCTCCAAGGGGAGACAGGACCCCGCCCTTGTGTGACCGGAGGTGAAACATCGCCAATGGCAGTTCGGGCGACCTGTCCCGTCACGACGCCTCGCAAGATCGTCTTAACACTTCGGACGAAGTGATACTGGCCCGTTAGCGAGCAGCCTAGGCCCCGACGAGGGTAGATCCCGCAAGCAAAGACACACTGTGTCTTCATGAGCATTGATCATTGCGTGGGTAGAAGAGCGGTGAGTCCAGGACCACGACTTCCAACCTCCTCGAGTCCCCGAAGGAGGGCAACGGCGAGATAAGATCGTCAACGACAATCAACCGAATCAACGACGACCGTAGTCTCTGCGTCATAGAGGAACCTTGCTTTTCCGTGGTCGTGGCCGTCCACTAGACGGCAGGCTGCTGTCCAACGCGAGAGTCCATCACGTTGCATGACAAGCAATTCACGTACGATGCATTCTTGTGGCCGGTTTGCCAGCAGTGTTGCCCGTCGAATTGACCCGGGCTGGAGTCGGGCAAAGACGGCGGGCACGCCGCGGACGGGGTAGGATAGGCGACGGGCACCACAGCTTTGTAGAACGGGCAAAAACCGTTTCTTGGGCTGATGGCGGTCGGTTAGTGGCGAAGACAAATCTGTGGTTCACAACATGGTTCCGCAGCCGCGCAGCCTGCCATCGAGATTGCAGGGCGCAAGCCAGACTCGCACAACGGCAGATGCCATGGGTGACAAGACGTTCATCCTCAGCCAGCCAGCCAGCCAGCCGTTCATGGGCTCGGCCCAATTACCTCATGCGCTGCGAACAACCCGACGGCGCAAGCTCAAAGGTCGGGTCCTGGCCCGTCGGCCATTGATCGAGCAGGCCCAGGCCGAACATGTGCCACCAGCGGCGGCGAGGTGAGCCTGGAATCAGCCATATGCATGCCTTCGGCGAGTGCAGGATCGGCGAGTAAACAGAGCCCGTTGCCAATGCCGAAGCTCTCTGCGGCCGGCAGATGGCATTCCCTGCCGACACATGGTGACGCCGGAGTCCGGAAAAAGTGATTGGCGACCGCGCAAGGCGATTCGCTCCGAGGGCGACTGACGACGGACTACCACCCAAACCTATTTCTGGAGACGGGCGACCGCCTCCAAATCCAACGGAAAAAGGCGATTGGGTGTCGAACCCAAAGAGTCAGTTTGGTGATTTACCGGCACCCGAGAGCTTGTGCTGCGTCGCTGCATCGCTGCGTGTCAGAAAGGTTTGAAGTGAAATTCTGAAAAGAATTGATTGTGAGCTGCCGCCTGAGGAGGTCTAGACGACATGAATCGGAAGTGATCTCCATGATCTTCATACAATGCGACACATGGTGAGCATGGACTCGGAGGTAAGGCAAAACTTTATTGGGGGTGTCTCGTGGCTCTCGTGTAACCCTCGAACTATTGGTAAGAGTTTTTCTTTCTCGCATATTTGCCAAACTCGTCAGTGCGGTGACGGTGCAAATGCAGAAGGACAGCGCCGCATCCAGGGCAAGCCATGCTCCTACAAGTTGTATGGATTGGCCTGGACTCGGTCCATGACTGAATTGGCTGACTGGCGGGTCAGCAGCGATGCAACACGAGAGCGGCCGGCCCCCAAGCAGGCAGTGAGCCGGGTTGCGCAGTTGGCCACGGGCGGGAGAGTCTTTGTCCTATTGGGTTTGAAGCTCCTTGTCTCGTCAGGGGACGGGATGAACCTCTGGCTCGGACATTAGTTGGCGGGCCGATGGGCTTGTCCTGATTCCTGGTTGTCGGATTTGCTTCCCTCTGAGCTGGTCTACTAAGTTCAAGGTTGTTTTGTCCTGGTGCATAGGTGCTGGCGACAAAGGGGGGAGCGGCAGCGGTTGGGTATGAGGACGAGGACGAGGAGCCCTTGCGCCGCGACGTTCTGATGAGGCGAGGCGGGGGCGAGGCGATCCTTTCAGCCCATGCACATCGTCAAATCTGGACCGGTTCGGTGGGCGTTGGAGCCAAAGAAAGCACTGATCCTGGGCAGCGTGACCTTGAATGATCCTGATCATTTGGATTGCACAGCACGCACAGCCAGAAGGGGTAAGGGGAAGGACGACAAGCAGCAGGAAAGAGCAGGCAAGATGCCATGGATGCCAAATTGGGTGGCCCACTTGCTCCCTTCGTTTACAAACAGGCGAGGCGACTGATTGGGTGCGTGTTCCTGAGCGTTGAAATTGAGCTGACGCTAGGGCGGCAATGATCAGGGGTGCAGCCGGGCGCGGCCAATGGGTGGACAGGGCCTCGCGGGCGTGGTTTCCACCCGAGCTTTGGCGCCGTTGCATCCCCCGTGCGTACCTGCATTTCTGTCCCTGGCACCTGCAGTCTAGTTGCATCGAACCGAACCCCCATCGTCAGTCCAGTCCGCAGTGGTGGAGTGGGCGGGCATCCATCCATCCACGGAGCCACGCCATCCAACCTCACCCTGCCCTGCCCTGTCCCGCCCTGGCCAATCCCCCGTCAGCCAGCCAGCCAGCAGCAGCCAACACAGCCAACACAGCCAGCCAGCCAGAGCCCATCTGCCAGTCCTAATCTGGGCCATGCCAACAGCCAATGCGAGCCCCGTGTGTGCAGGGCAGCGGCAGGACAGGGCAGGCCCAGCCTGCAGTCTGCAAGTGGCAGCGGTAACGATCGATAGCGTGCCGTAGTAGTGTTGGGTGATGTGTGTGGGCTGGCCACCCGCGCTGGCTGGCCGGGTGCGCTGTGCTCTTTGTGGCTCGAGCGGCTCGATCTCATCTAAGGAGGTGGTCTGCCCGTGTCTGCCCCTTCCAACCCTTTCCTTTCTTTCCCTTTCCTTCACCACCTGGTCCATTGTCACCGGCGTCGTCCAAGTCCACATTCGTTCCTTCCCATACTGCTCATGCTCATGCTGCTCTGCTCGTAATCCCTCGAGATTAGACTTTGTCGGCCCCCTCCTGGTCTCGGCTTCATTCTTTCAGTCGAGTTTCCGTCCTTTCATTTTCCCTTGTGTACTTGGCCATCCGCCCCGGAAATTCCTGACGACTACGCTACGCTGCGACGACATCCAAACCGTGTAATAACTAGTGATCCTGACTCTCCAACCCTGACCGACCGCCTGGACCATTCTTCGCAGAGGTATGTCGGGCACGCTGTTCAATCTTATCCAACGCCCCATGATTCAGATCACAACATATCAGATCCCTTCCTCCCTTGTCCAACCAGCCGCCGCGAGACATGTGTGCAAGCACCACCGTAAACTGACAGACTTGGCAGGATAGTCACCGTCACTGCTCGATCCAGAGTATCATCATCACTATCTTTTGCACATCACACTCATTCATTGAACTTGTGTACATACACACACACACACACACACAAACAAAACCAGACCACAGCTAGGAACCATCAACCACAACCGCCATGCCTGCCATGTCGAAGCTGATCGAACGCAACACTCTCGCCATGCGCGACGAGCTCGCGGGGGACGATGACGGCAACAACAACGTCATCAACCTCTTGATCATCATTCTGAGTGTCGTGGTCGTCTTCGGCCTCCTCCTCGGTGGAGTCCTATTCGTCCTCCGAAGAATGCGAAACAAGCAGCAGAGAGTGCGCAAGGACTCCCTACCCCAGTACAACGACGTCGTGCAAGACGCCAAGCGCAGCAGTAACCACCGCCGTCTGACCATCGAGACCAGAAACGGCCATTCTAGCGTGCTGGTCTTCAACAAGGACGGGCAGCCAATGCTGTCGAACCCCAGCCAGCCCCCTCACTCGCCCGACAACGTCCCCGAGATCCACATCACCTTCCCCGAGGAGGAGGACGACAGCGGGCGCCGCAAGAGCGGCCGCGTTCTCGTCGTGCGCGTCGGTGACAACGCCACCGTCGGCATGGAGCCCCTGGACGAGGAGCAGCTTCCTGCCTACGAGAAGGAGAGCAAACACCAGTTCTACTCGATTGACATGGACGACATTGGAGGCCTGAGGGAGAAGCAGCGCGAGGACTACCACTAGAGCCGCTACTACCACCATCACCACCACCAACACTCGGACCGAACGTCACCGACTGATTACGACCACTCACATTTATACCTGGGGGCTTGGCGAAAAACAAGCCCTCACCCCAGTAACGACTTTGATACCGAATTTCTGAAAGGGGATGGGGCGTTTGGAGGAGGTGCCACTTTGCCAATTTTCGCTGTCTGCAATCAAGGATACCCCTGCACACGCTTTCGCTTCTCGATCCTGTCGACCAGTTGACCGACTGCTTTACCACGGCTTCAGTGGCTAGGGCTGGGCGTGTGGAGGGACGGGGAGCGGAGAGGGGAGGAGGGTCGAGGACGGGGAACCAAGCCAAGCCAAAGCCCCCAAGCGACAAATGCGCCAGTCGAGGCGCCTCTTGAGGTGTTCGCTCACCTCGGGACGATATTGGGCGTCTCGTGTGTACATACGGCGCGCGACTGCAAGTCAAGTTCTGTGTTGCATTTCAACTGCATTGGGCGGTCGGTTTTTGGAGGGGGGATTCTCGAAGGATGAATTCCAAATCAAGCGAGCATTTGCAAGGGCTGTTTTCTTTGACACTCTGGCTTGCGGAATTTGTACATTCTAATATTGTATAATCACTATTCTTAGAGCCTAGATGCAGCAGTGTTTCTTTCAAGCAATGCTAGTCTCAAGGTTTTCCTACCCAATATTGAAGAGGGGAAAAAATGTCTCAGGTTAATTGGCTACACTCGTCGAGTCTGGCTGGTGCAGTTCCTCGGGTGGGACGGG
This sequence comes from Diaporthe humulicola, assembly GCA_038088545.1. Lineage (NCBI taxonomy): Eukaryota > Fungi > Ascomycota > Sordariomycetes > Diaporthales > Diaporthaceae > Diaporthe > Diaporthe humulicola. The sequence continues at coordinate 60,971 of JBBWSL010000019.1, forward strand.
GGCAGTCAACGGCCCCATCCATATTGTTCCCACCGGCCTTCAATAACAATACCTTATATCCGACATGGGGACACGGATCCGGCTGAATCAAGTTTCGGTCCTCTCTTTTCGGCGCTCGTGTTCCAAGAACCCGGCACCCTGGGGGGCTATATAAGACGCTGTGCTGCCTCCACAACTTCGTGGCCCCCTCCCCCGAGTCACGAAATGGCACTCTCGTATGACACGACTGTCAAGTGTCAACAGGAACGCAGGCCGCTGACATCAGGGCAGGGCCACCGCCCTTCCCACCCGGCGGAGCCCCCGGCGGGGCCGCTCTCGGCTTGCGTGGAGCAGTTTTTCTTGTATGGGGGGGCATCATAGCGTCTGTTGGGGAGTCGCGTGCTCGGCACAACAGCACTTGGCAGCTTTGTCTGTGTTGATTGTGGTTCAAATAATGCTCCCCTCTTACCTGTATACCTGTATACACATATATATATATATATATTCGCATTGTACGTTCTCTACATGCCAGTATAGTTCGGCCAAAAAGAACCGCGAGGCAGATCCAGTGCCGTCATCACAGCGGAAAACAAAAACAGAAAAACCTAATCTTGCCAAGCCGGAAATTTCCACACATCCCTTGGGCGAGGGTTGATCATCTCGTGGCTTGGGACTTGGAACAGAGTCGACCATGTACTTCAAAGCGCCACTATCGACCTCTTGCTAGACATGCCCCAGGTGGGAGGTTCTGTTTGTGAAACTTTTCAGAGACATGGCCGTGCCGGCCGTGGTTCGTCTCATGTTCATTAGCCCGCGAGCCCGGCGTCCCGCCTTCTTAACCTGGGGGAACAGGGGTGGGCCTAAGCGCTTGGGGGGCTTTGGCATGCCACCAGCCCTGAGCAGCAGCCGTGCACCACACCACCCCCAAAAAGATGGCCGGGCTCTTGTTACGTGCGCGCTTAACAAGTCAAGCTAGTCTAGGCTGGGCCATCTAGGCAGGCGGTCGCCCGTGCTGGATACTTACTCTTCTCGCGTGCCTGCGTGGCAGGTGGACATCGCTAAACAAATCTGCATCAGTCAGCATAGCCCCTCCCCCACGACACCCGCACCCGTCCCGGCTCTCGCTTGTCACTTCTCGCAAAAGTCATGACACTCGCAACCAACTGCAGCAGTGGGGGCGAACGGGGAGGGACTGGCACTACTAGGTAGAGACGTGGGGGAGGTAATGTACAGATCCTACGGAGGAGTACGTACTGTCTACTGTCCCACCGGCGAGTCGCGCACATAGTCTACTCGTTACAGACGAGAGAGAGACCAAGCGGCGCCCGAGCAGCGACGGGCAGACCCCACACCTCGGGGTCGCTGCAACCACCTTCGGGGGCGCAAAAGGCTACTTTGGTCAGTGTGTATTCATGACCCCATGCAGGATAGCCGCGATCGGTAGGCAAGTCAGTAGCGCCGATGGAGCTCATTGGTGACGTGAGATACTCACCGGCGGGTTGCATGTCATGCAGGTCCTAGCGTCTCGTTCAGGGTCCTCCTCGCCCGGGCGTCGCTGCGACCACGCCTCAGGAAATCGGCCTCCAGGACGTGCCTCTCGCTTGCTTGAGCACTGGACTGCGGGGTCTTCTTCACTTTTTGGGGTCCACGGTAGTGGCGATACGATGGTATCTTGATTGTGTTGGCTGGATGGTCGTGGGATATGGGTGGCAGTGTCGGGGTATGCCTTGCGCTGGAAATTCTTACAAGGAAACTGGCCTGCTCGGAGAAGGTGTTGGGAAGATCCGCAGGAGCCAGATAACCTCGCCGAGGTGCCCGAGCACGCCGTGGCGAGGAGGATCCGGGCGACTGTGATGCGATTCACGGCGGAGAGCAGAAACTTGCTTGCGTGCCAGATGGACTAGTGACTTCCTGAGGTTGGGCTGGAGTGTCCCGTGAACCAGGCAGTCAGAGAAGTGCGGCAGACAAGGAATATAGTATTAAATGACTATTCTGGAGGGGAATACAAACCTCCTAAGTAACGTAATCGTTGAGATGCTGTTGGTAGGGCGAGAGTAGTTGAGTACTGCCCGCCCTGTGTTGGTAAGTTCTTTCAGACGCCTCGCCGCGACCCGCATGCATCGGAGGGATGATTGCGGTGCTCGAACTGCCCCTAGCGCGCTCATATAGCAGCGCCGTCGGGCCCGAGTGGCCGTACGGCTGGTCTGGCGTCATGTTAAAGTCCGTCTGGGGCTGCTGCATCGACCAGGAACCGTCAAACAGGTACGCGTTGCCGATGCCCAGCCCGACCCCATGCTGGGTCGTGAGCCAGGCATGGGCGTCGGCAGAGCTGCTATCCTGCGGTGGCGTTTCTGGTAGGGGATCGCAGCCTCGCGCCTCTGCGAGCCAGATTGGGATCTCGGGCACGCCGCTTGCGGGGGGCTGGGCGGTGACCACCTCCTCCGGGGCCCTGGCCATCGGGGGCGTCATCATCACCGGGCTCTCCTCCCTCGACCTCTTCTTGGACCGGAACCAGAGGTCTGCGGCCGAAACGTTCCTCTGCTTCTCTCTGTCCCGGTCCTCCTGGTCAAACTTGCGCTGGATGAGAGCGTTCTCTAGGATGTAGTGTGGAGCGGGCAGCCTGAAGTTCTCCGGTGGCCTGACCGCAGGCGCGCTAGATATTGGATTATGCTCAGTATTTGGTCGCGGGAAGGACTTTTATCTACGTACCCTATCGCCCCCAGTTGGTCATAACGGGTGTCGTGTGTAAAGTTGTCGACCGCCTGGCGGAGGTCCTGGGTCTGGTCACGTGTTTATTCGTGAGCAAATCACTGCTGTAGTGTAAAGAATAGATAGCGCTGGGCTTACGATTTCCATAATTCGCGGAAAGAAGCGCGCGAAGGGTGGTATTAGTTGCATGTTGGACTGGACCAGAGCCGCTAGGGCGGCATCGTCGACGGGTTCCTGCCTCACCAGGGGTGCTGTGCTGTCTTCTAAATTGTCGTAAAGGTAGTGTTGCCTTGCGGCAAGTAATATCTTCGTCGGTTGGATGACATAAATTGCAAACATTTGATCTACCGTGAGGAGCTTCTCGGTTCCGTTCCCAGATGGCCGCTTGGCCACGATCCCCTGTAGATCCCGCCAAAACCGGGCCAAACTTACTGCGTATCCGACTGCTTGTCGCTGTGACTTGAGGACAAATTCTCCAGGTAGCTGTTTTGATAGCTCCGGATTAGCTTCCTCGCGGATCCCTGGTATCGTAAAACGGTACAGGTCGACATGCAGGATCCAAAAAAGAGAGTGCAGCATCACAAAACTCGGGCCTTCTGCCGAGTTGAGAAAGTGGTGTATATTGGCGTCGGTCAACGCAACTTCCTCAGATAGGTTTGCTTTAAAACTGATAAGCTGGTTCTGGAGCCCGTTGACTAACTTGATGACCTGAGAGGCCTCTAGTCGTGGCCTGCGAGGGTGCGAAGTTGGTGGGCTAGTGAGTCGTTTCGTAACGCCCAATATTTGATGCCTCAGTCGGTGGAGCCTGAGATGATAACCATCCAGGCATAGCTTCTTCGAATTAAACCTCGTTTCTAAGGGCCCGGACGGGGCGACAGCCTTTCCGCTTGCTTCTGAGGCTCGGACGGCTTCATACAGCACCTCGTCGCTCACAGGTAATTTTAGGTGCATATCGTCGTCCCGCAGTACAAGGTGTTCGTCGAACCCGCCTGCCAGCAAGCGGTCTAGGATATAGCAGGCCCAGACCAGCCGGCGGTTGCTCTCCTGCCTAACAAGAGACTCACCGGCGCCATCCCAGTTAAGCTGAAGGGCCGTAATGAGGCGTGCGGCAAGACCCATGTACATCCAGACCTTGCTCATCTGGTTCTCGTGCCAGAAGTGGCAGATGGCACATACGAGGACGATGAGGTTTTCGTGGGCGGTGTTGCGCAGGAACGAGTCGATGGTGCGGAAGAGATAGAAGTCTACCTGGTCTGCGCACCGGTCCGCGAATGGTATCCGGTTCTGGCCGGGGGCGACGATCCGGGAGGTCATGGCACAGACGGCCGCGGCGACGATAGGATGGAGCCGTCGCTCGTCGATCTCGGCGTAGGTGGTCTGTGGTTGCATGATGCCCATGCAAGGCATGGGTGCCCATAGTTGGAAGAAGGCATCGAAGTGTTTCTGCACGAGGGGCTTTTGAGCCAGAAGATCCCTGAGAGTCCATTAGCTACAAGTCCCAGTGCAAATGATTGTTGGGGTACGTACTCCCCATATAGGTTCCCTATCGAAGACCTCCCAGTCTGGGACGTCAGTGCCGGGGAGATGGAGAAACCGAAAGGTGATGCTAGTGGCTTTGGGTCATCTCTGACGCCTGCCGAACTGGGTCCGGGCTCGACTTCCTGACTGTCACTCTGGGGCGTTGACTGCAGAGTCGGCACGTGGGAGAACTTTCGCCTGCTAGCTACATACTCGCACGATAGGTTGTTTGCCTCGCACCGCTTGCACCGTGGAAGATCCCCGGAGCATCTTGTCTTGTGGAGATGGCACTGCTGGCACGCCTTCTGGGCACGTTTCCTTGCTGTCCCGGCCTCTGTACGATCCCTGGACGGGGCGACCCGAGATATCTTTCCTAAACAGACATTCAGTCAGGTGTGTGTGCTGTCACCGCCCGGAGGCGGCCTAAGTATTGCAGGGTGTATCTACCTTGCTCTGCGTCGACGAAGCTACAGTCGTAGTGAAGCCTCGAACAGTTGGCGCAGGGGCCGTTCTCGGCAGGTTTTCCAGAGCACTTGACCTACACAAACATGTTAGCCACGAACCGGGTTGCACAGCAGGCGTACGCATGAGCCAGCCAGCCAGCCAGCCAGCCAGCGAGCAGGCAAGCAGGCAAGCAGACGCGTGTGCCCAAACAGAACCGCTCCTTGTCTCACCTTGCGCAACCTGCACATGGTGCAGCCCTCCCTGGGAGCCCCCGAGCGGCGGCGCTTCACAGCAGGAGCCGCATCATGGTCCCGGGAGGGCACCACGCGCTGCTGCTGGACATGATGAGGCTGACGCCCAAACGCTGGAGGCTGGGCGCCGCCGCCCCCCGGGTCATGGGTGAGCAGCAAAGGTACTGCAGACGCAGTACCTGTAGCCGACGTGTCCGCTGCATTTCGTTCGACGCCGGCTGTCGCTATGACGGGCAAGGGCCTGACGCGATTGTCCATTGCGAGATCCGGCGTAGGCGGTGGACGCGGATCGGTGTTGCACGTGGGGAAACACCAAGCTTTGGACGGGCGCCTAATCGACGCCAAAACCTACCCCTGCTCCGAAAATTAAAGATATTTAAGAACAATGAACAGGGATTTGAAAGAGAAGGAAAAAAGCCGAATAAATAGAGAGCGCAGATAGCGCAGAAACGTGGCGGGTAAAAGTCAGAGGAGCACCACGCGACATACGGGCGTGGCCGAGGAGCTCTAAGCATTCGCTAATTTCTAAGGAAAAGCTGGTTAATGTGTATGGCGGACAAACACGAAAGAACCTGGATGGGGGACGGGGTTGTCGACAGATTGCCTGCTAAAAAGCGACGCTGTGAATGAATCCTTTTACCACTGAGGGATAGTAAACGCTAAGCCCAGTGGGTGCTCGCGGCTCGGACTAGCATACGATTCTATTGTAGTTGAAATCATCGCTGATCACATAAATACCAGGGGGTCTGCCGCTGGGAAGGAGCGTTGTCTACGGGCGGGGTAGACGTAGCTGTGTTGCTGGAGCAGCAAACGGGGCCGAGTACCATCATTCCCTAGCTACCTCAGGAGCTCACCCCCAGCATCAACTGACCGCTTCACTGGCCGAGGTTATGGGAAAGGAGCAACTCCAATCTTATGATAAATAAATTGTCATGACCCTCCCCCGGCTCAATGCGGTCTCTTGCTGCTCTAATCGATCTCGTGAGGGGCCAGCAATTAGATGGATTCGGGGCCGATTTTTCGTCCGGTCCGCTCTCAAGCTATAAAGAAGTCGGGCGGTCGGTCTTGGAGCCATCAGCAAGCGCCAGATTGTAGCAATAAATAGAGGGCATTCATTCAAACAGATTCCAAATCTTTTCCTTTTTTCGTTTCCTCTTATCTAATACTAAAAGTCTCTGAAATGCAAATGCAAGTCACACACGTTACGCACCACCGCGCCCACCAGCAGCCTTCGCGCTCGCGATGTCGGCCTTGATCTCAGGCAGCGGCCTGCCCCTCTCGGACGGGAGGCCGATGTACTTGGTCTCGGCGAGATACCTCAGGTACCGGCCGACGTCCTCCCTCGACACGCCGTAGCCCATGCTCTCGTCGACGCCCGTGTAGCGGTCCGCGTCGGCCTTGAGCAGGGCGACGGCGTTGCGGTCGTCGAGCTCGGGCGCCCGCGTGTTGGCCGGCAGGTCGTTCATGCAGAAGTGGAACAGCGGCATCAGCGCGTGCTGCTCCTGGTCCTTCTCGATGGGGCCCGCCGACACGAACCGCTCCAGCTCCTCCTTCCACGCGTCGTACGACACCTCGGGCGTCTTGTAGCCGTAGTACTCGAGGATCGACAGGTACTCGCTCATCCGCAGCCGCGGGTGTGCCGTCACCTGCGCCACGTGCACCCCGCCCCCGGCAATCGCGCTCAGAGCACCCGCCACGACCACCCGCGCCACGTGCTTGACCGGCACCGCGTTGACCGTGTTGATGATGCGAGGCCGGCTCTGCAGCTGGATGCAGCCCTTCAGCATGCGGATCATGAAGTCGTCCACATTGCACACGCCGGTCTCGGCGTCGCCCAGGATATAGCCTGGTCGGATGACGGTGCCCTGTAGTCCGCGCCTGCCGGCCTCGCGTATCAGCTGCTCGGACACCCATTTGGTCTGTCCATAGCCCGTCCCGAGGCCCGTACGACTGCCTAGCATGTCGTCCGCTTCTGTGATCGAGCCTTGTCCCGTTCTGGTCAAGTCCTCAGAGAGCTTGATGTAATGGTCTGAGTCCAGCACCGCCGTAGAGCTGACGAAGGCGAACCGCTTGGGCTTGCCCTCATTACAGAGTCTCATGGCGTCGATGGTCGACAAAACGTTGGGTGGCATCATCTCGTGATATCGCTTGACCCAGTGCACTGACGCGCCATTATGTATGACGACGTCAACTTCCTTGCTCAGCCTCTTCCATGTGAGAATATCAATGCCGAGCTGTGGCTGTGACAGATCCCCCACGACACAGCTTAGTCTTGAGCTCCACTCGTCCTTCCACACCCCGTTCCCGCGGAGCGAACGCTGTAACCGCTCCAACGCTGCAGCAGGGTTCTTGGCACCTCGCACGTGAGCAATCAGCTTGATATTAGGCTTCGCCCGCCCGAGGATCTCGTTGATGAGATAGGCGCCCAAGAACCCTGTGGCTCCTGTGAGGAAAACAGTCAAGTTCTCCGCGTCCCCAACGTCTGCCGACTGGTACTTATCTGCCAGGATCTCAACGAGCTCGTCGTAGGATTTGGCATACTCCGGGTCGCCCTCCTCGACATCCACGCTTGCGCCTCCCTTGACCTTCTCGATCTGGCCGCTAAAGCCACCGAGGGTCGGGAATTCGTAGAGCATGTTGATGGAGACATCAACACCGAACTCCTTGCGTGTCATCAGGAGGAGCTGCTGGGCCAGCAGACTGTGTCCTCCGAGGTCAAAGAAGCTTTGGTCCTGGCCGATGGTCTTTGGGTTCAGACCGCGGACGAGCTCTGCCCATTTCTGGGCGACAGCGCGTTCTGTCTCGGTCAGGGACTCCCAGTTCTTCAAGTCCTCCTCTGATGCTTCCTCTGTTCGTTCAGACACGTCAGGGAAGGGCAGGTTGGGCTTGTCAACCTTTCCGTTCGGGTTCAGAGGGAGCTTGTTGAGCACAATGTAGATAGTCGGCACGGCGTAGACCGGCAGACGTGACTTGAGATGGTCTCGCACCTCAGTCTGCATCCGCCGGTACTTCTTCAGGTAGACCCTCACTGTGCCCATCTCGACACCCTCGTCCTCGACATCCTCATAGTTGAAAGAAGAGAGCCATCGCTGCCACTCCTTCGCCTCGGGTACGATATAGCTCACTAGCGTGGGCTCTTCGTTTCGATCTCTCCGTACCAGCGTCTTGCAGTCCCGAATCAGTTGGTGCTGGCTCAGGTTGCTGTCAATGTCGTTCAGTTCGATCCTGAAACCGCGAATCTTGACCTGGTCATCAGCACGTCCTGTGCACTCGACGTCTCCAGTTTCCAGGTATCGTCCAAGATCGCCAGTCCGGTAGAGCCTGTCCCGGGGGCCCTTGTAGTATTTTCGCCATGGCTCGTTCTTGCTGTTCTTTGTGTCGAGCTCTACCCACTTCTGGTTGTCAACGAACCAGTTGTCGATGAACTTCTCGGCATTCTTCTCCGCGTCTCCGAGGTAGCCCTCGGCCAGGCCGGCAGCGCGGCAGTAGATCTCTCCCACTTCGCCAACCTTGCACATCCTCGTCCTGTCCTCTCGGCTCACAACCAGGAGCTGGACATTCTGCATGCCCTTTCCGGCAGGAACGGTGTCCTTGAGCTGGTTCAGGTAGTCAGGGTCCTTGGCGGCGCTTGGGATCTCATAGTAGCTGACTGCTCGCTGCGTCTCGGTCGTTCCGTACATGTTTATGATGTTGGCGTTGGCAGCAAGTCGCCTGAGCACTCGGCAGTCTCTCGTTGTCAGAACATCGCCAACGAAGAAGACATTCTGAAGGCTGGGAAACTCCGCCGAGGCACCTCCTACCAGAATCTGACCCATAGCTGGGGTCAGATGGCTGACCGTCGGCTTGTGCTCGCTCATCCATTCTGCAAGCTTCTCGTGCTGGATATCCTCCTTTGCCGGGACGAGCAATTGTGCTCCGAGGAAGAGTGGTGTGAAGATATCTCTCTGGATAGGGTCGTGGGCGATTCCAGAGAGCATGGTAAATCTGCTCTCAGATGACAGGTTGAAACGCTCGGCCATCCAGCTATAGTACCTTGTCAGACTGTAGTGCCGACCAAGCACGCCCTTGGGCCGCCCTTCACTCCCTGACGTGAAAGACAGCGTGGGGTTCGAGTCTGGCCCCACCAGAACGTCGGGTGGTGAGGATGCCTTCTGCCTTGCGCTCTGGAGGACATCCTGGCCGTCAACTTCTCCTCCAGTAAGTAAGCCATCATCACGAAGGCGGAGCTCGGGCACTTCCGCCTTGAGCTGGAGCGACTCGTCGATGTAGCTCTGGACGAGAGGGGCCAAGGGGCCGTTCTCGTCTGTCGCCCGGCCGATCCTGACCAGCGCACGTGGTTGAGATACTTCAAGATAAACCTGAATGGATTTTTTTAGTCGCTTTGCCCAAGATCTGCCGCGGTAGAGGTTCCGGCCAGCTGGGGAGGAGCTATGTCGCCCCTAGGCAGTGTGACTCACCTGTTGGCGAGCTGGAGGGTATGCCGGGTCCAGCACCGTCATGGTAGCACCGGATGCCTTGAATTCAGTCAAATTTTAGTTCTCTCATATTGAAGCGTGTATTAATTTACCAGAGTTCCCATGATGCACACGACCAAGTCGACGGACCGGTGGGCCCAGATCATGACCACATCTCCATTGGTGACGCCCGCATCGTGCAGGTAGTGGGCGAGCGCATTGGACGCCTCATAAATCTGACGGTACGTGAAGACCCTCTCAGGAGTGGTGGAAGTCTTGGTCTCGACGATGCACGTCCTGTCCGGGTGAGCCTCGGCGGATGCCCTGAAGCGCTCGTGGATTGGGCCGGCGAAGCCTGACCAGTCGAGGTCTTCTGCGGGATCGGGAAGCTGGGACGACATGATGTGATGCTCCTTGGACAGTCTTCCCTATTGTCTGGGTTTGGTCCAAGTGGAGTTGAGGGATTGAAGAAAAGACCTGGCAAATTTTGTTACGGCGTCGTCCCAGAGCTTATGACTAACCTGCATACCGTCTGCTGCAGAAGAAACAGTCACAGCAGATCTTGAAATTCCAACCCCTGTCGAGAATGATGCACCTCTTCCGACTGCGGAGGGGCCGACGCGGTACGGCGGTACTTGCTCGTTGCGTGGGGTTTATCGCCTAGAGTTGATTGGTCAATTGGATGATAGTGCAGCGGGCCCACCATGATGCAAGATGGAAAGAACGACCAAAGGGGAGATGGCAGCGACTTACACCTCGAAACATATATATGTCTTCGACTTCATCTTGGGTGTTAAAATTAGAGACTCAATAAATAAATGAATTATCAGGTAAGACTTGACCTCTCTTCCCCTGTATTGCAAGGCCAATTGCACCATCCCGAATGAAGAATAGGTGCTCGCCTGGAGAGGAACAATGAGGTAGGTCCTGTCGTGTACGACGACCTGCCATGTAGAAAAGGCACAAGGGTATGTATGGTAGGGAACGTTAAGCAAAAAATTTGAAGCAACATTTTCTCAGATGCTGACAGTGATGCTGAATTATGATACAATTTTCATGAAGCAATAGCAGTCTTGGTCATTTTCAAAACAAGCAAAAGGTGAAGGGTTTAACAAATTGTGTAGTCTATTACAAATTTTCTTAATTGAAGTTTGAAGAGAGATATTAAATCCCCTATTCTTGCATCTGTACTCCTAAATTGACCATCACACTCTGTAGCATTTCCATGGCGCTGCCCTATTGGACTTTGAGTGCTAGCTTGTTAATGTAGCAGGAGTGTGATATACTGCTAGAGCTTTCCAAAGGTCAGTTTAAAAATTATTAGTCCAGCCGAGTGGCCTAAATGGCTAGCATTAGCTAAAACGTTTCAAGGAGATAATTACTGCTAGCAAATTACACCGGCAAAAGACCATAATAATTAATCAATCTAGCAGATTGATACTAGCAGTATATAATGGCCGTACCATCACATTTACTAGACAAGCACTTTCGAACTCTCTGCTGTTAGAGATATGACTTAACCATATCGCAAAGGTAATTAGGTGCGCCAACACAAACTATGCCCACGGCCTCAAGCCAGAAAGGACGCAGATACAGCAAAGAGATGGAATGGGATGGAATATTCCGGAACTCGGCACGGAACTCGACGCGGAACCCAGCGGTCCCCGATGTGTGCAGTGGCTTGTCGCTGGCAAGACACCGCCTCCGCGTCTTAACTCCGGATTCATGCACGGTAGATACCCGCTGCTATGGACACAGGTGGCCGTCTCGGGCACCCGTGACGGGCACATCGGACATGATAGGCAGCCCGAAGACGACGGGGGCGACAATATATGAACAGCATCGCACCATCTAGCATGGTTCTCACCTGTAGTGACCGGCACCAACCCACATCACGAGTAAGTATCCACATTTACCCAAGCATAGTGTCCCCGAACCACTTGAGCATACCATGTCGCCGCCCCAACCACTACCCGCCGGTTTCACCAACAGAGGCTACTGGCTCTCATCCTTCACAGAGCCAGGCGAGGTCATCGACCTGCCAACACCGCAAGCCGGCCCCGGCAGCGCGGTGGTGCAGGTGGCCGCGACGCTGATCCTGCCGTACGTCGCCAGGGTGCACCGCGGCGAGATCCCGCAGCTGAACCTCGCGCTGCCGCTCGTGCCCAACGCCAACTGCGTGGGCCGCGTGCTGGACGTGGGGCCCGACGCCGCGCGGGTGCGACCAGGGGACTGGGTCTGGGTCGACGGGACGGTGCACGCGCGGGACGACGCGGTCGTCAAGATCGTGCAGGGCCACCACGGCGGGGAGGGCGGCGCGGGGAGGGTGCTGGCGCGGGGGGAGTGGAGGGACGGGAGCATGCAGAAGGTCATGAGGGCGCCGCTCGAGTCGTGTCATGTCATCGACGGGGAGTACCTCTTTGGGCGGGAGGGCCACGCGCCTGAGGAGCTCACGCCGATCATCTTGTACAACATCGCCGGCGGGGCCATATTCGAGACGGCCAAGGTGCAGGTGGGCGAGACGGTGGTTATCGGCCCCGCGACGGGCAGCTTTGGCGGCGCCGCTGTGGAGCTGGCGCTGCTGTCCGGGGCCAGGGTGGTCATGCTGGGGCGGTCCGAGGGGACGCTCCGGACGATGAGGGAGAGGCTGGGCAGCCCCGAGAAGCTGCAGTACATCGCCATGAGCGGCGACTCGGACAAGGACGCGGAGGCGATCAAGAAGCTTGCGCCGGGCGGGGTGGATGTCTTCAACGACTGGACCCCCGGGTGGTTCGAGAAGCCGCTATACCTCGACGCCGCGCTCGAGACGCTGAACCCGTGGGCGCGGATCGTGCTCAGCGGGGCGCCGTACGGCAAGGTCGAGCTCCCGTACAAGACGGCCCTTCATCTCAACTGGCAGGTCCTGGCCAGGTGGGCTAACACGAGGGAGACGCTTGTCAGGGTCGTGAGGCTGGTCAACGATGGTGTTCTGAAGATTGGCAGGTCTGGTGGTTCAGAGTTTAAGACCTTCGACTCGATAGAGGATGTCGAGGGTGCGAAGGAGCATGCTGCCGGTGGAGGACGGTTCAAGTCTTATACGGTCTTGAAGCCGAACGGGGACTTGAAACCAACGCTGTAAAAGGGAAGAAATGACGATACGTAGTCTACGTTATGTTAGCAATGTCTTGTTTCCAGATCAAACTCGATATGAAATACGGAAGAGCTGGAAGAGCTGGAATCGGCATGTAAGCACGCAGGCGTCCTCGAAACAGGTCTAGCACACTTGGAAAGAGTGAGCCGTCACCTCAAACCATCGATCGCGTGTTCGGTGGGATCGTCGACATCTGAAGCGATATCTCCATCAACATCTGAGTTGTTAGATAAGCGAAAACCTTAAACAGAATAAAATGCCCGCCTACCAAACAATGAGGTGTGTCTCAGCCCGGCCGGTGAGCCGCCCGAACGAGACCATGTGCCGAGCCGATTGGCTGAAGCCATTCGTCATCTCACACTCCTCGGCCGCCACTACTTATTCGTAGTCCGTCACGCGCGCAGCCACACGGCGTGCGTAGTCTCTTCCAACCTGGGGCTTCTTATCTTCAAAGGATCAGGCAGCAGACCCCCAACCTCCTATTCACCTCTCTCAAGATTGAGCAGGCGTCGATGGAAGCCTTCCGCTGCGGAGACTCGAGTCTCACTCACAACCGACCGGTGATATGAGATCCGCTCGTCGAGCAGCCCGACGGTAAACATGCGGCCTTATCTTCTCACCCTGTATGCTCTGATTTCATCCTGCCAGGCATCATCAGTACTTCATGAAAGAAGCCTCAGCCAACATCATGACCACCAACAACAACCCCTCGGCACCGGCACCAGCACCGGCGGGCACACCAACCGCCAAGCCCGCGGCTTCGTCGCCCTCGGCGACAGCTACAGCGCCGGCATAGGCACCGGCACGGACGACAAGGAGCTGCCCACGGAGGGCGACTGCCGGCACGGCGTGCACGCCTACCCGCAGCTGATCCACCACGACCTCAACAACGCCACCGGGCTCAACACCACCTTCCAGTGGCTCTCGTGCACCGGCGCCGTGACGACCGACATCCTCTCGGGCGGCGGGCATCCCACGGCGGCGCAGGAAAGCAGCCGCCCGGTGGGCCAGGTCGACCTCCTCGACGCCTCGCTGCCGCTCGACTTCGCCACGCTGTCGGTGGGCGGAAATGACCTCGGCTTCTTCGACGTGATGAACGCGTGCATCTTCCGCTTCTACTCCTTCTACAGCGGCACCTGCGAGAAGGCCCTCGAGGCCGCCGACGCGGCCGTGAGGAGCAGCCTGTTCGAGCAGCGGCTCGCCGTGATCCTGCGCGAGGTGCTCGACGCCGTGTCGTGGGAGAAGCGGCCGCGGTTCAGCGTCACCGTGACCGGGTACGCGCGCTTCTTTGATGCCTCGACTCGCGGGTGCGACGACATGTCCCTGGGCGTGTGGTACGGCGGGCCCAGGCTGTCGCGGGACATTCGGCGGCGGATGAACGAGCTGGTGGACGCCGCCAATGCGAAGCTGCGGCGCACGGTGGCGGACGCCAATGCGCGGTTCAGTCGGCCCAGGGTCTTGTTTGTCGAGTACGACGACCTCTTTGCCGGCCACCGGTTCTGCGAGGAGGGCGTGCTGGAGCCGGCGTATAACCGGACGGACAGCTGGTTTTTCCTGGTCGGGGGGCCTGATAATGCGAGGAACGAGACGACGTGGCCCAACGGGACGAACGGTGACCCGGAGTCGGCGAGGTATCAGAAGGGGGAGAAGATCCTGTCGCCTCTTTCGCCGCTGGTTGATCCTCATACCTGTCTCCCACAAGCTCAAAAGCGAGGGGACTGGGGCGAGCTGGCGCTGTGTTACATGGCCATGGCAAAGCATCGCGATCCTTCACTCCGGCCTGCACACGATGGCATCACGCCCCAGAATGGAATGTGGTATGTGCCAACCTACTACGGCAAGACATTCCACCCGCGGACACTCGGACACGAAGCCATCAGGGACAGGATATACCAGGTGTGGGAGGAGCACGGGCTGTAACAGACAGCTCTTGAGAAGACATCGTCTCCTCCCTCGCCGTCCTGCCTGTGTCTCGTCCCATGTTGTCCCATCGCGTCAAAACCGCGTCGACGCGTGAGAGACCACGCCCACCGCCGCACAGCAACCACAAGTGAATCAGCCAAACAGCTGCCCCTCCCCCTCCCCCGCCAACAACCTACATAAACAACAGAGACGAGCCCAAGCAACGACCAGCTAGTGCAGGGGTGAGTCCCACGGTTCCTACACGCGAGGCTCGCCCACAAACCCAAACTGCAGCACAGGTCGGGTTCGATTCCCGGCGAGAGGACCCAAATGCCCCTGACTCTACCGGGTGACTGGTAGCCCTTAGCCCCAAGGACTCTGTTCCTGGGAGGAATTTCGTGGCTCGTTGCTGGAGAACGGTAAAAGTCAGCTCAGCCAGTCATGCGGGTCCTCAACCACTTCTTTTTTGTTCCCTTTCTCTCTTCTGGATTCTCTTATGAACTTCCTTCATTCAGCTTTTTGCACTCCATGGCGAGGTGGGGGATGAACAACTGACCTGTGTCTGCAATGTTCCTCCCACAAGATGAGCTATCTTCTGATTGATAGCACTGAGCATCACTGATCTTTGAGAATGTTGTCTTGAGCATCTCTGCTATACTGCATGCCTATGATTTTATACACAATCTACACTAGATGAAGAGCATAATGATACTACATGACGGCCATTTTGTCACTGACCTGCACCTGATGTAAGCAAAACGCCCGCCCGTTTAAAATCTGATGACTATGCAATGCTCCGATAAAAAGCAAACATCGAATACAGTCCGCCGTCCCAAAACCAGTATCTCTAATCAGTCAGCCATGCCAAATACATCCCCAATAGACAGCGTGTTGCTTCTCACGCCCGTAAGTGTGATCAATATCCCCACCAGGTCCACGATCAGCAGCACCATCGCCGCCATCATGAACCGCGGGTTGAACACGCGGTACAGCATGAGGTGTCTCCTCAGCCAGCCGGCCCACGCCATCGTGGCCAGCGACTCGACGGCGTAGTAGCAGATAAAGACGCCCAGTGCCCGGCTGACGCTCTCGAGCACGCCCTTGCGCTTGGGGCCTGACTTCCACAGCACGACCAGCGGCACCGACGCCGCGGCCAGGATCTGCCCCGCGAACGTGTTCAAGATGACCAGCAGGGGCGTCCAAGGGTACCTGATCGAGAAGAGTGGGATGAAGGCCGAGTCCCACTGGATGCTGCTGAGGACGGCCTGGTGGCCCGTCTTGAAGAAGTGGTAGTTGCCCAGCAGGCCCAGCATGACGGGGCCGATGGTCTCCCCCGTGAGCTCGTTCAGGTCCAGGATCTCCATCAGCGACAGCACCTGCCACATCATGATCGCCATGGCACCACCACCTATCGGCTTCGACAGTACGATGCAGGCAGTCACGATGTTGAGCGGCAGGAAGAGGTACCGGGCGCCGTTGGCGTTGGCGTAGCCGAGCACGGCGATCTGGGCGCGCTTGGCGTTGGTGGAGGTAGTGAGGATGGATATGCAAGGTGGCGCCCAGATGAACGCGGTCGTTCCAGCAACGACGGCAATAGCCAGTGCCAGCTGCGCGGTATATACACTGAAGACCTTGAGCGTGCCTTCGGAAAGACCAGTGGCCCAGTTCCCGTTGTCCGCCGTGTCCATGGTCCAGTAGGCTGCCGAGAGGAAGAGCGCAGCGCGAAGGGCGTAGCTAATCCATGTTGGTGCCAGGCCGTGGAAGGAGCGGGTGGGCAGGTAGAATGCCTTGATGATCGAGGGAAGGATGGCAAAGACTGAGAAAGGTATGGCCAAGTGCCAGGTTGCCGAGGTAGAAGAGGTCGAGGACGCATAGTAGGTCGTCATGCAGTAAGGATACTGCTCGTCCCGACAAAGCTTTGAGAAGGACACGGCCCGTCCGAGCAGGACAAAAAGAACGGAGTGGTAGACGGCGAAGTATCGATCTGTCAGCTTCTCAATGTTTAGAGACGCAAGTGCACTCGCAAGACCAAATGTGGTGGTAAAGAAGAGAAGAATACTGTCTTCCCAAATGGTGTAGGAATTCGACGCGAAGCCAATGGACTGGCTGATGGTGAACACGGCGGCCATCCAGCCCCAGATGCTCGAAGGGATAGGCAACACGAAGGAATTTCGGAGGAGAGCGCCCACAACGAAGACAGTGCTCGCAATTGCAGCTCCGGCAGCAGCAAGCCGATAGTCCTGTGCGTTGGTGAGCGCGGCATATGCAGTTCCAAGAACAGCTCCCGGTACCGCGCCGGCCACGGCAGCCAGTGTCACAGTCTTCTGCTGGGTCTGATACGAGGGGGCCTCCGAGTCTGCCTCGATGCCCTCGACTTCCAGCTTCCTCTCAGCAATGTCGAGCTCGATGTTGTCCAGAGCGGCAAAGTCGTCATCCTCGTCTTTTGTAACATAGAGAACCAGAGCGACCAGGCCGAGCCCCGTGATGACAAGGCCGATCAACATGCTTGGCACGTCAAACCTAGCCCACAAGCTCTTGCATATCCTCAGTGTTTCAGCTTGGTAGTCCATGAATGCGGCGTACACAAGCCCGCGAGTCTTCCCTTTCGTGTCGTCCCTGAGGACCTTCTCAGCATTGCTGAAAAGCGCAGCCGGCGTGGCAGCCTCAGTTGTCTGCTCGAGGCCACGGGCAGCAAAGTACGATGCTTGGTACCGATGGATTCCTGCAGCAGTCACGCGAGACGCAGATGCCAGGCTGTTCCAGGCGTCCCCTTTCTTCCCTGCGAATGCCTCTTCAATGGGGGCACCCAGGTTGTTGTAGGGAATCGGAATACCCAACAGGAGAGCAAGGGTCGGAACAAGGTCGATCTGGTTGACAGGCCGCGTCTTCGCCGTGGCAGGCGGGGCGACAAACTCGGGTTTCGTCCTCCCGAAGACAGCCTTCTTCGAGTACATCCAGAGCGCGGCTTCAACTTCATCGTCGCTCTCACCTCCGTGGTCGCCCTTGGGATCCATGCCATGGTCACCCATGACGACCAATAATGTGTTGTCATCGATGGTGTCCACGAGATTCCTGACAAAGTCATCCATCTGGCGCAGCTTCGCTGTCATAGCAGCGTGAGCGGGTCCGTAACGATGACCGGCATGATCGACCCCGAGGAGGTGCCCGATGAGCAGATCCCATTCTCCCTTCCTGTCCGCCTGCAGCAGTGGGAATATATGCTCAAGAACTCCGTTGTCGACCGAATGCAGATCCCAAACGTTGAAGCTGTCATACGACCTGCTGATGTTGGCCTCAAAGTATTCCGGGAACAATGCATCCCAGGTGTCATCTCCGAGGTGCACGATCTTCTTCCCGACGTCCCGGAGCTGGATCAGCAGGTTGTCCTCCTCAATGGCGGTGCCTGCGAAGTTGCTTCCCATCTCCATGAAAGTGGGCAGTGTTCCGGTTGTAAGCCCCTTCAGTCTCTGTAGCGTCGTGGTCGGAGGGTCCGCGATGAAAGGCCTCAGGAAGGCATTGTTGGGCGACTTGACGGCGGTCTCGTACAGGAAGGGGAAGGCATTGTGGAACTCGGCGTCATCCTCAATCGGCACGGTGAAGTCATACCGCAACGCATCGATCAGGACGACAACCGCCTTGTCGAAGGTCTTGGGGTGCCAACACCCGCCGTCCACCGTGCCCCGTCCCTTCCAGTCCGACAGGATGCTGAGGTCCTTGCCCTCTGTGCCGTCCACGGGGTTGACATCGCAGCTTGACTTCTCATCCAGGACCAGTCTTGTCAACAGGAACCCCGACGTGAAGTATCCGATGCCTATTACATGTATGCAGAGCATCCAGACCCAGAAGCCCAGCGTCCATCCCCAGCGGCGCTCGTATGCGGATTTTCGACGGGCCTCGAGGGCCTCACGGTGCCTCTGTTGGATGCTTGCTTTCTTTTGCTCCTCGCGCGTGTCCTCATTCTTGTTGTCGGCCTCTGCGGCCTGCTGGCGGCGTTTGGCTGCTGCGAACTGGGCGGCGATGGCTTGGTAGTCGGCAGGAGGACCCGACGGCCGGGCACTGTCTCGAGGGTTCGGCGGAGGCATTGTGCCGTGTCAAGGGAGTCGGGGTGATGACTAGAGTGGAGATGGTGTTTGTTGGAACAAGAAGATTAAGAAAACATGGTTGAAAATGAATTAAATCGCTCAACAGGAGGTCAGGACTGGAAATGACACTCTGTGTTGTGGTCCAGATTACCACTTTCCACCAAGATTTTGGAGCTTCCGAGGTCCCCTTGAGCTCAAATGCTGTCTGTCACGGCTCCAGGGGCCCTCTTGGCTGCAGCTCCTCCCCACGTTTCAACCCACGGCAGGCACATTTCCATTGCATGTGGGGTCCACCCAAGCTTTCCTTACCGCAGTCTCCGGACACACTCACGACTTTATCACACACACACCAAATTGCTGTGCCTTATTTTGGTAGATCACCGTACTAAGTGGCAAAGCAATAGTCTGCAATCATCCCCTCGCCGTCCGGTGCTGGGCCACACGGCTCGCGTCTCGCAGCTGAACAAATCTATTCTAGACGATATCGAAGACAATAGCGCCTGGTAGACCTTTGTCCCAGGCCGCTTCACTAGCCTGCTTTATGATGTCCAACATATACTCTTTACCCCCCTTCTCGGGCTGAAGTGGTGTCTGGTCACAATGGCTTGCAGGCCCGACAAACTTCGCCTTCACGTGCAAACAATCAACTTCCGCACTTGTTTCATCCAAGAAGTAGCGCCGGCAGCGTTCTGCCATGCTACTTGCATGAACAGAGGATATGTCACCGCCGCGAATCTCCGCGCCCATTGAATTAATACGCCTGAGACACATCATTGGAACAAATCCACTCCGTTCTGAGAGCAGCACCGGTACGACCCAGTCCCTGATCTGGGAGTTTGGCGGTCCAATCGCCCAGTAAGAACCTGCGATCGCTCTGATTCTCATGATGGACAAATGGCGCAGGCTGGACCTGATGTATTGGAGATTCA
This sequence comes from Diaporthe humulicola, assembly GCA_038088545.1. Classification (NCBI taxonomy): domain Eukaryota; kingdom Fungi; phylum Ascomycota; class Sordariomycetes; order Diaporthales; family Diaporthaceae; genus Diaporthe; species Diaporthe humulicola. The sequence continues at coordinate 80,369 of JBBWSL010000019.1, forward strand.
GCTTGTTTGACGCACTAAGGGTATCGGAATTTTCCCGGTGGGCGTGCAGTCCTTTACGAATCTCCTTGGTGTAGGCACGAACCATCTCACTGTGGGCAGGCCTATCCTTGGTGTACTTGTCCCAAGGTACCGGAGCCTTGTCGGCTGCTTCGTCCCGCTTGACAAGCATTTGGGCTAGAAGCATAAGCAAAGAGTCTCGGTCGGTCTCGGCTGGTCTCTGTCGAAGGATTGCTGGCGTCTCCCAGGCCTCAACGACCTTGTTCCAGAAGCCTGGTCCTGTGGAAGAATGGATGACCAGGTCTGCCACTCCACAATGCTGGAAGAATACCAGAGGGTGGTAGTGGAGCCGCAGTGTCGTTCCAACGACCTTGGTCGTCATACAGCGTGCACTGTAACCCATGAAAAAAGAGCAATATTGCTGCCACCGTCGCCCTCCAGTCAAAGGCCTAGAGGAGAACCACTGCCGGTTGAGCTGTAAAAAGCGCGAGAACAGTGGATTATCGAAGGAGTATAGAGATGGCTCATCCGGGGAATATGGAAGTTCCTTCCGCCGTCTTGACCAGTCCGGAATCCAAGACGGGTAGTCAGTGTCTGTTTCCGACCCAATCGGCCCAAAGCTGCACAAATGCAGCAACACAGCTTGGGACATGTCAATGCTGGGGATTATGTGGGATTCAGAGGTCTTGCTGATGAAATAGGACGCCACATCCATGTAAATCTCTTTCCAATTCCTCGAGCCATACCGGAGCGACGGTATTGCTCCATCAGTCACTAGAGCGTAAACCGCTGCGACCCGGTCTCGTGGATCGACGCACTCGGACTCGTGCAAATCCCACTGCGGTGGCCGGAGTTAGCTATCAACACGCGTGGAATATAAGATCGCGGTGTGTAGAAAAGCACCATCTTGTGTATGCAGCGTATGCTACAACCTGCACGGAGAAGATCCAGACAATCTGCAAATATGGCAGATATCTATGGAGGGCAAGAACAGCTCGGAGGCGGCTTACCAGCAGGGAAAGCAGCCCTTTCTTTGAGATGTGACGGGATCCAAAGCTTGATAACAGCATTCGTGCGCCATAGCCAACCACATCATGATCACCAGCGCTCTGAATTGCCCGCAAAGCAGCCATCACTCGCGATAAGCCCAGCGTGTGAAATCCACAGTGGAAGACTGCATCGTGCGAAAAAAGTGCCTCCTGGATCACCCAGCGCCTAGTGAACCAGGGCCTGTTGAAGAGATCGGCAAGGCACTGTAAGTCTCCTTTGGTGGGCTTCCACTGATTTTCACGCTCAGTGGCCCGGATGATGGCGAAAGCTTGTTGGGCTTTGTCGACCTCGTCGTCGCCTAGCCAGATGCGAACACGTTTTGCATCACTGTAAATTCGACCCATCAGGGGAATTTGTTGAGTCTTCTCGGTCTCGTCCTTCTGGTCAAGACAGATAGCATCGAGCCATAACAGCCTTGCCTTGTATGGCAGCCGAAAATAACGCAGAAGTGAGTCAACACTTGTTGTGATTTGAAGACATTGCCACGACTGACCGTCAACCCGCACAAACAGCTGGTGGGAGAACCCACCGTCACCCCAAGTGTATGAGACGGCCGAGTAGTCGCAACCACTCGCGCTGTGAGACTGCTTGTCCCGCCGGCGCTGGGTGATAGAGCAGCGGAGGGGTGACTCGAACTGGTCCGCGGGCTCCAAAACCAGGACCCGCACAGCATCCTCCGCGATCAATGGCTCATGCTGGTACTTGTCGTAAAGAAGAGGGATATCAGCTTCAGGAACGTCTGGCTCCATCTCAACGGTCTCGACAGTCGAATTTGGCTCCTTCCATCCTGCGGGCGTCAATTCGATGTTACCCAAAGGTGGTCGCTAAAAAGCAGCAGTGTGAAGTTGGGTGGAGACGTGAGCAGAGCCTTGCTGCATCTCATGCGCGCGCTTGTACCTCGCCGCCATTCGCGGGGGGCCACATCTTCGAAGTTGCCCCTCAATAGGCACCAACGCTCGATCACTGCCTAGGCACACAACTCGACCGGCACTTGTGCACATTTCAACCTCCGGGAGCCTGGTTTGCTACTCGAACAAGCCGTTATCATCAATCGACGAAGCCTGTGCGAAACGGTCGGCCATAAACTCGACCACTCCTGGACTGATAACATTCGACACCTCGTGACCAACGAACAAGCCAACCTCGTTCGCCCGCCATGCGACTTATCAACACCAAGACGCTAGAGCTCGTCGAGTTTTTCGGCAAAAACATACCTGAATATGCGATTTTATCTCATACCTGGGGTAAAGATGAAGTCACTTTCAAAGACTGGAAAAGGCTGGATGCTGCCAAAAGCAAAACGGGCTTCTCCAAGATCGAAATGGCATGCAGACAAGCATTGAATGATGACCTTAACTACCTCTGGGTCGATACAAACTGCATCGACAAGAGAAGCTCTGTTGACTTGAGCGAAGCGATCAACTCTATGTTCAGCTGGTACAAGAACGCCGCTATCTGCTACGCCTATCTAGCTGATGTCGAATCTCGGCCATCGGCGACCATTCCAAAGGAGTATTGGGAGCAATTTCGCCAGAGTAGATGGTTCACTCGTGGTTGGACACTTCAAGAACTCCTGGCTCCCGATAATATGGTATTCTATGCTAAAGACTGGTCTGAGATAGCCACCCGCTTTATTTTGGCCGACAAGATCTCTACAGCCACCGGCATACCTAGAGAATATTTGCGAGATAAGCGGACGACTCTAGCTCGAGCCAGCATAGCACAAAGAATGTCATGGCTCTCCGGGAGAGAAACTACGAGGATTGAAGATATGGCCTATTGCATGCTGGGCATCTTCGATATCAATATGCCTTTGCTGTACGGTGAAGGCACCAAGGCATTTACTCGGCTCCAAGAGGAGATCATTCGAACTTCAACTGACCACACAATATTTTGCTGGACTTGGTCTGAGGTCACTCCAGGGTGGACCAGCCTACTTGCCCCACGCCCGCAAGCTTTCAGGAATTCCGGAGGGTACGTCCGCGCTAAGAACTTTCCGTTCGATTCGAAGGCTTTCACCATGACCAATGCCGGACTCAAGATCAATCTTCCAATCCTTCAAGCCTTACGCTACCGATTTGGAGTCTTGAATGCGACTCATATCAATCATATTGATTCTGACAAGCTCGCTTGCGTGCCCATTCGAGAAACTACGGATGCATGGCGCAGTGGAGCAAGAGATGTTATGCAAAGGCACCCATTTCCTCCGAACCCGCTGTTCGTGCACCATTCATGGGCAGTATGCCAACGGCCAATGTACGTCAAGTCTGAGCCCACAATACCTCTGAATACTCCGTGGACTCGGAGGCACTCCGGTTATTCATTCTTGCTCCTGTTCGATGAAATCCACCTCGTTCCAGATTCTTCTAAAGGAGCTACCCGCAAGCCCGTTCTTGTTGATGATCCAATATACCCCGTCCGCTTTTCCTTCACAGTGAACCCAGCTCAAGAGGTTCAAATCGGAGTCTTTCCAAAAGAGAAGTTTAAGTCGATCACCGGTTTGGTAACGATGGGTGATAACTGCAGATTCGACGGAGTTTTTATCAAACTAAGAGACCGTGAAGAGTCTGTAATACTCCTCGGAGCAGACTTCAGCCTCTATCCCTATCCTAAGGCGCTGCAAAGATTTCGCGGCGTCATTCCTCAGTCAGAGTTAGCAGTCCACCGAGAGCCTGAACTCCTTGAATCCATGCTAAAATGCATGGAGAAGAGGGTGGAAATGAGGGGGGAAAAAGATGCAGAAGCATGTTTAGGCATCTTGGTGGAAAAGGTGGCGGAAAAAGAGGCGGAATTGAGCTGGACAAAAAGTAAGGATAAAGTCGCCGACAGCACCGCAAGTGGCATCAGTCTTGAGTTTGGTGAAGAGGTAGAGTGTGATGACGGCTACCTTACAACGGTTCTTATACGTATGAACAGAAGTCCAGCGTTGAATAGTGATTAAGATAAAGAAGGAACGTGAATAGAGAGTGGATTCTTGCCAGGAATCTACCATTGACATCATGGTGACAGGAAAGCGCTATCGGCACGGAGAGTGGCATTGAGGACTAACTAGGTAGACCGGAGACCTGTCTAGTTGCCAGATGATATCGTGATGAAACTTCTACTACCCTTTTCTCCTTTTATATGTTTTAAACCCGTATAACGGGACCAAGTGAAGCATTTCACCTGTCCTCTACTAGTGCCCTGCTCCATCTCGTATGCTGACGTCCAGTGCCTCTGCTCAGACTCTGGCAAGACAACACATACACCCTGCAACATTGAACTCAAACTTGTAGCCATCTACGCTGTCAGAAGAATTATCTTACATAGCTCAAAGTCATGGTCTTAGTTTACATTATTGCAAGATCATCGTTTCACTATAGCTTGGCCGGTTCCCATCAGGTCAAACTTGATCTGATGGTCTTGCTACTCCAATGTTATCATCGCATAGTACAGCAATTTTAGACAGCTACATTATCAGATAGACTGTAAAGAACCAAGTAGAATAAGGGACCTCAGAAGTCGGGCAACCGTAAAACTGCACTCGGCTGGTACGGTTCAAGTGCATCCATTTGCACCACGAGACCATAGTTGTATACCTCTCCCACAAGAAGACAGCCCACCTCTACAGGACAATCACCAAGCTCTTCATCACCGAAGTCCCATGGAGCTCTACTAAATTAAGCAAAACTATTAATTATATATGAGTAGTTTACAGCTTTTGCATAGCAGCCTGGGGTTGGCACAGTTAGCATCAAGTTCATCCACATGCTTCCCGGTTGGCTACTCACGATATCGGTGGACTGGACGTAGTCCTCGAAGCCGGCAATCTCCTCCTCGAGGTCCTGAAGAGAGACCTTCTCATCCTCGACGACCAGGCTGATCTGCAGCTTGTTGACACCGTAACCGACGGGCACCAGCTTAGAGGCACCCCAAACCAGACCTTCCTTCTCAACGCCACGGATGGACGCCTCCAGGGCCTTCATGTCGGTCTCGTCATCTGTAGGGAGAATGGGTCAGTATCAAACATACAATTGGGTACAGGGCAAAGGAGATGGTTTGTGGTACGCACCCCAGGGCTTGACATCCATGATAACGACGGACTTGGCGGCAGCCTTGGGCTTGGCAGCCTTCTTCTCCTTGTAAGCAGCCAGGCGCTCCTCGCGGATACGGGCAGCCTCGGTATCCTCCTCGTCGTCACTACCGAACAGATCGACGTTGTTATCCTCCTCCTCGGCGGGCGCCTTGGCGGGGTCCAGCGTGGCGGCGACGACGTCGGGGCCGTAGACGGTGTAAGGCTTGGAGGCATCACCGGGCAGGGTCGCGAAGTCGGCCTCGTACGAGGCGATGTGCTTCCACCAGCGAGCGGCGTGTGGGTACTTGGCGGCATCGGGGCTCTCCTTCAGGGCCTTGAAGCAGGCAACATCGGCCTGAGAGGCGGCGTAACTGATGCCCGCAAGGTCAGTTTCCTGATCAGGGACCAGCTGCAAACAAAATGACAAGGAAGGCTGGTGGTATGGAAATTCGGGGATGGACAGAATGCTTTGTCATGTTCTCATTTGCAGGTCTCGAGTCTATTCAGAAATCTCATCATCAAAGGGCAGGAAGGGAAGCGCATCCAGTCTTTATTTCCTCGATGCGAGATGAGGAACAGCCGAGGCGGCAGAGCATGCCATCTGCGTGGAAACTACAGTCTGCCACCTCCCTGGAGGATATGCTCGGGCACAAATAAAGGAGAGAGCACGTACCCGACGATATAGGATCGAGTGGTCAACCAGCTGTTGAGGACTGAGTCATTGGTCAGCTGTCAGCTTCAGAGGTGCAGAGTGGTCGGTCGTTCACAATGCGATTGCTCGCAAGGGGGTTGGGAAACCTGCACAATTATTAAGGGAACTCACCAGTCAGACCACCATCCTGGAGGAAGTCGACGAAACCCATTTTTGGCGAGGTAGAGAAAGAATATGTGGGAAGATTTGAGGCTTTGGGGGTTTGACATTTTGAATATTTATAGACCGGTGGCCAGTTTGGCAGGTCTGGCGAGGAGTCATCACGGCCAGCCAACAACATAAGCACGGGAGTAAGTTGGACAAGGAACGCCCACAGACAGACAGTAAGACATCTCTCCGCCTGGCACTGTGAAGGATGCCGGCCTTGTAACACTTCACCGACCTTTTTTTTTCGTTTTCCATCTACGAGATCTGAAGAACCCGAGGAGGGGATACCTGAGAACCCGAATAATGTACAAAATTGGTACTTTGGCGGGGACTGAGGCCAACGTGGGGGCCGAGGGTTGACCTTCAGGCAGGTCAATCGCCAGCGATAGTAAGGCAGCTGGCTGTCAGTTGCTTCGGAAAAGAAAAGCAATTGTTTTGGAACGAGGATTAGTAGTCTTGAAATGAAGAGAACGAAGGAGCTGATGCTGTAGCAAGATTGCTGAGTCCTTTGCCCCTACACTGGAAGCCGCAAGCGACTGCGATGCTCGGCGGGCTCCTGAACTGGGACCTCAGGTAAGCCAGCAGGCTCGCAGCTGCGAGATACTTCTCCGTCACCTGGGACAACAGGCCATCGTTGTCCGTGATCCACAGGCAGAGCTGGCAGAGCTCATCCCTTTTCGCAGTTTGGCGACCACAGACGGACGCTGCGTTCGAGGAGGGGGCGGCCTCCTGCGCCATGATGTTGCATAAGGGGGACATACGATAAAAGAGAAGTTTGGTCAAAAAGGCAAAAGGTTCGGCCAACTGAGGCCTACGTCCTATTAGATGGTGGTAGATGGTTTTGTAGATGTGTTGGTAGTAGATCTGTCCTGGTTTGTTTTCTTTTGTTTGATTGAGCCAGTTCTTTTTTTGCGCTCCTTTTTTACCGCAGCTGCCCCTGATCTTTCTGTGATTTTTTTTTTCTGAAATTGAGTCTTGCGTCTTACACCACTGCGCTATTCTTTCTTTTATTTTTTCTGTGGGCAGCTGGTGTTCGAACCTGTCTGGGTTGCCTTATCAACACTAGTTCAGCGAGGGGCTGGTGGTGTTGACGGTCCAGCATCTAGTGAACAGGCGGCAGTGAATGGAGGCCACGCGCTACTAAAGACATAGCTCCCCTGGGCCCCTCCTGTAGTCGGACTCTGCCCATCTACGCCCACTTCGAATACAAACATGGCACAGTTTACCAGAACCAGTCGTGTCTCCCACACGTGGCCTAGGGAGCAGCTGCGCAACAGCACGGTCACTCCAGCACGAGGCGCGATGTCCAGGAAGGACATCTCATAGTTACTGCTCAACTTCAAATACGTCAGCAGAGGTTCTCTTCTCTAGGGATACCAGTGGAAGCGTGGCATTGGGGGTGGGGGGTGGATCGAAGGATGTGAAAGCCCTCATGCGAGGTGCGAAGTGCTTTGCAGGCCGGTACTGTATCTGCATACTCCAGTTCCCTTGGCTTCCTGGACACTGACTTGGGCATCAACTTTTTTTAATGAATTCCATTTGGTTCAGACTCGGTTCGAACCCAGGCGTGGCGCGTCGTTCCCTGGGAGACGCAAGACAAACACCCCACAGGCTCGAACCCACGTCATGCTACACAGTCAACAAAACAACATTTTGATTTTCTCTTCCTTTTCCCTATTCCGATTCCAAGCGCCAAAGCAGACCCCCGTTCCCCCCTGTATCTATCTATCTAAGCCCAAGACTCCAGCCCCTTGAGGACACACCCCTCCCCACCCTCACTCCTCTTGACCAGCCTCCCGATCCTGTAGACCGTCTCGCCCTCCGCCTCGAGCACCTTGACAGCCTGGTCCGCGTCCGCGGCAGAGACCACGGCGACCATGCCGACGCCGTTGTTGAACGTCCGCGCCATCTCCTTGGGCTCGACGTCGCCGGCCTTGCGGAGCCACCTGAAGACGGCGGGGGCCTCCCAGCTGGCGACGTCGATCTCGGCGGCGAGGGCCTTGGGCAGCGTCCGCGGCACGTTCTCGGTCAGGCCGCCGCCGGTGATGTGCGACAGGCCCTTGATGAGGCCCTGGCCCAGGACCTTGAGCAGCGGCTTGACGTAGATGCGCGTCGGCGTCAGCAGGCTCTCGCCCGCCGAGGCCGCGGCGGCGTCCCACGGGCAGGGGTCCGCGTACTTCAGCCCGGCGCGCTCGGCGATGCGGCGGACCAGCGAGAAGCCGTTGGAGTGCACGCCGTTGGACGCCAGCCCCAGGAGGACGTCGCCCTCGGCCATGTCGGACAGGCGGGGCAGCCTCGCCTCCTTGCGCATGACGCCGATGGCCGCGCCGGCCGCGTCGTAGTCGTCGCCGTGGTAGATGCCCGGCATCTCTGCCGTCTCGCCGCCCACGAGCGCGCACTTGGACTGCCGGCAGCCCTCGGCCACGCCGGAGACAAAGGCCGCCGCGTCGGCAGGCTCGAGCTTGCTGCACGAGTAGTAGTCCAGGAACATGACGGGCTCGGCGCCCTGCACGATCAGGTCGTTCACGTTCATGGCCACCAGGTCGATGCCGACCGTGTCGTGCTTCTTCATGCTTTGCGCAATGATCAGCTTCGTGCCGACGCCGTCGATGGCACCGACCAGCACGGGCGCATTGGGGTAGCCAGCGGCCGACAGGTCGACCTCACCACCGAAGCCGCCAATCTCGGCATCGGCACCGGGCCTGGCGGTCGAACGCACGGCCTTCTTGATCATCTCGACAAGCTCGTTACCGGCGTCGATGCTGACACCAGCCTGGGCATAGGTGAGTCCTGCGCTCGGGGCGGCGCCAGATTTCCTGAATGCGCGGTGTGCGATGTCCTTGCGGTAGAACATGTTCTCAAACTGGATGAGCTTGATGCCCTCCTCGTATGCCTTCTTCACGGCCTCCTCGAGGCTCGAGCCGACGGCGTTGGCAGCAATCACCCGGCCGCCAGCTGTCTGGAGCTGGGAGCCCGCCAGTTTGGTGCCGGCGTGGAATATGGTGATATCACTGCCAGGAGCAGGGGTCCCCACGGTCATGGGGGTTCCCTTGGCGTAGCTGTTGGGGTATCCGCCCGCGGCGACGACCACGGTCGCGCTGAACCTGGGCTGCACCTTGAAGTCCACAGAGCTCAGGTAACCCTTGGCGCAAGCCATCATGATCTCGGCCAGATCGGTGTCCTCCGTCAGCAATGGGAGGACCGTCTGCGTCTCGGGGTCACCGAAGCGCACGTTGTACTCAAGAACCTTGACACCGTTGGGCGTGATCATGAGACCGGTGAAGAGACAGCCCTTGAAAGGCATCCGGTCGTTCCTCAGGCCGGCAATGGTAGGCTCGAGGACCTCCTTGTCGATACGCGCCACCAACTCTGGTGTGGCGATGTTGGTTGGCGCATAGCAACCCATGCCGCCAGTGTTGGGCCCCTGGTCGCCGTCAAAGATGCGCTTGTGATCCTGGGCGGGCGGTAGGGACTTGATGGTGTAGCCGTCACAAAAGGACAGTACGCTCAGCTCGTCACCGGTCAGGAACTCCTCAATGACAACCTCGCTGCCGGCGGAGCCGAAGGCCTGATCGACCATGATCTCCTTGAGTGCCTGGTGGGCCTCCGCCTTGGACGTGGGGATGATGACACCCTTTCCGGCGGCCAGACCAGTCGCCTTGATGACGACGTCGTGCTGGACAGAGTCGATGTAGGCCTTTGCCTTTTCGTAGTCGGAGAAGTTCTCGTAGGCGGCGGTGGGGATGTTGTGCTTCTTCATGAAGTCCTTGGAGAAGGTCTTGCTGCCCTCCATGCGCGCAGCGGCCTCTGAGGGCCCGAAGCACGGGATGCCCACATTGGTGAAGAAGGACTCGATGCCAGCAACAAGAGGCGCCTCGGGCCCGGGGACGACGAGGCTAATCTTCTCCTTCTGTGCGAGGGCGACGAGGCCGGGAAAGTCCTCGGCGGACACGGAGGAGTTGTTGGTCACCTTGGGGCAGGTCGCGGTGCCGCCATTTCCTGGGACGGCGATGATGGACTCGACGAGGGGCGACTGGCTGAGCTTCCAGGCGAGGGCGTGCTCGCGGCCTCCGTTGCCAATGAGCAGGATACGGATGGACTGGGAAGCCATGGTGGGCTGGGAGAGAATCAATTCAAGACGAAGAGATCGCTCAGGGTGGTTTGTGACAGTCTGAAGCTGGGGACTGGATGGACCACGCCCTTGTGAAAGTGATCCTCGACATCTTTTCTCTCTTCAACGCGCGAAACGGAGCGAAAACGCGGCAGAAACGAGTCGCGAAATTTTAGCTGCCCGCAGGACCCCTCCCCCGCAATTCTGTATTCTGCCCACCCATGTTCCAGCCCAGTCCCTACCAGCTTTCTGATTTTGGAAGGCGGAACCCTGGCCTTCACCCAACTCTCCAACACTGAGAGACTGACGTGATAAACTAGCCGTAAGTAGCCTAGTGCTAGTTCAGGGTCTAACCCTCATTCGCCCAGAAGTTCAACGCTGGACTCATTACGGTATTTCGAACATAACCACTCGACTTACATGATCCCTGAGATCTTCCACGCCTTTTGCAAAGCCCATCACCACCACTCATTTCTCATGGCCAACAACAAACCAAAACCCACCACAAAGCAACCCACAGACCTCACAACACTCCAGGCCTCCCACTCCCAGCTGTCCACAGCCGCCCACCTCCTCGACGGCTTCGTCCACCGGAACAAGAACCAGCACCGCGGCACGCGATGGTGGGGCCCCTTCGACATGCTACGCCGCAGCGTGCGCAAGCTCGTGCCTGACCTGGGGGATGCGGTGCAGCGCGCAGAGTTCCTGTCATCATCATCTGCAGCGCCGGCTAAGCGGAGGAAAACGAGCGAAAAGGGAGCGGCCGCCCCCGTCAGGCAGCCAGAACTTGAGAGGGTGGAGGTGAGGGCGCAGTGGGTGCACGACGTGGTAGCCGTCAAGGCATATGAGTGAGTTGCATTCCTTCCTTCCTTCCTTCTTTAGCCAGCCTCGCACCGTGATTCGTGTTCGAGACAATCTGGCTGACGCGGACCGACAACAGGGCCTTCACGCAGCTCCTGGCAGACAGGCAGTTCGCCCAGCTGGGCCTGATGCTCATGGGCGTGCTGGCGCAGGTGGAGGCGGCCCTGGCCCCGTTCGTGAGGCCAGCCGGGCCGGAGGGTAATGAGGCCGGGCCGGACCCCGCGCAACCGGTGGGAGCCGGCGTCGCTGCAGGGTGTGCTGGCCCCGTCGGGGGCGGGATGGGCGCCAGGCAGGAGGACGACCTGGGAGTCGCCATCTCGAGGGACGAGCTCGGCGACGACGATGATGACGTGGTGGAGGACGTCACCTCGGGGCCCCGGCGCTCCTCGCCGCCGCCAAAACAAGCGCCTGTCAAGGACAAACGGCCGGAGAAAGGCGAGAGCAAAGGGAAGAAGAGGTTCAGAGCCGAGGATGCTGGGTCGTCGAGGATAGGCAAACCCGAGAAGCCGTCACGGACGGAGTCATCGAAGGACGAGAAGAAGGTTAAGAAGAAGAAAAAGAAGAAAGGGGGCGATGACTTCGATGACTTGTTCAGCTCTCTCGTCTAGGATGGGCGGACTGTACAACCGCCACTACACATGCCTTTCTAAGCAAACAAATCCTAATACAATGGATGCTTCAGCGAGCTTCTCTCACGTGCTCGGGTTGCTTCCTATTGCCCTTGATTATGCTCCCGCCCAGGGCTCAGGACAGCCTCTTCGTGCGAGTGGAATGAGCGTGTCTCGGCAAAAGCAGCCTCCTGACTGCACGCCATTACGCCCCCACAGGCCACTCGAACTTTACGCCGAGAAGGGACAGCACACATAAACACACTCAAAGTGGAGGAAAGTATCGTTGCAGATTGGAAAAACACATCTAGTCATTACGAAAGTCGCCATCGGAACCTTTGCCCAGGATCCTGCCCATAACCCCCCACCTATTCGCGTGGACTTCCATTGCCTAACAATCAATCCCATTGTCCATCTTCCATCTCAATTTTTTTAATTTCTCTTTTTGACTACACAGACGCCCGACCAAGTCTTTTACCCAAACTCGAAGATGAAAAAGCGCCCTGGAGTATCCTTCTCCAAATTGTACGTGGGCAGCCTGGAGTCATCTGCCGCCATCGAATCGATGCGAGCCCAGAGGACACAAGCGACACATCGAATACTTGGCCTCGGTTGTGCACCGATAGGCCGAGCACGAGTCTGCATGTTGCCAGAAAGGTCAGACGGTACTAAATAACCTCGCAGCATTGTCGTCCCGCGTCTGTTGTTCATCCGTGTGCTAATGCTACCGACCAATAATTTCCTTCGCTCTCGTCTGGGATGGTGTCTGGGGTGAGGGTGGCTGACACGTCCGACTAAGGGCCAGTCCGGGTGTATGACCAGATGCGAGCACGCATGTCTCCAGAGCCGGTGGCGAAGTAGTTTCCGGTGGGGCTCGGGGCCACGGAGATGACGCTATTCTTGTGGCCCTGCAGCATGACCTGAGTGTTTCCGGTTCTGGGGTCCCAGAATTGCACTCCTCGGTCCTTGGACCCTGACATGACCCACTGGGCATCTGGTGTCAAGGCAACAGAGAGAACGAAGTCCTAAAGAACCGTTAGATCGCACAGATTGAAGGATAGCTTAATTGATGGACTTACCCGGTGGCCTTCAAACGTCTTGACGCACCGCCCGCCCTTGGGCGCCTGGTTCATTTGTCCAGGTCGCGACGAGCTAAGCTCCCACATCTTGATAGTCCTGTCCAGACTGCCGCTCACAAGGTCCTTACCACTTGGGGAGAATGCGACACTGTAGACACTGTCCTTGTGGCCGTCGGGGCCCTCTAGGCGCTCGACAAGGTGGCCGGTACCGATGTCCCAGACACGAACGCTCTTGTCGAGGGAACCAGCTGCGACGAGTCGACAGTCGGGAGAAATCGCAACAGTAGTGACACCATCCTCGATAGTGAGTGTGAGCACGCTGTTGGAAGTCTCAATATCCCAAAGTCGAACCGTACGGTCGCCACTACCCGATGCAATGGTTCGACCGTCACGGGAGAAGTCGAGGCTGTAGATGTCCTGCTCGTGGCCGGAGAATGTGTTTCGGATGGTGCGAGTCTGGATGTCCCAGACGCGGATCAACTTGTCTTCGGCACCGGTGGCAAGGTACTTGCCGTCGGGACTGAAGCAGACGCTTCGGATGTACAAGTCGCCGCCAGTGTCGGCGTTGTCGTCCTGCAGCACACAGATCTTGTCGCCAGAGACGATGTCGTAGATCTGGGCAGACTTATTGCAACCAGTCGCGACGTACTTGCCGTCCATGCTGAACCGAACACAGCAGACTACGCTCTCGTGAGCCAGGGTGTGGACCAGATCCACATCGAGCATGCGTGGAACAGTCGGGTTGAAGACAACAAACCAATCATCCCTTGCCTTCTTGTGCTGAGGGGCCAGGCGCTCGACGTCGAGGTCACCAAGGGCATTGTTGGGAGGATGATGCGGCTGGGCCATCCTGGCGTGGTCCGGGGTAGGGTGGGTGCCGACCTGAGGGGACTGGCCCGGGCCTCCGGGTCCCGGATACGGGATCGGAGTGTTGATCTGAGGAGTCGCGGGACCACCGCCTGGGGGTCTGCCGGGTCCGCCGCGCTTACCGGGCCCCGGGCTGGCGGTGCTCTGGGGAGGCTGGGATGGGAACCCACCCGGGGCCGGGCCTTGGGGGTACTGCTGCTGGAAAGGAGGCGCCTGCGATGGTGGTGGAGGGGGCGGCGGAGGGCCCTGGAGCCCCGGGGGCGGCTGCGGCATCTGATGAGGAGGTCCCTGCTGCTCCTGAGGCGGAGGAGGGGGCGGGGGGATAGGACCGCCCTGGCCCCCCTGGCCGGACATGATGGCGCTGAAGGCGTTGGTGCCCATGCCGATGGCCGGGGGAGGAGCTTGTGGCGGGCCCTGATGGGGGGGTGGGCCGACCATGGCACCCTGGGGAGCGCCACCTCTGGCCTGTTCGAGCTGTCGGCGAAGATGGGTGACCTCTTCTTCAAACCTGCCGGGCAAGATTGTTAGCGGGTTTGCGCCTGGCGCAATGGCGAGCTTGGGGGTGGCCTACTTCTGCTTCAGAGCCATGTGGGTTTGTTCCATCGCGTAGACCTTCTCACGGACCAATTGCATTTCGTTGACTTGGGTCTGGACTGTGGCACATGTTAGAAGCTGGGACTGGAGAGGTTGCGCTTGGGTGGCGTAGCGGTGCTCATCGCCGCAGCGTCAGGCATGCTCACTCTGGTGCTCGTAGTTTTCGCATTGGCGAACCTGGGTCTCGAACTCGGAGCGGATGTTATCGAGCAGCTCGTTCAGGCGGGACGCGCCGTTTCCTCCTGGTGGGACGCCCCCCATGCCTCGGTGCGGATACATGGACATGATTGCGACACCTCAATTGTATGCGCTGCTATTGACGATGTTTTGGGACGGCGGCAAGGCCTGGTGTCGGCGCTGTGGCGAAGGTCACAGCTGAAATGAGGCTTAAAGATGTCGTGTGTTGCTGACTGGTTGGGTTGAGCGCCGGTCCGGGTCACGATGGTTGGGTCGGACCAGCGGTGGTCGTGGTGGATTTGGGACTGAGTCTGTGTGGGATTGCGATCCAAGCGCGGGCTCTCTCGTGTGTTTTTTCGCGGAGACGGTGGTATGGTGAGCTCCACCGTCGGTTGGTGACGAGGTCGGAGGGGTGAAGGGCTGGCAGGCGCGAGATGGAGGTTGATGAGCAAGGCGCCGTCCGAACCTGGTTGGGTTTGGGTCTTGTCGTGTCGTGTCGTGGAGGAGGGCGGGAGCACGGCAGGGGCAGAGGAGAAGAGGAGAGGCGCGCGAGATTGAGGAAGCAAGAAGCAAGCACGCACGACTGATTTTAGGGAACCCGAGCCAAGCCCAGCCTGAGCACCAGGTGGGCCTGGCGGCCGTGCCCTGGTAGTGCGAGGGTGGGAACGGGGCATGGGCATGGGGGGTGTGGTGTGTGTGGCATGGGCACGGACATGGGTGGGCTACTCTACACTAGGTAGGTACCTACGCTAGTAGTAGGTATCAAGCAGGCGAGGCAAGGCAAGGCAAAGCTGCAAACCACCCAGCCTGCCAGAGCCAGCACCCAGCAGGGCCCAGCACGCAAAGCAACTCACCTAACCTCCCGCTTGGTTGCTGAAAAGAATGGGGCGGCGCGGCCTAGCGCAGCCGAGTGGGTCCCCACCCAAAACAAACCCTGCCTGCAGCCGAATCGGGCCACCCACCGCAACCCTGCACACCAAGGGTGTCCCTTCCTTTCTCGGGCTCTGGTGCTGCAGTGCGAAGTACCCGTGTATACAGGTACTGTGCTGTATGCGCAGCCTGCCGCAAGTACGGAGTAAGGAGTACTCTGTACCGGTCAACACTGTTGTGATACCTCCGTTCTGCAGTGCTGACCAACAGACATTTGGGTATACCGCACGTACATGTGGACTTGAGATGTTCAAGCACGCATCCGCAGAAGCCTGTGGTTCTTGTGGCTGCCGCCACCCGGTCTCGTGCGATCAATATATAAACAAGTACGTTGCCTCATAAGTGTGAGGTATATTATCACAGAAGGCAAATCATCCTTTCCCCTCTCTCTCTGTCCAAGATGGAATGTGTCACGAAGCCTCTGCTCGAGCAGGCGGGAACGAGCATGCGGAGTGCCTTGTGTGCACAGTACAATACTCCCCAGCACATGCAGCTACAACATGTACATCATCGACGCCGTTGGGTTGCTTCAAGACTGATTTGGCAAAGAGCCGACACCTTGTCTGTGGGGGCGATAAATGCCCAAACTGGCTAGTAGAGAGCATATCTTGTCGCGGACGGAGACGGAGGAGAAAGGCTGGACAAGCTGCCTGATCGGGGCAAGCCCCGATGAAAAACGTGGCTCCCGCGGGTGAGGCATGCTTCGGCTGTTGCCTGTGCTGGAAGCACCTTACGGTAGATTCGTGGGCGAAAGAACAATTCCGGGACCGAGTCGAATCCAGGTGGCAGGTCGGGATTCAGGGTTTTGTGGTCAGAAGGCCAGAAGGCAAAAAAGAAGGCCAGGAGCGCCCCCTGCTTCAACCCCCTCCCCGGCCTGCGTAGGCGCTCGAGACGTTTCTGACGTCTGTGCGCCCGCCGTACATTTCATCACGGCGTCTAAAATAAAGTTGGGGCCGGATTCACCATAGTACCTCTGTAAGCAGCCTGGCCTGGCTGGCAGGCCTGACAGCCACCACAGCCCGACTCTGTGCTTCCTTTTGGTACGACTGCATTGCGTACGCGACATCAGATCTCTGTTCCATCTCCGTCTCACTGACTGCTCTCGAAGGAGCGTCGATTCATTCGCTGTCGTCCCTCCACAGCATTTGCTGGCAGGCATGCATCATGCTCCGGCCGTGCAATGCCATGTTCGACATGATCGGATCGCATCACTTCAGACCAAAACCCGAGGCCGCCGCCTACCGGCGAAGCACTCACATGATCTGAGAGGTCAGTACCACAGGGTACAAGGCACACTTTGATCGTGAGGACACTTGGCGCAGTTGGCCTTCGTCCAGGCTCCCCACGACTGGCACGAGCTGCCGTTAGTAGATCGGCTTACCGCAGGATGCAGCACATGTCACCGTGCCATTTCCCACCGTGAGCAGGACGGGCAAGTACAGTGCTTACCCCATCACCTCACCACCGTAATGGAATCCCTCCGGGCGTGGAGGTCGGCGGATCCAAAACAAGGGGGCGGCAGCGCTCGTGCACTAAAACGGCACCCCATGCATTGTGGGACTGGGTTGCAAGGTGCAGCTGCAAGACCTGCAGGCCGAGGAGGGAGGGTGAGGGTAAGGGCAGTTGACAGACCCGCGGACGAACGGTCATCCATCCACCCAATGCCAACCCGCCCATCAACCGTCCCAGGCTGCCTAGCACTCCCACGATGCGAGCTTACAGTGTAGTGCATGCTAGCCTACTGCAAATGTTCCGAGGCCCTTGTTTTAGTGTAGAGCCTCTCCATACCGCACTAGCCGACGTCTCTCCACACACGCCGTTTCCGCCCAGCTCATCCCGTCTTTCCAGAACCAGACGACTCATCGTCCCAACTTTAGCCGACACATAGCACAATGCGACACCATGGTAAGCAGGAACCTCCTGTCTGAGCGCTTCTGTCCTAAAGGATGTCTGTTCGGCACCAGCGCGAGCACCTGAGAAAAGAGGCCAGGCACGTGATTGCTCGAGAATGAGGAATGTGCCACATCATCATTCCGAACCGTTGAGCGTGACTCTTACTTTGGCACTTGGATTGTGAACAGTAGTGAAAAGATGCGACTGAGGCCGCGGCGGTCGAGGCTGAGTAAGACACCGTCCCTCAGCGGCCCTGCAGCTTCAGCTGTATGATCCAGAGGTACGCACCTTGGCTAGAGGACAGAGTTTGGTGCTGGTGGTGAACTTGTCGATGACGTCTTAGACCAAGTCGCCGCCGGCTGTGATACCAATGGTTGGGACTTTTCGGCAGCTCGTATAGCTGTGGCTGTCGCCCTTGTCATGATGCTCATCGCACCTAGTTTGTGTTTGAGAGACGGCAGGGCCGCGGGAGGTGAGCTGTAAGCGTGCATGTTTACTCGTATGCGAGCGATGACCTCTCGCTGCTCTGGAGGCATTCAGAGCCTTGGAGTTCTTCGGCGATCTTCTCACAGGCCGATATTCGCGCTTGGACTGCCGTCTGCCGTGGAATCTCAGCTCTTTCAGTGGCAATCGGAACATTCATCCGATTTGACAGGCCGGATTTCTTTGGAAGCGATCGCTTTTGAGGTTCATTAGCTTGGTAAATGTGGTCAGCCATGTCAGAGCTGGTCCCAAATACCAGACTCACATTTGGGATGGTTTGGCAACGGCATAGATCGCTGTACAACCGAAGCTGCCTCAGCATAGATCACATCACGTAGCATTGAATTCTACGGGCGACATCAGATGATGTCTGGCGTGTAGCCATTTGGTGGCTAGACAAATTGAAGAAGGCAATACTGGTAAGAGCTTTATAGCCGAAACGGATTGCTGAGAACCGACACATCTTCCGCCGTTTCGAGCCATAGGTTGTCTGAATGAATTCAATGCCATTCAATGCTGTGATTCGGCAGTTCAATCGGCAGGAAGTTTAACCACAGGTCAACCGATCCAAAATTAAATGGTATTAGATGGTTTCACATGGCTTTCATCACCCCGAAACAACTTTCGTCCGATGCAACTATGGGCTCACAGTTCGGCAAAGCCTCGGACAGCCAACGATCGATTTCCTGTCTCCGATAACCTTTCACTGGTTCTGACACGGTCAAACAATCTTTATCTGGTCCACATGAGTGGCAAGCGGCAAAAACAATTGTCAGCTGGCATGCAGGTGATGAACCACGGCAAGGTCAAGCAGAAACCCCCGACGTTCCCAGAGCAGGCCGCGGCAGAATTCAGTTGAAGGTCCGTCAGGTTGGAAATGTGTCTTTTGCTTATTGTGATATCTTATAGCCTTTCTGCATTGACAGCAACGTTCAAGGGTCAACAGGTGGTTCTTGCAGTTACTTGTAGGCATCTTGTGCTCACCGTTAGGTGCTTCTGGTCTCTTGGAGACCTCATGCCTAAGCAATTCTTCGCCCGCACGGTAGAAACCCCCACGTAATACAGGCGTAGAAGACGAGGCTGAACGGGCAATCGTATGGTATTAGCATCCCTAGCCTCAGTTGCCTTGACCTTGCCTGACGCTAGGCTTGATAAATTCGTAGGCTTAGGTCCCCGTTAGTCGATATTGCCTCTTTCTTGATTCGAGAAGTGTCCTCCAGACGCGGCGCATTTCCCATGGCTCCGAAACCAGACATTTATAAGCCCATTAGCACTAGACCTATGACTTTTTACTGAGCTGTGAGACTTGGGCTTGGGATTGTGGCAACTAGCTTGGAAGATAGCACCTAGCGAGAGAAGCAAGCGCACAGGCACCCTGCTTTACGAGTGCCAATGAGAGCGTTACAGCGTCACAAATGACTGAAGGTGACCGGGGCGCATGGCTTGCAGAGAATTATTAGATTCAACGGTGTCTGTTAGCGTTTCTGGCTCATAGACTCACTTTCCACCAGTCATTCCAACAATTGAATCTTTATTGTTCGGGTGCAAGAACTGATTAGAAAGTCTCAGAGGAACCATTTTCAAAAGTAATCTAATCATAAGAACCAAGTTGTGTTGGGAGGTCCCAAATGAGCCTCTACAGTCTCGATATGTGACTTGCGAATTGCATGGCTCGGATGGGAGGATCACTCTTGATGGAGATCTTAACCAAGACAATCATTTCACTTCTGAAGTCATTGTGGGACTCGACATGCCCAGGTATAATCCACGGTACTTGGGGATCTAGCTGTGGTTTATCAAATTCCGACTCCTTAGGTCTTCAACAACATGATATAAACAAAAAGTGAATGAGCCTCAACGAAGCTCGAGGCTGCAACCGAGAGAAAAGCTAGTTCCTCGTTGTTTCAGGCTCATGTCACCGCTTCAGTTGCTCAGTTTCTTCGACACACAATCCAAATTCCTCTTCACATGCTGTATTCTTCTCAGTAACACAAGTCTTATCCTACCTCGGCTTGTGAGGCCGTCTCCGGAGAGGCGCGCCGACCTCCGAGCCTCAAGTCGGCAAAACCTTGGAGATCAACCGTTGCACCCACGGAGCGCCCAAAAGTGCGCGATGTGTGTATTTTTAAAGGATACGAGTTATGCCACAAAAAAAAACAAGCCACCCCCATCGCGTGGCACAGCAGTGCAAGCACAGCACAGACGGCCCCACGCCCGACGCCCTCGGCCCCCAACCCCGGACATAATTCTTCCACCAGGCCTGGGGGACCGACGCGTAACGGGGCCTCGACGGTGCAACACATGGCGCATAACGGCACCAATCGGCCGTCAGTCGGCTAGAAGTGAGCATCAGCTTAAGGCACCAGGTGTCCACAACTTGAGGCATTGCATTAGCCCACCCGCTGCCCCAATGGCTGGCGGTCTTCCCCAAAAGTGAATAGCTTCGCATACTGCGGGCTGGCCACGGCGTCTGTCTTGGGGCAGCGTGCGACGTGGGTCGATGCTGTCATTCTACTACTTACTTACTGAGTTGGACGACTTCTGAAGGCCCTAATGCGTCTTTTGCATCGAGTGACGTTCCTATTTCAGAATAGCAACGCTGGGGCTGATAGACGTTGGTTTCGCAAGCTGATTCAATGGAAATAGAATCAAGATGATCAGAGGACTGTGTGCTGAAATGTATAAAAGCCGATGATTTTCTGCGAGGTTCGTCTGTAGTGATTGTTTTGGTTCTCCAAGCTTACCTGGTGTAGTGGCATTTCAACTCTCGCTCAAAATTCTCTACAACATTGATAATCATTAGTTTCTCTTTTATTCACCTCCTAAATCTGACACATCTTCATAAATAACTAAGGCCACTGCCACTTCTCGTTTATCTTCATCGAGTGTAATTTTAGCAGTTGGCAGCGTGGTCCCTGGCGTCTGCATCCTACAGAGCACACACAAGAGTCGGAAGCATGTAAGCTTCCAATCTGTTTTCATTGCATTATTATAAAGTATTACCTGGGGGCTACGAGGCTGAGACTAGTCACAGGAGCTCATCTGACAACAACGACCTGCTGGGTGTTGGTACTTGGGCCTCTGGTGCACAGCCCACCAGCGACAAGCACCGGACCCAAGGCGGCGGCGGAACAGGCCCAGCTTCCAAGAAGGACAAGATGAGCGCCTCACTTGTGCGTTGGGTGGACAATTCTCAAGACGACCCCTGGAGCCATGTTAACGGAAGGGAGGGTGGTAAGCCCGCAGGCGGGGAACGTGGTAACAGTTCAGGTGCCTAGACAGTACGGAGTCCTGTGACCACCGCTTCTGGAAAGATGGTTCAAGCACCTAAGTCGAATAACATGTATGCATGCAGGCGTGCTCTTGGTCATTCTGGACCGAAAAATTATGTCTTGGGCGGGACCTTGGGACGTATTTCATTTGTAGATGGTCATTTTGTAATCGTTACTGGACTTGTTGGAATTGGAAACACTTAAAATCATAAAATTAAATTCTAGTTAGGAAAATTGTGCTACTTCACAGTCTTCCCCGGAGTGAATCATGTCGCAATGAGTCTTAGAATGCTTGGGATCTCCATCAGCAAAGATGCATGATTATCCCGCGTAATCAATTCTGCTTGGCGGGACCACACCTAGCCGTCATAAAACTCCGGGAGACTCAGTAAGAGAGCAAGGGTCTCTTCTCAAATGGGGTTGAGATCAACAAGTGTGGACGATAGTTTCCAAGACATTTAAATGTCAGAAGGACCATTTTCGAATTCGACTTTCAGTCTGAGAACAAAATGTCCAAGTATTCTATTGTAATGCCTTGTAGAGCAAAAATCAAGGGTATAAAGTTCGAATTAGACTAGTTGTCGTTGCAGACTTAGACAAGCTGTAGTGCCCAAGCCGATGCCCCCTAGCGCTGCAAATGTGCTTCCGCGCTGCAGTGCGAAAGACCACCAGCGAGATCCCTTATATTTAAGAGCAGCATTGGCACTAATGACAAAACAGAGTTAGAGAATGCGAAATGTGTCAAGAAGGCTCTCATAATATGCCAACTTACTGTGATGGTGCCGCCGCTGGCGCTGCATCCTGAGGCCGCCCCTGCCGAGCCACAGACCTGGCCGCCGCCGCCGCTAAGCAAACTCTGGCAGACCGAGTCTGGGGACTGTGTTACAAGATATCTGTCAGCTCTGGTGCTCACTTATGGAAGACAAAGAAAACAAAAGCATATGAAAACACATAGGGAATTTGGACGTACGCAGCCTGTGCTCTGCGTCGAGCAAGCAGCCTGGGCCAGGCCGATGGCCAGGGTCGAAACGAGCAGACTTGTGATAGAGAACTTCATATTTGCGTAAAGGTTTTATACTGTCGTTCGGTATTAGGTAAAGGCGTAGGAGATACAGGAAGAGTAAGGAATAAGGTTCCGGGTATGCTGCAAACGGCAATTATTATAGTTTGAGATCTCACAGATTACCGGTACTGCCGACGATTTCCCCTATTCTGCATATGATCAATGACGACGACGACGGATATCCAGCAGAATCACATTTCTTGGTTTGTCCGGATTCCCTGATAACCCGCCCTATGGCGAGTCAGCCGTCCGAAGCGAAAACTCTCTTTGATTGCTGCGACGAGACAGGTGAAACCCCTTGGTTCTTTTTATACGTCCCCAAGTTTCGCCTTCCCTCAGTCAGTGGCCCCACCATCAGAAATCCTATAAGAGCCAGCAGGCCGCCACTGGATGATCCGCGCGGTCGTTATAGATGTATATCAAGTTTGATCGGAGCCAAGTGTCACAGGTTCCAGTGCTGCATTAGGGCCACATAACACCGGAGGGTTGCGAATCACCAACGGATGAACGGCTGCCCATGTGGGTACCTACCTAATTTGTACGCGTATGTAGGACCAAGCGAGTCTAACGCTCAGGACGCTGTGGAGTTTGTGGGATGCCGATGATAATTACGCGGTATAGACACGAGTCGTTGTCCGCCAATCACCGTCACAGCTTGCCAACGAAACCCGGGAGTGGTATGTGGGCCATGGGGGAGGTTGCGTGAGACAAGACTAATCATCAGATCTCCTATCGGAGAAAATTGCTGATCCATCTAAAGAGGGCAATTATCCCCATTAAAGGTCTCATCGCACTTAAAGGCTGAATATATATTCAGAACAGCCCACGGCATGGAACAACCAGTAGGACAAAGCTCTCTGCGGAACCCAACACCAGTAGCCCTCTGGTGGAGAGCTGTAGGGGCAGCGTTTCTACCGGAGAAATCTCCTCTAATTACAGGAACCAAATGAACTGTAGAATCCCATGTGTCAAGTGAGGCACATAGCAAAGGTAAATGTCGTAGAAAGAGACGGGGGTGTTTTTTGTATCGAGGGCTTTACAATCGTATAGTTTGACAAGGCCTCGAGAGCTCCTGAAAGATATCGTCGCTGGTTTCCCTGACTGTGGACGTCTTAGCAACCTATGAAGTGCATCAATTTTGTATATGCCGAACACGTCTTAGCAGAAGACAGGGGGTGGGGGTTCTCTAAAGATTGGTGGAGAGTGATCTACTATTGTCACAATTGAAGTTGTGGGGGGATATGCGGACTTGGCTTTGTGCTGTCGAGTCTGCTTGTTAGGTTTCGGGTCAAGTGCAGGTTGATTTACTCAGGGGGCTGTACGGTGGCCTTTCAGGGGACCTGGCTTAGTTACATTCCCCGGTGGCAGGAGGGACCTGATTCCAATGGGGGCAGAAGTTAGCTTAGAGCTCGTGATGTGAGATATCTCGAGTCTAGGGACAGGAGTGCGTCGAAAACTCGGTTCTGAAGAGACGTGTGGTCAAGTGACTTTGGGTTGAGATCAGCATTGGTGGTCAATCAATCGTAGTGTATCATTATTATCGCTTGTACTCTCGGCGCCCGGTTGCCGAATGCAAGGTCCGGATCTTCTCGTTCTATTCACACTAAAGATACGTCCCAGCTCAATCGAGTGTGCCGAACAGCTGTGTCTCAAGTCTGTTCAGCATCTTCCGGCTCTTTTTGCCTCGCTTCCGATATTTCAGGACCACGGGCGTGGCTGAGGATGCTCCCGTGTAGAACGTCTAAAATGAACAGAGGCTATCGATGCTTTTACACATCATGAGTCCATGAAACTGTATTGTCGATGGCCCATTTGTGGATGCTGTCAAAGTTCCGGCACGTGTGCAGGGTGCTGAAGTCGGGCCAGAAGTCGCCGTCCTCGTATCCGTACTCTGGGTACTCTCGGAAGGTGAAAATGCCAATGTCGCCGGTACACATAAGGTTGATCCGGATGGCCTCGAGGCAGTGGTCTGGGAGATATCATGTCAGCATGGCATGGTGCATTCTAGGGAACGTGGTCTGTTGACTTACCGACGTGACCCTTGAGACCATTCTCCTCCTCCTGAATGTCACTGTAGATGTTGACATAATACTCCTTGTAGACATATTGCCTAAGCAGGTTCAGGCAGTGCAGTTGATGGAACACCTCGACTGCAGCGCGGTAACCCTCCTTGCCGGTCTTTGGGTCCGTCACCTTGAGCGAGTTCCTGGGAAGTCCTAACCTGTCCAGCTCGGCTTCTGATATCATTTGGTCGCCCACTTTTCATGTAGAGTCAGCATGTGGTCTCATAAATACTACAGAGGGGTCAGTCTACTTACTGTCGTTGGCTATGGAGTCCCACGCCTCATCGACCTTGGGACCATACCCGACAAAAGGACCTTCCACCATGGGTGTGAGATTAAAACGAACGGTGTCGTATTTCACAGTGGGGGCCACCGGTGCTGGTTCGTGTTAGTCTAGACAGGCCGACAGTGGGACGTTCTTTGTTTGATGCTTACAATAAGAGGAGAATTGTTGTGTGACCTGGAGGTCTGACGGCCTCGCCGTCCTGTTGCAGAATGACAGCGTGAACAAGGTCATCGACAAGGTGAGCAGCACGGCGTGGGCTACCCAGGCCCAGTGCTTGGACACAAAGCCCGAGGCTCTTGTCCTGGCATTTCGGTCGAATTTGTCGTCCCCTAACCTCAGAGCCAGCCTGTCCTTCTCGTATATTGTGGACTCCGAGCTGCTCCTGCTCTGCTCCTCGTCTAGAGGCACGGCTTGGTAGTCTTTCGCCATTGGGGATAGTAGAGGGTATTCGCACGCAGAGTATGTGATGAAGCGGAACGATGAGGGCATGCCAGCTGCTCGAACGAGGAAAGAAGCCAAAAGAAGGGAACGTGAAGAGGGACGAGGAGGAAACACCAGGCTTCCTAGAGGCTGGACGTCAGGAGGGACTTGGCTACTCGGTCATGCGGTCTCGAGGCGTAGATCATACGGCTAGACTTGCTTCAGGTCGCTTCGTCTTGCCACGTCGAGGGGCCAAGCCTTTGAAAGTGTATGATCAACGTGAATGACGGGAAATCACTAGTGAGCGTTTCCCAAGAGAAAATGTGTTGACTCGATCAAAACACGACCAGCGCAGCGGTTCTGGAAACAAAGGAAATAGGAGCGACACAGCCATTACAAACCGCCTTCAGGCACATTGCCCACTTGGAGGTTGAGACGTCTGATGTTGGCGGTGACACGGGATGAGACAATGTTCAGGCCAGGGTGTGTTTGAAAGGGGCAGTTTATACGGACGAGCAGGTGGCCACTCGGTCCCATCGTGGCCTAGCCTCGTTCGCTTGGTCTCGTGGCTGGCCCGAGACGAGACGATAGCGAGGGGAATTGGGAGCCCCACAAGAACCATCACAACGGGAATAAAGTTGGTGGGTAGACGTGTGACACAATGCGAAAGAGAGTGTGGAGTAGAGACAGAAAGTTCCGGCACTTGGACGGCTCTGAAGCCAACTCTAGTGTAAGTCGAGTTAGTTGTGTGTGTGAGGTGAAGTGACGTGGGAAAATGCCCGAATGGAGCGGCTCGTAGGTACTTTTGGGGGCCACTCAATGCAGCAGGGCCCATGCAAGCCAAGTAGCTGTCGCGGGAAGTTTGAGCATGGGTGGGTGTCGAAGGAGGCTACCTGTTAGAAGCACTGGGCGTTTCACCTGGGCAGGCTTGGCCCAGGGCACCTTCCCGAATGCCAACATGTCAGTCGGACCGTCGCCCTTTCGCCCTTCGATCTTCCCGTGGGTCGGTTCATCACGACCGTGCAGAGGTCGGCCACGGCTGCCACGATGGCAGGGTGAGTGGCCGGGGTGAGTGTTATGTTGTTCTATTATTCCATCAAAGGGCTCCTTCCCCCCACACCGACCACGGTGGTGATTGGTGTCTCGGGCTGAGAAGGCGCCAAAAGTTGCAGTTTCAGCCGCATCCCAGTCTCCAGCACCCCTTAAACGGCAGGTTGTGCCCAGGGCGGCTAAGACTTGATGGACAATGATCCACTGCATGCCAGCGTGAATCATCAAGATCATGGTTCTGCACGTGAACACGATCTGGGCCTGGGGTTGTTGATGTGCGAGTCCACCGCTGATCTGGGGTTCTGGCGTGTGGCGAAATCGCGCATCTCATTTACGAGTTTGTGTGAGATCTGAACCTGACACAGCATGGGCCGTACCACCCTGACCCTCCACCCACCACCCAGCCAGCCAGCAGGCCAACCAACCAGCCAACCAGCCCGGCCGACGAACCCTGACGCTGCTCATGAGCTTGAGCTTGACTGAGCTTGACGGAGCCGCAAAGCTTGGCCTTCTGCAACTCGCTCTCAACCTTGTGGCGACCACGGACTGTCCGTCCACTCAATCGAGGTCCAGGTGGCCGGGCCTCCTCCACAGCACTCACACACGATTATGCTTAAGGGGTTCCTGCAGCAGGGCCTGGGTTCGTGGCGCCTTCATCCCTGCAAGATCGTGTAATCATAGTTGCTGCTCCTGTCCTCCTGCACATCGCACTCGGTCCTTCTGACGGGCTTGTGGGCCGTGGGAGAATGTTCGACCTGGGACAGGCCAGCAGACTTCGTCCCATCCCCTTGGCCCCAGCATATGGTCCACGATCCAGAGGCAGGGACCAGGCCCGGTCGGCGCACCATCTGCTCGCTCCCATCGTCCCCCTCCTAACCGCTTGTGGTGGCTGTCGAGAAGCGCCCGATGAGACCCTCGCCCGCGCTGCCCCACTGCCGTCATTGCCGTGTGCCTGGGAGTCAGCATCCATCATGAGACATTACTCTCAGACAGCTGGCTTGTGTAGATCAGGTTTGACGTTGTCGCTTTCGTCCCAACTCCTGATGATTTCGTCCGGGGACGAGGTCCAGGGCGGTTGGTCTCGTTCGTCTTCGTCTTGTCCATCGGCTAAACGGCCAGCCTCGCTCTGCTAGGGCCTCATGCCCGTTGGACTCGCGGAGCAGGAGTTCCCAAGGCGGCAGACCAGGTGGCCACCTCCGTATATAACATCTCGCAAACCTGCTCATTCTCCAAACTTGCTCACGCCACTCTTCCTGTTCAGTAGTTGAGCTCATTTCATTCTTGGCATCGTCTCATTCCCTTCTCCTTTTCCCAACTCTAAGTCACTCTTTGACCCGCTGCCGGCCAGCTTTGATAGTACGATACCTCAGGCAGGAAACATACGACGCCATAATGCACGCCCCCTCGGTCATTAGCCTCTTGGTCTCTGGCCTCGCAGCCTCCACGGTTGCTGGCTTCGAGCTGAACGCCCCAGGAGCCTCCCTGTCCCGCCGCAGCGTCGCCCTCATCGCTGCTGCCGTCGGACCCGCTCTTGCTCTCCCCGCTGACATCTCCATCGAGGCTCGTCACCGTAAGTGTTTCTACCCATGTCCGTTGCGGGGCGCAGCACCAGGCTTACAATTTCTATAGACCAAGGAAAGGGTGGCAAGAAGAAGAACAAGGCTGCTGCCAACGCCAACAAGCGCCAGGAGGACGAGGATGAGGAGGAGGATGAGCTAGAGGAGCGCAGCCTCGAGTCCCGTCACCACCAGGGCAAGGGCGGCAAGAAGAAGAACAAGGCCGCCGCTGCCAACAACAAGCGCGACGTTGAGGAGCTTGAGTCTCGCGAGCCCCACCACCAGGGCAAGGGAGGCAAGAAGAAGAACAAGGCCGCTGCCAACGCTGCCCGCGATGTTGAGGAGATCGAGACCCGCGAGCCCCACCACCAAGGCAAGGGAGGCAAGAAGAAGAACAAGGCTGCTGCCAATGCTCGTGACGTCGAGGAGATTGAGACTCGTGAGCCCCACCACCAGGGCAAGGGAGGCAAGAAGAAGAACAAGGCCGCTGCCAACGCCCGTGACCTCGAGGAGACCGTGACCCTGGAGACTCGTGAGCCCCACCACCAGGGCAAGGGTGGCAAGAAGAAGAACAAGGCTGCCGCCAACGCACGCGACGTCGAGGAGACCGTGACTGTTGAGACCCGTGAGCCCCACCACCAGGGCAAGGGCGGCAAGAAGAAGAACAAGGCCGCTGCCAATGCTCGCGACGTCGAGGAGATCGAGACCCGTGAGCCCCACCACCAAGGAAAGGGTGGCAAGAAGAAGAACAAGGCTGCTGCTGCCAACTAAAGGGCCTCGCTTCCTGAAAATCCTCTCCCGTCTCCCAGCCCTAGTCTCTCGGAACGCCGACAGCGACACATGAGGGCTGAGATGGTCACGACAAGACGGCAGCTTCTCATTTCTTGAAACGGGTCGTTCAGATGCCACCTTTTACTTTTACATACTACGTTCGAAATAGTTCTGCTCGACGATGCGGTGTGCTATTAATGTGTCTTGGGGCACATGGTCGTCCCGAGCTGTACTACGAAGTGCGGATGCTAGACCCGAGAAAACTACAAATGTAACGAATATTTTTGACCGAACCTGTTCTGTCTTCACCGTGAATCGAAATGTATGTGAAAATGTCGAAAGTGGCACGGAATCGCAACTGGGACGGGTTGGGGTTTGGACAGGCGAGAGCCTGAACAGAGATGTCGTCGTGTAAGTCAGAAATGACCCACCACACAACCAGGATCCTTCCCCAAACAATTTTTAACGTTGCTGCTCATCATACGCAGACGCTTCTGGGCGCTATGAGCTTAATGGCCCTGGCGCCCCAAGCATTGGCTTACACAAGCCTCTCTGGCCGCCCATCAATGCTGGGCAGTACCAGACACCACACCCCCTTACCACCACCCCTGGGACCTCGGGGTCTGCCGAAACACGTTCAATGCGACGGGGATGGTCCCGCCGCCACCCCCAGGTTCAGAGTCTCGGCTAAACTCCGAGACATGTTGCACCGGTGATGTGCATGCCAGGTGAGCAGGTGAGGTAATGCGGCTGCCCGGGGCTGGGGAAGCACAGGAGCGCCCGGTATTGGACCTGAGAGTCGCACCCGCAGCGACGATCAGGATTATCTTGCGCCGGGGGGATTTTGATGGAGGAGAAACAAAACTCCACTTCTAGTGCTGTGAACTACCCGTAGGTTGTTTTCTTTGCATGCGTCAGGACCGCATGCACGCACCTGCACCTCATATGAGCAAAGTTCTAGCACAAGCACATAGGCATCCCACCACCGTCACTCTCACCCTCTCGACCAGCCCGGTCCGATGATTCAGGCCACCCACCAGGCACCAAAACAACCGAAGGGCTAACCAAGCCTTTGGCCCCCGTGGGCCGGACGAGCTCCCAAGAACCCCGACCGCACCGGTTGGCCTGACGCGGGTCACCTTCAGCCCTGCCAAGCACCCCAAACGCGGACGAGACTTTCTCGGGACAGGTGCAAACATCACCCACCTTGCGGTACCACTCACCTCTTTTTGGCCCCGTAGCTGGCTTGTTTGTCCGGTGAGGCTGCCCCCTGCGAACGAGGTCTTGTCCTCCCATCTTCTCATACGGGCACTTGGCACGGATGCCCGGCGCCTCAGAAACGCCGCCCGCGCGATCCTTAATGCCCGCCACGGCTGCGAGCTATTAGACTAGGGCTGAGGTCTCTCGGCCGTACGTACTTTATTCCTTGAATCGTGGGCAACGTTTCGTCGGATTTTTCAGAGGAAGAAGACTAGTAGGAACTGGTCCGTCCAAAGGGCAAGGCAGTGATGGTGGCCTACTTCCGGGAATATCAGATGGGAGGCAGAGAGACCCGATTGGCGAGGGTGGTCGAACCCCGGGGCGGGAGGCTCTCCTAGGCTGCGTCATGCTTCACACACGAAACATGTGAGCACGCGGCTCAGCATCCGTGCACGTCGTCGTCTTCCTCTGATCTCACCGCCCAACAGCCTATCTTATCTTGAACTACCACGGGGTTCATATTGGGCGCTACCATTCGAGAATCACCATCCGCAGGGATGCCAAGGCGATCACCCGTCCCGCGGAACCAGTACGCTGTGTCGTGGAGGGCCTTCCGAGGATGGGCTTGCTTGCTGTGCCCGTCTACAAGTCCTCGGCCGGAGTTATCGACCCGGTTCCGGCAGCCGAGTCACCTCGCCTCGGAGCCGCAGAGATGCGACTTTGAGGTTCCGGAAGTCCTCGACCTCGCTTGAACCCCTCCTCACTGGCTCGTATCGACCTTCAACCGAGTTACTAGGTTGCCATGGCTGACTGGACAGACCTAGCCAGACCGCGGAAACTCGTCGTCCCTGCCCTCGGAATCGCCTCGACGTCGCCCGTGGCCTCTGGTGAGTCAGTCTACCTGGAGCTGTGCATTTGGCTGGCTTGGTTCGGAAAAATTGCCTTGGACTCAGAATCGCGCGAGTGTTGCGAGGAAATGAGTTGCTCCCCGCCGAAGTTGTAGGAATTTTCGGCGCAACCCGACACGTTGTCGAGGAGCTCAAGACCGCCTCAGACGCCCTCCAACTTGTATCAGTTGTCCGAAGTGGAAAGCCGATGACCACTACCGCATGAGTCGCGGAGTCTATGATGCTGTAGGCCCGCGACGCATCCGCCTACCGTAACAGACATTCCAGTAGGTAGCTGATTTACAGGCTTTGACATGGTGGTCCGTCCTAGATTTGGAGGGAGGCGATGATGTGCAACAACATCTCGCATCAAGCATCACTCGGCTCGTGCATTCCGGATAAGCCTGTATGCAGAGCAAAATCCAGTAGGCGGAGATTACGCAATTCAACGGATACCTGCCTCGCAAAAGCTGTCCAAGTATGTCGACATCCGTGAGGCGCCGCAGAGTCCGTAACCCGCTCACCCAAGGATGCGAGGCACGGGTTTTCGCCATGCGGGCAAGGTTCTTCTTACGCAGCCCCTCTGCAATCACTGACGAGTATGGTAATTTTTGGTGGAAACATTTAACAGCGCGACACGGCATCCGTAACCACGAGATACCCTGCAGGCCTGGGCAGACGGTATCGTTGAGATCCGGTGACAGCACATATGCGTGTGCAGTAGCTTTGCGTGTGCTTGCGAGGGGCGCATGCATGTACGCGTGTTACTTGTCGGATGGGAAGAAGTGATCTGGAGGGGGTCTGTCTCCTGGGGCTATCGAACTGCAAAATGTCTGCCCATTGTGTACGGAAGAGCTCCAAAGTCTGGCATGGCCTGCGTGTGTTTGCTGTGCACTAGAGAAAAGGGAGGGAGGGTTGATTCGCAGGCCCGGCAGCTCGGGCAGGGTCACATCAAAGACC
The DNA here is from genome assembly GCA_038088545.1 of Diaporthe humulicola. Lineage (NCBI taxonomy): Eukaryota > Fungi > Ascomycota > Sordariomycetes > Diaporthales > Diaporthaceae > Diaporthe > Diaporthe humulicola. The sequence goes on from JBBWSL010000019.1 coordinate 111,460, forward strand.
GGCATTGACGAATGGGATCGGCAGGTTTTATCTGATTTGGAAGGGGTGCAGCGATCGCCAGGAGCAGGCAGGCCTAGGCTGTGGGAGCTGTGGAAGCTCTCGAAGCTGTGGAAGCTGTCCAATGTGCCACTCGAGGACCTTGTCGAGCTAGGGCGGGGCCACGCAGACATTGCGAGAAGGAGCAGAGAAGACATGCTCACATCTCGAATAATTCTCGAAAAATGAGGCCACTTTCCCGCGTCGCTCCCGCCAGCTTCCGAACGGCGCGACAGCACGCCGGGGACGGGCAGCAGCAAATCAGAAGCCGTCGCCGGGGTCCCTGTGCCCCACCCGTCGTGCAACTCCCGCGTGGTTGCGCGACTTGACAGCAGACGGTCATGTCAGACGCCTGTCTTTGCCCGATCCGGGGGCGGGTCGGCGTGGTTTTGGGCGGTCGGCGGTGGGAGCCACCCATTTAACATCGTACTATGCTTACCGGGGTTGTGTTAGCCATGGGTGGATACTTTGTTCGCTAGTGCTGGGCGACCGCGAGGTTGGATCGCAATTGGGTTTGGTTGATGCAGGTCGAGAGGAGGAGGGACCCTGAATAAATAAATATCAGAACCGATGGCCCTCGCGGCCTGCATTTCTCACGGGTCACAAGATCCTGCATTTTTCACCGTTTTGGGAGATACTGTCTGCAGTTGCTTTTTTTGGTGCTTCGGCCTGTCGATTGTGAGGCTCGACTATCCTGGTGGGCGTGTGCGCGCGTGTGTTCCCTGCCGTGGTCGTCCATCGTCGACTACAGCAAGCTTGGACCCTTGCTTTCGTCCTGGGTGAGCGGCAGTTCGTCCACAGCAGCATCATTCGAGTAATAATCTCCTCGGCACGGGGTTTGTCGCCGGGAAACTCTGCCGTGCGAAATTTCGGTGGCAGTTAACATCCAGGGTCTTGTCCGTTGTTTGTATACTTGAGGGTGCACAACCATAGAAGGAGGCACGTCTGGGATACCAACCCTTCTTTCCCACAATCCACACGCCATCCACAGTCGACAAGGGAGCTGCCCATCCACTCGACACGAAGCAACTCCTCCACCACCAACACCATGGATATCGTCCTCGAAGTCGCAGATACCCTGTTTGGGGATTATCTATACGCGACCTTCTACCCAGCGAAGCCAGCACCTTATGACTTCCCACATCCTCCATCCAACGAGACCGTCAGCGCCAAGGCATTCTCAGCATGGACATACACGCCATCAACACACTACTTCTCCCTTGAGCCGTCAGAATATGCCTACATGAGCGAATGGCCGCGCGATAACATCTTCCGCCAGGCCTTGTCCCTGTTTCTCATTGTCTGGTGAGTACTGCCTCCAAAACCCAATGTTACAACCTCTCAACTAACCCAACGCTCCACAGGTTATTCGGCGTGGTCATATATTTCATCTTCGCGAGCCTGTCGTACGTCTTCGTGTTCGACAAGAAGACCAAGGAGCACCCAAAGTACCTGAAGAATCAGATAGCCCTCGAGATCCAGCAGACCATGACGTCGATGCCCTTCATGTCCATGTGCACCACGCCCCTGATGCTCCTCGAGGTGCGCGGCCACAGCAAGCTGTACGACACGGCCGCCGAGGGCCCCTTCGCCGCCTACAGCTGGGTGCAGTTCCCCTTCTTCGTCATGTTCACCGACTTCTGCATCTACTGGATCCACCGCTGGCTGCACCACCCGCTCATCTACAAGAACCTGCACAAGCCGCACCACAAGTGGATCATGCCCACGCCCTTCGCGTCGCACGCCTTCCACCCGCTCGACGGCTTCGCCCAGTCCTTCCCCTACCACGTCTTCCCCTTCTTCTTCCCCCTGCAGAAGATGTCGTACGTCTTCCTCTTCGTCTTTGTCAACTTCTGGACCATCATCATCCACGACGGCGAGTTCGTCTCCGACAACCCCGTCGTCAACGGCGCCGCCTGCCACAGCATCCACCACCTCGCCTTCAACTACAACTACGGCCAGTACACCACCCTCTGGGACCGCATGGGCGGGTCCTACCGCAAGCCCGACCCCAGCATGTTCGACAGGCAGGAGAACATGTCCCAGGCCCAGTGGGCCAAGCAGAGCAGGGAGATGGAGAGGATGGTCACCATCGTCGAGGGCGTCGACGACAGGTCGTACCTGCCAGAGGCCAAGAAGACGAGGTAGAGGACGCGAGGTCTCTGCCGCGAGGTCTCTGTATGGGACCCCCTCACGGTTGTACGGGGGCATCATGACGGCATGATTACTGCTGACGGGATGAAAAATACTGGCGTTTCCATGTCCTATGGGGAAAATCTCAGGACTTGGAGAGGGATAGAAAGAGGTTTTTGTATATAATTCAGGCTCCCGCCCAAGATATAGGGCTGCGCGTCACACTCTGGGATGGACGTCCAAGCTGGTCGGCTCCGACCACTTGCTTGCTGTTGTCACGAGCCATCCCAATACCTCTCCGTATTTCGTGGAGATGGAAACAGGAGCATCATATACTTATTTTAATGCCACGAATAAAAGATGAGAAAGATGTACAATTACTTCTGGTTCTTAATGGCCACAAATAACCTAAATACTGTGGATTTGGCCGTCCAGGCAGTTCTACAAATACAAAATAATCGTTATCCATGGAAAGCATTTGCCTTTATAATCTTTAAGCTATGGACGTGGTGGCTGTGGTCTGTGATTGTTGATTAGTGTACTCTGGAGGATTTGTTGTGCTTGATGGGGATTTGGTCTCACGCCTAAGTAATTAACTGACCTGGTTCTGTAAGCCGTACCTCTTTCACCATTAATTTAGCTGTTGTACGGTCGTGCCTCAAGATATAGTGAAATTTTATCATGATGCGTACAAGGCATGTCTACAGAGTGTATGCCTGCCCGGCGGCGCATCATCCACTCCATCTCTCTGCCCTCCATAGCTTAGTCGGTCTCGTACTGCAGCTTAGCAAGGAGACATCCAGCAACAGCGTCCATCAAGACAACAGTCTGTGTTCAAGTGTTCTTAGGGATGAAGAGAGTGCTAGCGATTGAGACTGAAATACCTTTGGAAATACATCAAGCAGCCGCCACGACGTTTGCCCCAACAATGCACGGGACAGCAGTATTGGCTTCATTGGTCTTGGCCATGGCAGCAGTCGCTTCGATATCTTGAGCCGCTGTACCCCTGACAGCATTGACTTGGGTCGGGCTTTCTCATCTTGTTTGGTCTTGGGCTTGCTGTCTTCAATTTCTCTGGTTGACTTGTAACGGTACGTTGGGCCTCGTCTGGTTCATCTGCAAGACTTTCATATTCTTTATTGATCAAAGATCACTTGTGATTGTTGGAAAATATTAATCCTCGAATACTTTCATTATTCAAGGTACCGAATTTTGGACCAGGTGCTGTTCGTGGTCATTACTGGTAAGGCGGCCGTGACGGCGCACCACACCGTCATGTTGGCTTGATGAGATAGCCACTTTTGTGCAAAACTTTTAAATCTAAAAACAGCTCCTGGACGATTAACCCCGTAGACCAATTCTAGGTCAATAATGAGCACGCTGGGGAAAACAGGAAGCTAAAAAGTAAATAAAACTGAGCTGGATCAAGGGTGACAATACGGAGTGTGCTATGGGGACTGATCCATCTGCCGAAAGATATCAATTTTTCGAAATCTTAGATAGATAGGAACCTTTGAAGTGGAGGGTATCCGGGCAGAATTCTACATAACCATCTAGAGGTTGCCTAGCATTTCGTACACAAATGTTGTGTGTAGCTTTGAAGAGACCCTGGGAAATTATCTTTCTACCCACCTAGTCGTGGAGAAAGTGGATTTTTGTGTACACTTTGAGACTCAACATGCCGTATGTTGCAATGCACCGCTTAAAGCAGCGGCAAAGCACGGGAAACTTTTGCGGAAAGTCATCCAAACGCGAGCGATATGGGCGAGCATTATCAGATGTCGTGAGGCCAACTCATGGACAGCTGATGTCAGAGCATTTCACCCTCTTCACAGGCGATGTTGATGGGGTCAAAAGACAACCACATTGATTGCTGGAACGTCGACCAAGAATCTGTCAACAGATAGAAGTAATAAGATAAGGAAATCCGGCGTCTGCCTCGCACAAAGTGCATTACTGTCTCCCAGAGCGGAAACCAAGGGCTGAGAATAATTGCGCTCAAAACAAAATCAGGTCGCCCATACGAGTCGAGCCTTTCAGGTATCCCAATCCGTCAAACGCCGTCGCAAAGCTGCCCGTCAAGAAGAAACGGCAAAGCAGAAGACTCGAACAAGAACCGCTGCCTTCCACCCCTAGCCACCTGCCAAACCATCCATCGCTCCCCACCACTATCTCCTCAAGAAAAACTGACAAATTTGGGATCCTTCGGCCGTCCGTCCGGTCCTATTCCGTTGTCCTTAAACCGGTTCTCCATGTAGACCTTCCTGGCCTGGTCGAACCGCATCCTCCGCTTCTTCATGATCTTCAGGATCTCCTGCTTCGCCGCATCATCCAGCCCCGCCCTGCTGTCTCCGTCCGCGACGTTTCCGGCGAGATCGAATGTGCTGGAAGACAGGCCAGCCTCGATGTCCCCGGTGAAAGAGCCCGGAAGCCGGTCGTACAGGTAACCGCCGCCAGGGAGGCGGATTTCGGAAACGAGGTGCGCCCACCGGTCCCGGGTGAGGTACAGGACGGTGATGGATACGAGGAAGAGGAACACGGTGGAGTAGAGGATGTAGGCCATAGTTGCGGGATTGAATTGAACCTGTGATGACCTTCGGGTATGGACTCGCTCGGTGGCGTTCAGGTTATGCGGGAAGTTGGGTTTGGCTTCCCGGGTGAAGTTCGGATTGATCGGGTGACGAGGCGACCGGTCGAAGTAAAGAGACGGTTGATTGAAATGAACAAAAGAGAGGTGATTATGATTGCTATAAGCTAGAGGCGCTGTGCCGCGGTGTTCATTTCCATGTCGGGAGAGCGAGGTCTCCAAAAGCGCATGATGTGGACGCGAAGGCGCAGGAACGAAGGAGGAGATGGTTGGTTCCAGAGGTTCCAGAGTCTCAGTCGCAAAGTTCCAGCGGCCCGAGGCTGACGCAACCAACCAACCTATCGCGTATCAGACGCGGCCGCTAAATTGGACATTTGACAATCCCACTGCGCCAAGCAGGTTGGCAGGGGGGAGGGGGTGCCCAAGCAGCCAAGCAGCCAAGGGGGGGAGGGTGGTCTGTCAAAAGTGGTCTGCTCCCCAGCCGGTAACCCTGGGCGGCGACTTACGTAAGCGGCTCCCACAGAAAGAATCTCCATAGCAAAATATGCCAGCACCACCCACGCAGTGTCGACGACAACGAGATCAGCCAACCGCCCTTTGACGCCCATTCCCTTTACGACCTCACCGATTCTCACCAAATCACCGTCAAGATGTCTCTTCCTAACGTCTCCGCCGATCTCGTCTGGGAGATCACCCGTACGTGTTCACCGAGCCAGTCTGGCAGATAGAAAATGCTCAGGCAGGGGCACCATTCGAGCGCAGCGCCTAACATAGTGTCATAACAGGCAACAACAACTCCTACCTGGTCAAGCGCAACACAGGAGGTGGTGTCCAGTTCTCCCGCGACCCTCTCAACCTGGCCAACGTCAACTCCCGCAAGGTACGAACGGCCCGATGTGGAATCTCTCAGCAGCGGTGCCAGGGGCACTGGCACTGGGTGCTTTCGCCTGACGATGGAGACTAACCAATTGGTCCACAGCACGCCGGATACGTCAACGAGAAGGCCGTCGGTATCTCTGCCGAGGGTGACAAGGGCGTCCACGTCGTCTCCAAGACCAAGAAGAGCAGCCAGCCCGCTAAGAACGCCCACAAGCGCACCTTCGGCTCCCACAACCGCAAGTACGTCTACGAACCACGAGTCTTTCCCTCGTCTGGCACCGGGCAGTCCCCCAGCTAACACAATCTCCACCCACACAGGACCTACAAGAACATTGCCTCTTCCACCGCCAAGTCCGGATACCGCCCCGATCTCCGCGAAGCCGCCATTGCCCGTGCCTCCGCCATCCGCCGATCCCAGCGCCCCGTGAAGCCCGAGCCCGAGAGGAAGCTGCGTGGCAACGCCGCCAAGAAGGCTGCCCAGGAGTAAATTCTGCCCATTTATGACTAGGAAAGACAAGCTGGACTGTTGATGACCAACGAGCCCGAACAACGTTTTGACGTGGCCATGGCATCACATCTGAATTGAGGACCGCTTGGGCCTCGGAAGAGCCCAGGTGGTTAAGGTCTGGCGGGGGTATGCGGCATATTGATATCATTACAAGGAGTCAATGGTTGAAAAGGTCAATGCGAATGATGTGAATTCCATACGGTCTGGTCGCCTGGACCGGTACGGTTCGGCAGGCTGAGAAGCTGAAATGGCTGGGGCGTTGCTCCCCCTGAACAGGACCCAGGGCTCCGTATCCAAATAAAGTGACGAGACAAAAGCCCGACTATGCGCGAAACAGACGCAATACTCTCTGCCAACAGCAACGTGCTTATTGTCCCGAGGAGGGTCCGAGCCTCATGTGCTTCACAAGGCTTGTGTGTTCCAGTTCTCAGCAATGAGCCAGGTGACCCACATTGAAATTGCCGCATATGGTTTGACCGCTGACATCCTCCACGTGCCGGCATTCCGACATTTCTCGCGGTTGACGCCATTGCAATCAAATTGCGCAACATATATGTAAATGGGAGTTATCGTAGTGCGGGAGATACCGAACATGCCCGAAGTTCAACACGGTAGCCGAGCCTGAGCCTCGGAACGGGTCCAGTTAGGTAACGGAACCTTGGAACGCTAGAAGAATTACCATACTCTTAGCTTGGCAGTGAGTATGACTTCAGCACATGTGTGCACCTTCACATGGGCGGAGGCATTACTGCGTAGAGAGTCATGCAAGGCTCCATGCTGAAGCGAAACCGTGGCTCGCCTGAGCCCCAAGAACATCGTGAAGATAGCTGCCCAGATAAGGACTGCCGGTGTGCTGCGGGCTTTTCTTCTCGGTGTCCGTAGAAAGGACTGAATTATGGAGTTGGGAGCTCTGTTGAAACTCTGCCCAGCTTGGTCGTGTCCTGTGCACCCCGTTTTGCCCAGGTTGAGACTCGACCGTGTCAGCGACGACGGGGACTGCTCTTTTCCATTCTTAGCACCTGCAGCCCTTGCGTACCCCGCCATCTTACCCCAAGGCCAACCCCCGAATCTGGAGCTCTCCCCCCTGGCAGCTCGACCTCCTTCGCCGAACCTGCCCTGGCACCGGGAAAAGAGAGCCAAGGAGTAACAGGCGCGGGAGCTGCCATCATAACCTCAACGACCCCTCTCTGTTCGTGCCCCCTCAACAAACCTCCCTCTCTCTTCTCTTGTGATACCTTGAATACTTTTCACTCCCCATCCGACAAACACACATCAAGAACTTTGTTGCAAGTCAACATCATCAAGCCACAAGCCTTGTCACTGGTCAACGCCTCTATCAGCGATACCCCACCAGAGCTCTTTTCGCCTGCAAATCGGACCCCTCTCTCAACCCACCCTCACAAGCTCAACCCAACATCAAGATGGTCAAGGCCGGTACGCCAACACAGAATCACAAACAACACGGGGCCGGAACTGTTTGGGCTGACATGTATGATGAATAATAGTTGTCGCTGGTGCCGCTGGCGGTATTGGACAGGTCAGTAACCAGCCGGGGAGAAGAATCTGAGCACTCTGACAGGAGCTCCTGCTGACCGCCACCTCTCTCGCTAGCCTCTGTCCCTGCTCCTGAAGCTCTCCCCCCTCGTGGACGAGCTCGCCCTCTACGATGTCGTCAACACGCCCGGTGTTGCCACTGACCTCTCCCACATCTCCTCCAACGCTGTGGGTCCTCCTCCAACAAACCCCTCATATCACAAAGGCAGCCTTGCTGAGCTGTCATGATGTAACAGAAAGTTGCTGGCTACGTGCCCGCCGGCGGCCCCCGGGACCCCGACACCACCCAGGCCAAGGCTGCCCTGAAGGATGCCGACCTCATTGTCATCCCCGCTGGCATTCCTCGTACGTGCTGCTGCATCCCCAGACCTATGGATCCAAGAGGCGAGAAGCTTACGAGTGGCAACAGGCAAGCCTGGCATGAGCCGTGACGACCTCTTCAACATCAACGCAGGTATCGTCAAGGGCCTCATCGAGATTGCCGCCGAGGTCGCCCCCAAGGCGTTCATCCTCGTCATTTCCAACCCAGTCAACTCCACCGTGCCCATCTCTGCCGAGGTCCTGAAGGCCAAGGGTGTCTTCAACCCTCAGCGCCTGTTTGGTGTTACCACCCTCGACATTGTGCGTGCTGAGACATTCGTTGCCGAGATCGCCGGAAAGGCCAACCCCCAGGAGCTCACTGTTCCCGTTGTCGGCGGTCACTCGGGCGAGACCATCCTGCCCCTTTTCAGCCAGGTCACGCCCAGCGTCACCATTCCCGACGACAAGTACGACGCTCTCGTCAACCGTGTCCAATTTGGTGGTGATGAGGTTGTCAAGGCCAAGGATGGTGCTGGTTCAGCCACTCTCTCCATGGCCTACGCTGGCTACCGGTAGGTTGGAATCTCGCGTAACCGATAAGACTTGTTCTGACAACCAGTAAGATTCGCCGAGAAGCTGCTCAAGGCTCTGAAGGGTGCCAAGGGTCTCGTCGAGCCATCCTATGTCTACCTCCCAGGCGTCCCCGGTGGCAAGGAGATCGCACAGCAGACTGGCACCGACTTCTTCTCCGTACCCATCGAGCTTGGCGTGAGTGCGTCCCGACCCTAATTGTTGACACAGCAGCTGACCAGTCCTTAGCCCAACGGAGCCGAGAAGGCCATCAACCCCCTGGGTAACATCACGGAGAAGGAGAAGCAGCTCCTGGCCAAGGCCATCGACGGCCTCAAGGGCAACATCGACAAGGGCGTCGCCTTCGCCAACGCCTCGCCCCAAAAGTGATTACCCCTTCCACCTCTATTTCTCCGCCTTCTTTTGTTTGGAACTTCTTCATCTTTTTCATCCTTGACAACGCAAAACAACCACGGCGGCCAGCCCATGCGACTAGGCAGAGTGAATCTTGCGAGATTTGGCGAATGAAATCAGTCAAGAGTTAGTTGCTGATCTGTTGTCCCTTCTCTTAGGTTGTGAGTGTGTTGGCAAAGTGGTCGAAAAAAATGCTTCTGGGTAGTCGAGTCGTTGCGGCTTGACATGTGTGGATCGGATAAACGAGATCAGCGGCCTTTTCGCGCTGACGTGGACACGGAGCCAATTTCTTCTGAGTCTTGTTCATGTGAATCAGGAAAAGGGCATAGACGGGCCCGATCAAAATAAACGCCGTCAGACACCACATATCCCCTTCATGCAGTGGAGACGCATCATCGCTGTAAACCTGTCCCGCTTTCCCACGAGACGGGCACGTAAGGACTGGTGCAAAGCACACCAAGAGACCCGGGTAGACTGTTCATTTCGTTGGCACAGTCTTGATCTGAAACACTGCTCCAGGCAATTCGTTCGTCTCGGCCTGAACTGTTGCGTTGACGCCCATTGCCGCCAATGCACCTCTAACGACGCCACAAGGAAACCAGAGGAACTGTGACTTCTGTATTAGTAGATTGTCCTTGAGAAGAGCGAAGGGATAGGGGCAGGAGGAAGATGGAAGCATACCGGCTCCGCTCGTTGAACCGCCCCTCCTCCAGCCTCCGTACTCATCCTCGAGAACGGCCGGAAGGCATTGTCTGTCAAAACGTAGACGCCCTGGAAACCTCAAAGTTAGCAGGAGCACTCAGGTCGAGAACAAGAGAGCACTTTGCGATACACCCAGGGGAAGGCCGCCCGACGTACCCTGTGGTTCGTCTTGAGGTTGTCGATCTGCTTGCGGAAGACGAGCATCCAGAGGTCCTTGCAGAGGAACTTGATCACGTCGAGGGTGTCGTTGAAGCGCGGGCGGTCCCTCGAGAAGCTGCGGCACGGGGGCAAATAGGTGGGATGTCAGCTCATGTTCCCACTTTTCTCGCGGATGATCTCGGGTACGGTCTGTTGGAGGATAATGTGAAGGGGAGGGGCACGACAATGCAGACACATGTTTGTTACCACCACACCACACATCACATAACCTCTTCCGAAAGAAAATACGTACCGCTCGACCAGCCCCTGTCCCACCCGGTAGCCCAGGGTCTCCAGCCGGTAGAAGACGGCGTCCCTCTCCTCCTCCTCGTCCATGGCGGCGCGCGGGGCCGTCGAGGACGCGTCCTTGTCTGCTGCTGCTGCCCCCGCCGTTGCCGCCGGCGTTGTGCCCTGCGCCGAGGCCGACGCCTCGAGCTCGTTGGTCACCCTGTAGGCCATGGGGACCAGCTCGATCAGGAGGAAGTCCAGGCACGAGGCGCTGAGGAAGGTGGCGGTCGGGTCGCCCGCGTTGTAGGGCGGCATCACTGCTTCGAATGACATCTTGGGCGATTTTTCTTCTTGTTTATCTTTTAGTTGGCCTGGGGAGCGGAGGTGCTTGGTGTTGTTCCCTTTTGGCCGGCCGGGGATGGGTCAGGATTCCTGGGTGCTCGGGTCGTACTGTTCGGCAGGGGGCTTCGTCGGTGTGGATGCGTGGTCAGTTGGCCTGGGAGTTCGGACGAGTACAGTCGGGCGAGACGTGTCGTAGAATTTGTATGCGTCCTCAAAGGCGGAAGCTGTTCTTGAATTCGGCCGGGCGAAGGTTGTTGATTACCCTGAAGAAGCTACGTCGTATGGCTTCCCAGTACGCAGGTACATCTACTTCCTTGGTCTCGGCTGGCCGCTGCGACCAGACCCCCTGCTCCTGTGAGCTGTGCTTATCTTATCGCCTTCCCGAGCTCACAGGCTTAGAGTGACTGGGCGATCCCTGAGGCCGAATGTGAGGCTCCACCACCTTTTACTCGGTCCGACACTATCACAGAAGGAGGAGGTTGGCCGGCTACAAAAGGGCGTTTTGGCACCGGTTTGGGATATCACTCATTGTTGAATCGTTCCTGGGCATTTCTTAGGCAGCTTGGAGAAAGCGTTCTCCGCCATTTTCACTTTCCCAAACTTAATTCCTTGCGTCCCACGATAATTCTTATCTGGACGTACAATTCAACTCACCTTCTCATCTCTGTGTGCGTGCGTATAAGACATAAATATATACGGTATAGAATACATACTCTGGTGATTCTAAAGACTTAGACGGGTGATCATCTGATCATCAACACCACAAGACATCTCAATGGACTACGTAGCCCTGCCGAAGATCGAGGTGGGTAATACACTACATAGAAGGGGAAGCACCTCTACATAGGTGTATTTGAGGAGGGTCCTGGACGTCTAGTTCCGCTACTTCTTTTCACAAGTTCCTGACTGACAACTGAATCATCCCACAGCTCCATGCTCACCTGAGCGGGAGCATCAGTAGGCAATGCCTTCACGAAGTCTGGCTCATGAAAAAGGAGGCCGGCGAGACTGACCTCGCCGACCCTCTCGTCGAGATGCCCGATGGAAAACACGACTACAACCTCAAGACGTACGTTTTTCACGGGTGTGTGGCCCACACCATAAATCCTTATATTGACCAAAAACAAGATTCTTTCCACTCTTCTCCTCATACATCTATCACCTCGTCAACGACCTCGCCGCCCTGAGGCACACAACCCTCTCAGTGCTCCGCGACTTCGCCGCAGACGGCGTCGTCTACCTCGAGCTGCGGACGACGCCGCGCGCCCTGCCGAAGTCGGGCCTCTCCAAGGCGGGCTATGTCGAGGCCATCCTGGCCGTCATCCGCGAGTACGAGTCCCCCTCTTCCCCATCAACACAGCTGCTGCACACCCGCCTGATCCTCTCCGTGGACCGCCGCAACACCCCATCCGAGGCAGCCGAGGTGGTCGACCTAGCCCGCCGGTTCCGAGCCCAGGGCGTCGTCGGCGTCGACCTGTGCGGGGACCCGCTCCGCGGCGGCGTGGAGGCCCTGCAGCCGGCGTTCGAGGCCGCCCGCGCGGTTCCCGGCCTGGGCGTGACGCTGCACTTTGGCGAGGCCGAGGCGAGCGGGTCCGACGCCGAGCTGCTGATGATGCTGCGCGAGTGGCGCCCGCGCCGCATCGGCCACGTCATCCACCTCAGCGAGGACGTCAAGCGCGAGGTCGCCGCGTACCCCGGGGGCCTGGGGCTCGAGCTTTGTCTCAGCTGTAATGTGCGTGCTGGTATGGTCAGCGGGGGGTTTGAGGGGCATCATTTTGGGGAGTGGTGTGAGTTGTCCCATGTTTTGATATATATATGACCTAGGTCTAGAGTTTGTTCGTGTTCACGAGGCTGACGGGGAGGCTGCCAATAGGGAAGGTCGAGGAGTGCACGGTAGTGCTTTGTGTGAGTTGCTGATTTTTGTTTCTCTTATACTTTATCCATTCCGGAGCAAAGTTTGATGGCACACTGACAAGTAAGAAATAGACCGACGACGTGGGAGTCTTCGGCAGCCCGCTGTCCAATGAGTACAGGCTGGTGGCCGAGCACTTCGGCCTCTCAGAGCCCCAGATCCGCGCCTTGGCAAGGAAGGGCGTCGAGGTCATCTTCGCGGGGCCCGAGGAGAAGCAGAGGCTGAGGGACGTTATGGACGCGGCGTCATCAGATCCCAACTGACGCGTAGTGCGAGAGTCAATGCTCTCTGTCCCCGCAGGCTCACGTCGCGGCGTTGTGTGAGAGACGAGATCAGGACACTCCTCGGAGTGCCTGTGAGGGCCAAATAAATCTATCAGCTTCGAAGTCTGTAACGAAAAGGCCTCCGGAATATTGACTTGGTGGGCTGTCCGCTCGTAGAAGAGTATTGGGCCCTCTGCAGTTCTGTTCGACACAGATCTGCCTTGGCCATCGAGACCTCGTCTCCCTGCTGAGCCGTGAAAACCCTTCCCGCAATTCACTCACAAATTCATAATAGCAAGAAACCAGACACGACACTTCTCGATATGTCTCATTGCTCTAAGTTTTAAGGACGCTATATGCACACGCTGAATTACCAAAAGATAACCCCTCAAGCCCCCCCGTACTCCGTCCGTATGCAGTTAAAAGGGGTATGCGAAGACTGTAGAACCAAACCCCTCCCTCCAGCGACCCACGTTATTTTGAACTACTCTCTCTACTCCTCAGCCTGATCCAGCTCCGTCGACCGGTACTTAATCTGCAGCGCCCACTTGTTGCCAAAGTCGATGCCCCGCCTGATCTTGGTCCCGGCCCTCTTCCACACGGCAGGCCCGAGGCCGATGTCGACGAGGAACAGGCTCCAGTCGAGGACCGAGTCGTCCGAGACGCGGCCCGTGACGGTCTCGCTGTCGTCGGCGTCGCCGTACGAGATGGCCTCGAGCAGGCCCTTCTTGGGCGCGCCGACCGACACGACGTACCGCGGCCGGATGTACAGGCTGTGGCCGTCCTGCACCGTGGGCTCCCCCGTCGTGTGGTCGATGCCCGTCGGCACGTCGACGGCCAGCACGAACGCCTCGTTGCGGTTCGTCCACTCGATGAGCTCGTAGACCGTCGCCTGCTCCGACGCCCGCAGGTCCTCGAACGGCGTCACGTGCCCGAGCAGCGCGTCGATGATCAGCGTCACGGCCATGGGCGGCGCCTGGGGCCGCACGCTCCGGGGTGCGTCCATCGAGATGACGGGTATCGACGCCTGCCTCACGTGCTCGAAGAGCTCGCTCTTGCTGCACACCTTGCCGCCGAAGTTTTTGAAGAGCCGCAGCTGCCTGGTCATGTCCACCGACAGGTCCCGCTCTCCTCTTTCTATGCCGACCACGCATAATATGACATTAACACCCTTGCACCGTAGATGACGGCCTGCAGCAATCGAGCGGTAGCCAGATTTGTTGTTGCCCGCCAGGATGACAACGGTCGGCGAGACAGAGGAAGGGTCGCCCTCTGCAGCTGCGAGCCGCACCTTGAGCGCCGGGTCCGTCAGCGTGTGAAGGCCGACTTCTGCGATTCCGCGGCCGGCATTCTCGGTCATCATGTCCTCCGTCAGGCCCAGGTCGTTCTGTGCTATGTTCTCAAGATTGAGCATCTGCAGCGGGGACAGGACCTCGATGCGGCGGTCGCTCTGGGCGGCGTAGAAGCCGGCAGACGACGCAGCTGTTGGCAGCTGTTGCGGATCAGCACTTTTGCCCTTGCGCCGCCCTTTGGCAGCATCGCGGACACTTACGCCAGAGTTTACCCGGCTTGGTACCTGACCGACGGCTGTAGCACTGGCCTTTCTAGATTGCGACCTCCGCCCGGAGTTTTTGCCGTCGCCCTTGCGGGAGCCCTGCCTGCTCCCGAGCTCTCTCCCGCTCAACCGCTCGCTGCCATTGCGCATGCCGTCATCGGCCTCGCTCTTCCAGAAGTCATCTGGAGGGGCTTTGTCTGGCTTCGAGGACGGGGAGGGCATGTCGAGCACGTTCTCGGTGGGGTGCAAGTTCTTGCCTCCAGCAGTGCCCGGCTTTGGCCGACGGTTGTGTGAGACTAGCCGTGCGGCATCCTCAATCTGGTCCTTCTCGCGCATCTCGGAGAATAGCGTGCGTTTGTCGAACTTCTTCAAGCTCCCTTCAAAATCGAACTCGGGCATCTCTTGAACGTCCGTAACGTCCTCAGAGGCCCAACCATTGTCGTTTGCGTTTGCCTTGGTCCGGCGTAGTGCTTTGTATGGTTGGAAAGAGGCTGTGTCTTCCAACATTGGGGTCTCTCGCCAGCCCTTGCCCTTCTTCCCTTGACGCGCTCCTTTTGATGGGGTTGCCTCTTCCGCAGGGCCATCCTGCGCGTTCTTCTTTCGGTTCCTCTTCCGGTTTTTCTTAGACGCGCCGGCCTGGGCTTCTTGCAATTCGGCTGCAGCGTCATCCTCGGCCACGGCGGCGTCAGTATCAGCCAGTTCAGCGCGAACATCTAAGCCCTCCATAGATTCAACAAGGCTGCCTTTAGGGGTCTGCTCCCTGGATGTCTCTCCAAATGTGACTTTCGGGATTGGCGAGCGCTGCGGCTTGTTGTTCGAGAGTGGACGGTTGGACATGGCCGATAAAGGTTGTGCTATTTGCGGCGAGGCGTTGGCCAGAGGCGCCTGACTCACAGACCCTGGGGACGCTCTAACAGGCGGCTTTCCCATCGAGAGAATCGCAGGGTCGACAAATGCCGGCTTGGCTGGCTGGGGCGCTGCGGGTGCCTGTTCTTGAGCAGCTGCTTGGAACAGCCCTTGCAGTGCTGGCGCAAAGGGTGCACCTTGCTGCTGCTGCTGCTGCTGCTGTTGTTGCTGCTGCTGCTGAGGTGGGTTGTGGCCCTGGTACACGGAACCGTAGTGGGCTGGCGCAGTGGGCGTGGTAGGTGAAGCCATGCTCTGATATCCAGAGGCCCCCGGATGCTGCTGAACCTGCGCAAGAGGCGCGGCGGGCGGGGTCGGCTGCTGATATTGCTGTTGAGGGCCCGAGTCCTCCTGTATCTGGAGGTCTGCGATATCACTAGAAGCGATCACGATCCGCCCGCGCCAGTCCTTATTCTCGATCCACACGTTGACCAGGGTGACGTTTTCGCCGGGGACGAGCCGTTCGATCTTGCCTGTCAGGCTGATCGGCGGGTTCTTGAGCCTCACAAAGACTGCCCAGCCCGCCCACGCCTGAGGGTTCTCCATCTTGTTCGATACGGCTGGTCGATGCGACTGCCTGGCACGGGATTTCGTAATTTCCAAGGGGCACGTGAGGTTGCACAGGTGGGCGATGACAGGGGCTTTTCGGGAGGCGAGCAGAGACGCGATCGGAGTGTCGGGTCTGTCTGGACGTTCTCGAAGGCCGATGTGGAAGGTTGGTGGGGGATAGGGATGCTTGCCGTGTGGTTTGTGGGATGCGGCAAAAGAAGGTCGCGCGACGGGTTCAGAGAGAGAGCTTGGGCATTTCCCTCTACACTTTTCGTTATCGATAAAGGAAGGACCCACCAAGAGCTCTCGGTACGCAGTACGCGCCGACCCCAATAGCTGCAACCCCAGGTGATAGTGGGAGCACCTTGATGATCTCACATGCTCGCAACACTTGCGTCGGCACTCGACCTTGCCAATGCTACTGTTCCCGCCGTTCTCCAAATCACACCTCTTCCAGCCCGTGTAGTATGTACACAATGGACAGTCACAACCAGAGTATGTGAATGTCGCAGCCCATCGTTCCCGAAACGTCAAACCAGACTGAAGACGGAAAGCCTCTCTTGATTCTCGGCTGCCCGCAGACAGCATAGCTGTCCCACATGAAACACACAGTGCCGTAGCTTTGCAATTGGTCTTTTTCAAGTATCTCGCCCTTCTTCATCAAAACACGCGTGTTCATTTCGAGCGCATTGGCTAGATTGTTGGGATGTATCTTTCGGGTG
Organism: Diaporthe humulicola; assembly: GCA_038088545.1. Classification (NCBI taxonomy): domain Eukaryota; kingdom Fungi; phylum Ascomycota; class Sordariomycetes; order Diaporthales; family Diaporthaceae; genus Diaporthe; species Diaporthe humulicola. The sequence goes on from JBBWSL010000019.1 coordinate 127,815, forward strand.
ACTGCTGCTGCAAGTAGGGCCTCCGTAGCTTGAGCTCCTGTGCGACGGCGCGCTTCTATGCGCATACCGGCCGAGATGGTCTTTTAGGCACACTATCCCGCAGAACTGTTCCAGCAAGAAGTTGAGGTGGCATTCATTCTACCACCTAGACGGTATCTGGGCCGCATGGCCCATACACTCGCTTCTGCAGAAAATTACTGAGATTCCCAGTATGAATTGGGCCGATGAGGGGCATTTGAGTCCTTCCCATAAATATTTAGGTACACACCTGCGCCTCTTGGCTTCCAGAGACGCCTCCCAAAAGACGTCCTCGTAAATCATGCCCTGAACACTCCGTCATAAGGGTATTATCCTCCTGGTCCTTCATGCACAAATCCCCCTCAAGTCTAATATCCATACGATGCCAACGCCTCCTCCTCATCATTGTCGTCCGCCATGCTTGTGGGCTTGGCTGGCTTCGCTTGCTTGTACGCGAAGTTCGCGATGGAGGAGCCCGTCTTCTTTTTAATGGCCGACTCGGCGCTGTACAGCTTTTGGTAAAACGATATGACCCGAGGATGCGCCATCACCTTTCTTCTGTCGAAACGAAGCACCTGCAGCCCGTCCTGGGTGACCGCTCGACTGAGGGCAACGTACGCTTGGCCCTTCTCAAATACTTTGCCCAGATCGACCTTGACCCGCGCGAGGGTCTGGCCTTGAGCCTTGTGGATCGAGAGGGCCCAGGCCAGTATAAGGGGCAGCTGCTCCCGTGACGCTTGCACCTCTCCAGTTGGGGTCTCCACCTTCCAGGGCTCGGAGCAGCAAAGCATGATCCTTGCTGTCCCATCAACAGCATGGAACTGCACCAGTGGGAATTTCTTCTTGTCGGGTCCGGCGTTATCGGACAACTGTCGACTGAATGCCGCGAGCCTCTTCTTGACCTTCGGGTCCACATCATCTCCGGCCTCTTGCTCCTCGTCGAAAGCACCGCCGGAGATCTCGAACGCGCTCTCTGTCGAGAATCCAATCACGGTGCCTAGGGAACCGTTCACAAGAGTTTCATCCAGGTTCTTGATCAACATCACTTGGGCTCCCTTTTTGAGCTCTAGTACCTTGGGAGCCATCATATTCCCCAACAACTTGTCGCGTATGTTGGGGTCTCCGGCGTCCAGTGCCTCGTATCTGTGTACCTCACCAGGAAGCTCTCTCAGTCTCCTCTGGTTGGAGTTTTCAACCTCTTGCCTCGTTGGGAACCTATGATGCCGTCAGTATTGGGCCTACTTGATGAGTGGACGAGGGTAAAAGGTGGGGCAGCTGACAGCTCGGTGACCTCCAGACCGTCATTAAAATGTATTGGTCTGGACATCTTTTTGAAGGTGTCAACGGTCTGTTCACTAATGTGACCGAGACGCATCTCATTGAGCATCTGGGCGAAGACTGTTTGGTGTTAGTAACTAACTCATGTTTTGCCTTCTCGACCGGCGTTAAAGTGCCTACCTGGATCTTTTTGACGGAAAACCTCAGTAAGTCCGATCGTATGGTCGATGGAGGTGTTCCAAGTGGCCGCCTCGAAGGCAAACTTGGTGTCCCTGCTGTGGCTGTCCGGAACGGGAGGCAGTTGGAAGAAATCCCCAGTGATGACGAGTTGGATGCCGCCCCAAGGCCGGCCATTGTTGCGAATGATCCTTCCTACCTGTGAAAGCTTGTCAAAGAGGTCGCCGTCGACCATTGAGATCTCGTCGACGATCAAGACCCTGCTTCTCATCCAACGGTTCTTGGCTTTGGGGTTGCGCCGAATCTTCTTGACGAGCGTTTGCGCGTCGTCTTTGCCCAGACCAATCCCCGCAAAACTGTGCAGAGTCATGCCCCCGATGTTGCAAGCCGCCAGACCCGTTGAGGCGGTAACGGCGAGACGCTCTGGATCCTTTGCATACTTCTTCTTGAGATCCTGAATGATAGCCCTCATCAACACGGACTTTCCAGTTCCGGCGGGACCAGTGAAAAACACGCTTTGGCCCTTCTCGCATACGAGCTTCTTGACATGCTCCTGTTCGTTGCTCAGAGAGATTGCTGATTGCTTGACTGTATGAGATTTGACAGCTTGCTGCATCTCTTCCGCAGATGCTTGGCCGCCAGATGCACCAGGCTTCTTGAATTTGTTCTTGAAAAACTTCTGCTGCTCCTTGATCGCACCAGGAGTGAGGTCCCACGTCCGCGACTCTTTCGGCTTTGCTTGAGGTTTCGCAGCTGGAGTTGAAGTGTCAAATGTGGGAGATGGTTCGACACCATTGTCCTCTTTGTGATTGTTCTTTTTGGCAAGGTACTGTGGTGGCAGGGACCGCTTCTTCGCAATTGGCTTGGAGGACGGTGCATCAATATCTTCGGTGAACGCTCGTTTGGAAGTCCTCTGGGAATCGGTCGATTGGGAGACAGACTGGGCGGGCCGAAAGTGCGTGGGCGAGGACTGGGACCAAGATAGCACGCTGGTATTGTCGGTGGGAGGCGCGTCGGCGGTTTTCTTTGCAGGTGTGGACTCGGGTTTTTGGGGTGGGAGGATAGAAGGGCATTCGTAGTCCAGATCGACCTCGTCACTGAAGTCATCGTCGTCGAAATAATCAATGTCGTTTACAGCCTTTCCCCTCGTCGAAGCTTGAGTATTGCTGCCGGTCAGATCTATGATATCGGGGCCCTCCTCGAACGAATTCTGACTATTATACAGCGCGGCAAACGGCTTGCTGTTGACCGTCCGATGGGCCTGTTGAGGAGGATTCATCGATTGCGAGGAATTGGACGTCCGAGGCTGGAGAGGCCCGCCGGGCTTGGAGGACTGGCTGAAGGTGGAGGAGCCATTGGAAGAGCCATTGTTCTTCTGGAACTGGTCTTTGATGCTGGCATCGCGCATTGGGCTTGGGCTGCTCGAGGGGAAGAGCTGCTTGGCCAGAGGGGGCTGTGGGGCCTTGTTCTGGGCCGCGTATGTGGCATTCGCACGCTTGAACATGCTCATGGTGGACGGTGGATGGTGGAATGAAGTGACGGCATGTGCCTGTGATGCCTGCGGGAAGACGCGGATGACAGCAGTCCCAGCCCAAGTCCTAGTCCTCAGCCGACTCAGAGATCGAAGGGGGGAGACGATGGATGCGCCCGCAGTCATGCAGCGCCGGTGCAGGTGAACTGGCGAAGTGACTCAGGTGGGGAAGTCGTGCTGCAGCATTCTTTGCGCCTTCTGGGCCTCTGAAGTTGGTCGCTCGGTCCAATCCCCAGCCGGTTTAGAGTTTGGATCGCAGCACGCTGGGAAGGGGCAAGCGCGTCGTCTCTTGCCGTCGACGCGACTTGTGCGGGCGATTAGATAAGGAGGGGGCGGGGGGCTACAAAAATACGAGGAGAGGGCAGGGGTCTGACACCATTGCTCACGTATTCATGCCGCCATGGTCAAGGCGCAAACAAATTGACAGCACCCAGCAGCCATGCTCACAATTTGACAGCATTCCCTTGGGAAGTTAGGGCATGAATGAGAGCTGCAACACTCATCCAGCCACCATTCTTGTATGCAGCCAGAGCAATTCCTTGCCCTCGGACTGGCAGACCAATGCGTGTATGTATATGCAACAGTAGACGAACCAGCTGAGGGATGATCTCTTGCTCCGCTCCCTGGCGACTGACAGTGCCCTAGGGAGTACGAGGCTAGTTATCATCCACCTACACAACCAGGCAAAGGCAATTGAAGCATACGGAGACTTGGGTGCAGCGGCTCTTCAAGAAATCATATGGACAATTCCAAAACGCATTGTCCCAGAGCACAAGATCAACCGTCAAGTGCGCAGCATGGGCCTGAGCCGTCGGCCAATCATCATGCCTGTCATCGAGGTGGCCAACTGGATGCCGAGCTGACGCTGCACGCATCCATAAGCGGCAATGCAGCAGCAATCTGGGGGGTCCCCGGCCTAAAAACGAGCGTCCTCTCAGCCGTGTTGCACGTCGCATAGCACATGGCCAGATAGGTAGCCTGGCACGCCTGGCATTAACAACAGACTATAGCCAAAACCCCCACGCGTGGTTCATCAGTCTCCCGTGCGAGTGCCGGGGCACAACGGGCGGTCGGTCCAATCACTAGGCGCTAGCACGCAGCACAACCTCTCAACTTCTTCCTAGACCAGAGCTACGTGTGAGAGGGACTCAACATGGGCCGCCCGTGGGGCCGCTCGGGCAGTCCGCTCTCAAGACCTGCTGCCCTGCGCGTGCTCATCTCAACACAAGCCTGACAGGCCTTCCATAGTCTTTTGCGTACTGTGTATAATCACTTGGCAGGAAGCACACAAAAGGGCTCGGCTGGCCGCTCGATCAATCAGATACGTGTGCCCAGGTGCCAAGTCTGCGCCGAGAGGCTTAGACCGGCCCCAACGGTCGAGCTGGGCGAGGAGCACAATCACAACAGCCTGAACAATCGGGCGTTCGGCCTGAGAGCGAGGCAGGGGCGGTGTCCCGGTGGGTCGCATGCCCCCGTTGGTGACGTTTTGCAGCCCGACGATCGCCTCTGGCCGCATGGCGGGGCCGCGGGGAAAAAAGACGAGAGCAACGACTCGTGCATCGCGCGGGCGGAGGGCATGGCAGGCCGGCACAAGTCTCGCCATGCAGCAGTCATGAATGCGATCAGATTTTTGTCGTGGTGTGTGGGACTGGCTCGTCCAGACTCCAGAGCTCTGGGCCTTTCGGATGGCAGAACCACAGAACCAGGGCCCTTGTCAGTCGGTCAGCCGTGGTACGGTACACCAGGGGGCCCTTCGACGCTGGAGCCGAGAATCCGGGGCCCTGGAGGTAAGAAGGTGTATTCAGTCAGTCAGTCTGGACGACATCCACGCTGTGCCGATATCCAGAGCCTTCCAAGGGTGCCCGGTTCCTAGGCAAGTAGCCTTGACTCTGAATGGTCGAGCACGTCCTGTGCCCGGCCCCACGAAGGTTGAGCCGCAGTGCTACCGTGCACAAATGGGCAGACTAACAAATGTCGTGCTGGGACTGTCCTTTGCTGTGGTGTTGCGACTTATTATCGGCCGTCCTGTCCGTCACTTTCCCGAAAAGCTGCAAGGAGATATAGATAGACATCGAGTACCACAGAGCAGCATGAAGGAGCAGCCAACGCGGCACGCATCAGCTGCCGGTGTCAGCTTCTTTTAGATGGCTTGTAACCAACAAGAGGCTGCTTGTTTACCACAACAGTTGATCCCACAGGATGGACGGTTCTCGCTTGTGCTGGGGCCCCACAGCTTCCTTGCGATCCGTCACCGTCCCCTTCAGCTTCACGGACTTCCGTCGCTCAGCCATACCAGCGACTGTGGATGCAAAGCACAGTCCAGTAGCCTACGTGGTAAGGTGCGGTGCAGCGCTGGGCGTTGGTCCACGATCTCATCTTGCTTGATCTGTGGTGCTTGGGATGCTTGGGATGCTTGTTGTGCTTGTGTGAACTTGGCATGCACTCGGCGCTGGCTGGGCTGCTGTGAAATGTGATCAAGTTTCCCTCGGTGGGAGAGGATGGGCTGGATCATCACAGTGTGCTCACCTCGCATCGTGACGCTTATCGGCCAATGTGCGTCGCCTCGTGGGAAGAAGTGGGAAGACTTGCAGCACGCCCGCCGTGCCGCTGTGGAGCATTGTTCAGGGGCCGCCCTGCTTGCAGCTCCCGTGGCGGTCGGGGACCCCACCCTCCTAGGCCCCATCCACTGCCACTAAAATAATCAATAACATGCAGCTAATCGCTCGAGAACCAGAACCTTGACAGACAAACGCCTGGGCGAGGACTAAGGTTTTTTTCTTCTCCCATCTTGTCTCCCTGATGCTTGAATTTTGCTTGGCCTCTCGGTTTATATAGGTGAGGGAACACCTCCTCTGCCATCCTGACCAAGCCTCCTAGGGTTTTCTCCCCAGACCTCGGCGACAGAAAATCCCCAAAACAGCCTGGTCGCAAAACATTGTTCCTTCTCGACCCGAACCATTTTACCGGGTCACTAATTACCTGCGTGGACGTCACAGCGCAGTGTGTCATTTTGTTTCCTGCCGCTGTTGCTCTGCCAATCCGGTGCCAAGCAAGTCGAGTCAAAAAAAAATCAACGATCCGATCTCGACCAAACTCAACCACGATCCCGAGCTCGATGACGCTGCCGTAGCATCTTGCTGCCGCCCCACAGCTTGTCTCCCGTGACGAGAATCGAGTGACTTGGCTCCCGCGGTCTCGCTCGCCTCGCAACCACCCACCGAAAAACTTCCCGCTGGGCCTTCCTGTTTGCGATTTTCATGTATCAACAGACCCTCGGATCTGGGCCACTATCGTTCGACTGGGGAGTCGCAAGCCCATTGCAAGGCTCTCTCTTGCTGGCGCACATCCACGACGACTGCCTCCAGCTCTCTTAACCCTTGCAGGAAGCAGTGTTTTGAGCCCAATTCAGTCTACTGGACATCAACAAACACTTTCCCCCCAGGTGTCTGTTCATAATCCGCCACCATGGCTTGGGATCACCTGTCCATCACCAAGCCACACTTGGTGTACATCATCCTCGGTGGCTTCACCAGCTTGTTCATGCTCTGCTCTTCGGTTATTAAGGAGCGTGCATACATTGGTGAGGCAACCATCGCCACCCTCTGCGGAATCATATTCGGGCCTCATGCGGCCGATCTCATAAACCCCATGTCATGGGGCAGTACCGACATCGTGACTATCGAGTTCTCCCGGATCGTCTTGGTCGTGCAATGTTTCGCCGTCGGCGTCGAATTGCCCAAGTTTTACATGGAGAGGCACTGGAAATCCGTCGTCTTCCTCCTCGTCCCGGTCATGACCTTTGGTTGGCTTATCACCAGCCTGTTTGTCTGGTGGATGGTCCCCACGCTGAACTGGCTCGAGAGTCTGGTCGTCGCAGCTTGCGTTACCGCTACCGATCCCGTCCTTGCTTCCTCGGTCGTTGGTAAGGGAAAGTTCGCCAAGCGTGTGCCAAAGCATTTGCGAGACCTGCTGTCCGCCGAGTCGGGCTGCAACGACGGCATGGCCTTCCCATTCGTCTACCTCTCCCTTTACCTGATCCAGGACAACCTCAACGCCAAGGATGTCACCTTCCACTGGATTGTGTACACTATCCTCTACGAGTGTGTCTTTGGCGCCGTGTACGGCTTCCTCATTGGCTATTTCGCTCGCCATGGCATCAAGTACGCCGAGAGGCACGATCTGATCGATCGTGAGAGTTTCCTCGTCTTCTACTTTGTGCTGGCCCTGTGGTGCGCCGGATCTGGCAGTATCCTGGGTGTTGATGATCTCTTGGTCGGCTTTGCGTGCGGCGTGGGATTCTCCAACGACGGTTGGTTTACGAACAAGACCGAGGAATCCCACGTGTCCAACGTCATCGACTTGCTCATCAACCTGGCATACTTCGTCTACTTTGGCACCATCATCCCCTGGGAGCAGTACAACAGCGCCGCCCTGGGCTTGACGCCGTGGAGGCTCGTCGTCATAGCAGTATTTGTCATTTTCTTCCGCCGCATTCCCATCATGATGGCGCTGAAACCGCTAATACCAGACATAAAAACCTGGCGCGAGGCCTTGTTTGCCGGCCATTTCGGCCCTATTGGAGTCGGAGCAATCTTCATCGCCATCCTCGCGCGCGGAGAGCTGGAACACGATGAGCCAGTCCCTCTGTCTGACGTGCCAACCGATCCGAACACTCCGCATTATTACTTACTCACCCTCGTGTGGCCGATAGTTACATTTATGGTCATTTCGTCCATCATAGTTCATGGTTCATCCATAGCCGTCTTCACCCTTGGCAAGCGGATCAACACATTGACCATCACCATGTCGTACACAACGGCTCCAGAGGATGGACCATCTTGGATGAACAGGCTGCCTAGGATATCGTCTCAATCCAAGTCGCAGGCCAGGACCATGTCCGATACTGAAGGCGATGAGCTCAAGATGCCCGACTATCCTCCAGGGACCTTGCCACCCATCGGATATCCTGGCAACTTCTTGAGGCGTCAAAAGGAGGAAGATCAGCCGAGCCGACAGGGTAGCCGCACATCATCAATTGCAGCACGCAGACGCAGGAAGAAGTGGGACGACGGCATCGGGCCCGGCGGCCCCGTAACCCAGTCGGCAATCTTCCCGGCACGACGAAGCCAAAGCGAGCAGACATCGACTACTCTGCGTGACAGCCACTCGCCACATGACCCAGAAAAGGATACTCCCACAGCGTCTCGAAGGGGCTCGACAATGGAGGATCCCGAGAAACGAGCTGCTGAAGAAAGGGCTCTGGCGGAGGCCGAGGAGGAACTGGAGAAGGAGGCCAGCCGGGAGGAGGAACGCTCGGGAGAACCTGGTGCTTCCCGCCACAGGGAATCTGAGATTGAGATCTATGATGAAGGAGATCACATCATTGTCGAGAACCGCGACGGTGACGTGATCGCTGTCGAGGCCCCGATCGAGGAGGAATACAAGGAGCACAAGGTGCAAGACCTGAAAGAGAAGCTGGAGAAGGAGGCGGGACCGTCCCAATGGACCTACGACGGGCTGAAGAAGAGGCTCGGCCACTGGCGCGACGAGGAAGTGCAGAAACGGAAGGACAAGCAGAAGGATGAGCGCCGCCACGAGCCAGCCCGCGCGTACCAGTTCGGCAACACCATCATTGTCGAGGACGAGGACGGCGAGGTCGTCAAGAAGTACGAGCTGCCATCCCAGAGGGCCGAGGGCAGCGGCACCATGAGCCAGGGGCTCAAGTACATGGGCATGGGAGGCCTGATCAAGAAGCCAGAGGCAGCCGAAGCGTCCACCTCCACGACCGCGGAAGCATCCCAAGGCCGGCCCAGGTCGGACAGCAAGCCCGGCGTGACCCGGAGGCCGACATGGGTCGAGGCGCTGGGAGGGCGGGGCGGCGAGGCGCAGAAGGAGAAGAAGAAGAACGTGGCCGAGCAGGAGATGGAGGACGACCTCCACATCCGGTTCACGATCGACGGCGTGGGCCAGCGCATGACCAAGGCCAACTTCATCACGGAGATGCGCAAGCTGGACAAGAGCACTCGGCGCGAGGTGATCGAGCAGTCGACGGCCTCGGAGCGCGTCAAGACGCTGGCCAAGCAGGAGGCAACCACGCCCGCGGAGCCCAAGTCGGCCCGCGGCAAGACCATCAGCTCGCCGCAGCCGCCCGCCGGCAGCTCCGAGCGGCAGCAGCAGAAGGCGCCCGCCGTGGCGTCGCCCCTGGCGCAGCAGCAGCCCGCCGACTCGGCGGACAACACGTCGCGCGAGAGCCTGTCCAAGGCCAAGGGCCGCGCCTCGCCCCCGCGCTCGTCCTCGTCCAGGTCCAGCAACGTGTCGCCCGGCGAGCAGCCGCGGCGGCACAGCGACGACGCGCCGAGCCACGACGAGCCCGAGACGGCCGTCGAGCGGCGCCGCAGGCTCGCGGTGCTCAAGGGGCTCGGCGGCGGCGGCGGTGATGATGGTGACGACGGCGAGGCCGCCGAGACGCCCGCGGAGAGGCGGCGCAGGGAGGCGGCGCTCGGGGTCTCTGGTGGCGGTGCCGGTGACGATGGGGACGAGGAGGAGGACAGCGACGACGATGACACGCCCCGGGTGCCCCCCGCCGCCAGGCGAGGCATCAGGTTTGCCGAGCCGGAGCGAGGGCGCAAGTAAAATTAAGAAAAAAATGAGCGAGGGCAGCCCGCGGGGTGATGATGTGCGTCGCGTGAGCAGCTGCTCCCGTCCTTCTCCAGGTCTTTTGGGGATGCCTGTTATTTGTGTTCATGTCTTGGCCCCCGGCCTTGAGGCCCGTCGAGGCTTCTTGGTCCCGCTGGGCCCGTTCATTGCATAGCGATGGGGATTCATGATGGCTTGCTTTCTTTTAGATGTCGACTGAGTACTTCTTCGGCTGTAGCAATATCTTCTTTTTATTATAGGCATGAGCTTGGAACGGGCATGAGTACGGGTGTCGACGACCCCCTTTTACGCATAGTTAATACATTTCAAAGTCTAGACTGATGAACAGCGTTTCTGGACGGCTTCTATTGTTTGGTCTCTGTGTCTATACTACATAAAGTGAGTGGACAGTTAGGCCGCCTTGCTACATGGACTTTGATTTCGGATTGGACTCCGTCGGGCAACGCTTCAGTATCTACGTAGTATCTGCGGGATTGCATGGTTTGGTATAGTCTGAGCCACCGTGACTTGTTCGACCTCAGCACATCTGTGAGTCCAAGCGGCGATTTGAGTCATTTGCAATGCTGAGATAAAGCTGCGTATTTTTTTTGTAGAAGTTTTCTATCCAATCTTGAAAGGAGCCACCTGCTCTTATATATTTGCTTATTCTCTGTTCTCTGCTCTTTTCTAATTGAGCCCGCTGTGGAATACTCAGTCCATTCCTTATGTAGGCACTCAGCGACAACATCTCTACATAGTCTTCCCTGGAGGAGCTGTTGGTGTTCAGCGAAGAATTAAATAGGTGATTAATATCAAGAAAGTCTCGTCAATGAGCACTTTAATATTGTCTCTTCCAAGTATCCTCTGTCGCTGGGCAGGACGAGAAAAGTGCCTCGTGGGTGTGGCTTTTGGGAGCCAGGTCAACAAGGCCGATGCCCCTTCAGACATCCTCGTCACTGCCTCGCTTAGTCGTCGATGACCTCGTCTAAGCTGCAGCAGCTTAGCTCCTAGTATAAACCAAAATAAAAACAGCATGCGACGCGTCGTGAACACCGAAGCTCGTCACCATCCACCATTTCACACCCACACGCCCAGGAGTGTCCTTAGCGCCGCATTTTATGGGTCTGTTGGCCCGTGCGCAACCTTCAAAGATGGATTTTAGCCTGCGATACTTTCGCTGGGAGCAGCTGTTCCCCCGACCTCAACCTCAACCTCACCAACCCTCCCTCGCCGACCGTGTCGTATTCCCGCTAAACTTCGAGTTCGCGATCGCCAACGGCCTCTTCAGACGCGAAGCCCCCGTTCAGCAGACGGCCCCGCAGCCTGCGAACACCCCGAGCGAGGCAAGCTCCGTCGACATCAAAACCCCCGACTCCGAATTCGATTCAATCGACGACTTTGACGACGACGCAAAGATGGTGCAGCTAGTCGAGGTTGAGGACGAGCACTTCCAGCACGCCCAGGAGGGCCCTGTGGAGGACGATGGCGACTTCACAGATACTGGTATGTTTCAATTGTCTTACTTTTTTTCCCCAAGCCCTCCGTCACGCTCGCCTGCCCGCCTTTGCGCGCCGTGCGCTTGTGACGCAATCGGTCAAAAAATTGAAAGCATCACCATCACCCGTCGCACCCGCACCGTCAACCCCCAGGACAATCCCACAAGCACTTTCCAATGCCCAAAACATTCATCTTCCCGTATCTCCGTCTACCCGACCTAGACTAACCTCCCATCGCTCACCCGACAGACTCTGAAATCTCAAACGACTCCGACTACGACCCTGCGCAAGAGACCTTCGCCGAGCGCCTTTCGGCCCTGCGCGACATCGTCCCGCCGACCACTCGCGCCTGGTTCTGGAACAAGTACCAGACCACCCACCGCGTCGTCAAGGGCGTCATCTTCTTCGCCGGCCGCTCCATGTGGTCCATCTCCGTCTCGGCCCTGCTGATCGGCGTGCCCTTTGCCCTGTGCTGGGCCGAGGAGCAGCAGGTCATCGCCATGGAGCAGGAGGTGCGCATGCGCGAGATGGGCGCCGACGTCCTCACCGCCGGCGGCGGCGAGGGCAGCACCGCGGACGTTGTCGGCCAGGCCCTGGGCAAGGAGGGTGGCGTCGAGGTCAAGGCTGCTGGACTCTGAGCTGTCAAAGACTGCTATTTTTCTTCACTGACTGAGCGAGCGGGGAAGAACGACAGAGGGGAAAGTCAAGCATCTTGGAGGGACCCGCTGTGGTGAGCCCTCCGGGGGGCAAGGTTTGCATTATCGCACTGTACAAACATCATCGTCGGCAAGGGTCCAGGGAACGACGAACGGATTGGTTGGAACCCTCATTTGCCACCTGCACAACGACTTGCATCTGCGAGCACACTTTTATGAAACTGGTGGCGACGGAAGCAAACAGCAGTGTCTCGCGGCGGACGGATGAGGAACGGACAACGCGAAGATGCCACCAGGCGAGAACTTTTTCAACGAATGCGTGTACATTAGCTGTGAGACCTGCTCTGCACAGCAACCAGGCAAAGGTTCAAAACGGGGCGTCTCTGGAACTCTCATCTCTCCCAAAGACGGGGCTGCGAGAAGGGTTCTCGTGTCACATAGCCTTTTTTTCTACTTTCTTCTCCTGTCTTGCATGGACACGCCTCGGCTGGTTTTGGAGAACCGGCTGAAATGGTAAAAATGACAAGGGGAAAATGGAATTATGATGAAACCAAACCTGACCACCGTCGTCATCCCACGCTGCCTTCTGAGCAACATCGTGACATGTGATTCTGGCACTCGAGGACCTGAGACTCGTGGTGGGTTGTGAGGTTTCGGCGCGAGGCAGGTGACACGGTTTCTCGTGCCACGAAAGCCTGGACACTCACATGCGTCTGTTTGCAGCCGAAATCGCCCTTGGGGCATGTTCCATTTCGTAGCTCGTCGAACGAATCATATTTGGGAATGTTTTGGTTTCATTGTATAATCCTGGGGAGTAAACCTCTTCACTCGTCGTCTTATTCTCCTTCGTCATCGTGTACGTCACACATTAACCTCGTGCCAGCCTTCTCACCATCTCACCGCGGCGCACTGAAATTTACAAAGCGAGGCAGGGGGAAGAGAAAAGGAGCATGTGACACGTATAGCTTCATTCTTTAGAACGCCGTTCGATGTGCTGTTTGGGTTCTCTAAAATAAGGGAAAGCTAGCCTGCAAGGGGACTGAGTAGGGGGTATTTTATTGCATAGCAACGTCATGAAAAGAAAAAAACAAGTCCACCGAGCTTCCGACATCCTCCCTTTTTATTTTTCTTCCTTTTGTCGAAAGGTGTTTCAATCATTGGGCACCGACGGGGTGGTTGTCCAGGTCGACGGCCTCGACCGTCGTCCGCTGGTGCGCGCTGTCCCGCATGAGGTTGGTGAAGTACTTGAGCGCGTCGCTGCTCTCCTTCTTGACCTTGAGCGTCTCCTCGCGCTTCTTGCCGAGCTGCTCCACCGACCGCTGGAGGTTGAAGACGACGTGGTCCTTGGGCGTGTGCAGTACCTTGCGCACCGAGCCGGATATGCGGTGGGCGTTGTTGTGCGCGTACTCTATCGCCTCCAGCTGGGCCGAGATCTTGGAGGAGATGCGGTGGGGCAGGGAGTGGGGGATCTGGCTGAGGACGTAGTAGCCGGCTGCGAGAGCTATGAGGGTTTGTCAGTTTGGGCTCCATGTATTTACTGGGGAGAAATTCACGTACCAGCAACAACCACACCAGGGATGATCATCCTCCGGAGGTTGTCGTTGCCCATCACCCGGGCTACGCTCAAGGCGTGGTTCGCCCAGCCGACACCACCGACCATCTGGGTGCCAACTGCTGTGGCCACCGTCAGAGCCATGCCCGTACCAGCGACCTTTTCTTGACGCTGCATCAAGGTCGACCAGTCGACAAAGTCCAACAGCTCGGTCGGGATGTCAATCTGCTTGGCCAGGGCGTCACGCCTGCGCCGGAACATCACATCCGGATGGAAGTTGAGTCCGGTATACTCGCTGCCCAGGTGCAGGATGCCGAGCTGCTTGATAGCGTTGACACCGCCGACAGCCTTGCCCCGTGCATACTCCTCGCAGTCGTTGACGGTGGCCTGGATACCGTGCAACATCGCCTCCTTTAGATTCTCAGCATAGTCGAATGCCTGGAACAGGCCAGGGTAAGGGACGTCGAGATCCTCATCGGCATGCACAATCGCCAGGTTGAGACTGCTGCGTGTGTGTTGATAGACGTCGTCGCAAGTCTCGTCTATTGTGTGGTTCACATCGTCAGTGATCTTGTTCTGGGCCTTCTTACTGGCTTCCAACTGTGGCTCGAGTTCTCGGAGCTCCTTGCCCACCCGCTCAAGCTCTGATTGAGCAACTTCTGCGTTGACGTTGGCCAGGGAGTTCACGTCGTTCAGAATATTGAGCAGGTAATGCTTGGCAGGCGCCAGCTTTGAACGTGCCCGCTTCTCCAGGACGAATCTCCGCAGCGACTGCTCGAGATTTTGGAAGTCTTGAAGCTTCTCTTTGTCTTTGCCCTTGCCCTTTGGGTCATCACTTGGATCATCACCACCGCCACCTCCACTCGAACTGCCGCTTCCGCCTCCGTCAGGGCCGCCCGGCGGCGATGGGGCCACAGGAATCGCGTTACTTGACACGAAATGAACTAGTTCTGATGCTTCTTTGGAGGTCCGTGGGCTTATGCCAGAGACTTGATCAAGGATCATCTTCTGGCATCTCTGCTGGTCCCTGATCATGTCAAAGCCGTTGACGACGATGAAGAGATAGGCCTTTTCTGCCGCCGCTGCCCACAGGAATTCCTTGGCTGACTGGGTGAAGTGGTTGGCGGCTGAGACCACAAAGACCACGACGTCAATCTCTTCCTGCCTCGCGAATACAGCGGTGGTCTTGGTCGTGTCCGAGTTGAGACCAGGCGCGTCAATGAGCGCGATGTCAACCACACCATTGTTGAGCAACGACTCATCGATAGTCCGGGCATCCTTGACGTAGACCTTGCAAATCATGTACGCATCATTGTCGATAACAATCTTCTCGAGCTCGTACAGGGCGTACACGTCGTATGTGGTTTCGTCATTCCGATCGTAAGTAGCATCCTTATGGACAGCGTGAACCTCTTCGATACCCGAGTTCTCCCGCGCATCCAGAACCTCACAGAAGATGCTCGTGCAGGGCTGCTGGTCTTCCGGCAGGACTTTCCTCCTCAGCAGCGCATTGCAGAAAGTGGACTTTCCGGCGTTCAGATCACCTGTAATCAAGACTTTGCTGGCTGTGTCTTCGATTCGTTCCCGCAGGTTCAGAAGGTGCTTGATGCTGGAGCTGATCTTGCCGTCAAGGAGGGCAGCGATCGAGCCCTTCTCCAGAGAGTGCACCAGTTGTGTCTGATGTAGGGCACCCAGCTTCAGGTCCAGCTTCAGCACAGAGAACTCTTGGGCGATCTGAGGGGTGACAAGCCGGGGCTCTGCGGTCGGCCGCCTCTCGGCCGCCCTGCTCGACTCGGCCGCTGCAGGGTCCTCTCCCCAGGTGGCGGCGCGTCGGAGGGGTGGCGGTGCAGAGGATGAGGATGCGCCGGTGAAGTCGTCTAGGTGGGAAAAGGTTTGTTGGTATTTGGGCCTCGGGGGCGACAGGGGCGGGGCATCGGATTCGGCGCGCTGGACCGAGGGATAATGGGCGGGCCATTTCACATTCTCCTGTTGAAGCTCCTTGAGCAGATCGATGACCCTGTTGATGGCACGGTTGAGGGACCCGCGGTGCTGGTTGTACCAGAGCTGGTGCACGGCACTCGGCTGCATGCGACGATCGGAGCCGGCTGAGGTGGGCGTGTCTGCGTGCGTCGCCGAGTCCCAGGCCGGGGAGCCGGGCATGAGGGCATTGCCAACGCCACCGCTGGCGACAGAGCCTCCGTAGCCAGAGTCGCGCTCGAGAAGCTCCTGCAGGTGTGCTGCATGCTTGGAAGTCGATCCACTCCCGACTGTCATGTACGCGGGCGGCCTCGCGTTGCTGCTGGACTGATTCGCGACGTCATCGGAATTGGAGGACTCGTCGGGTCGTGCCACGGGCGTCTTGCCCTTGCCGTTGAAGTAGTCTTGACTCATTGCGATTCGTAAGTGTCCATCGGAGGTGATAGGGGAGAGAGGATGGTGGGAGGAATGGAGCAAAGGGGAATTCCCAGGATGACTCTTATTTTTCGCGGAATGGAGCTTTCAATACCGTGACTTCATGCAACAAGAGGCGAATGGCTCCACGATTTTTTGTCGGCATCCATGGGTTGATCGGGCGGATTTGGATGACATAAGCACGCCGAGGCAACGGCACGGTAGCAACAGGCGAGCAGAGTAGACTTTCCGCTGCGGGACATTTGGCTTGCAGCAAACCTACTGTAGCATGCAGTCAAAGCAGGTACGTACAGGCCCAGGCCTCGGGACCTTGGCGTGTGCGCGCAGCAGCCTATCCCGGCAGGACGCCAAGTGGGAACACTTCAACCGTCAACCTTGGATTCCTGTCGGTGACGAGGCACGGTGACGAACACCCCTCGCTGATCTCCATCGACAACAATACAATACCTTCAGGCAGACTGGCCCCGAGATTCCCCTTTGCGGTCGCGATCCATTTCGACCTGTGTCACTGTTGTCCCGCTGCAGCCTCCGCTCACAACAGCCTCGCCATTCGCTGCCACTGATAACGCGCGATACTGACCTTATCACGCACGCCCACCCCGGCCCCGGTCCAGGCGCCATGAACGTGAGCAGCAGCATACTGGTTGTGAGCAGGACGTGGGGTTTCACTTTCTAACCATCATATCTGGCTTGCAGATCCTAGAATGGGCATTCGGAAAGCGCATGACGCCCGCCGAGCGGCTGCGCAAGAACCAGCGATCTCTCGACAAGGCCATCCGTGAGCTCGACCAGGTCCGAGTCAAGCTGGAGAAGCAGGAGAAGACGCTGGTCACGCAGATCCGGCAGAGTGCACAAAAGGGCCAGATGGGCGCCGCCAAGATCCAGGCCAAAGATCTTGTCCGGACGAGGAGGTGCCGTCGCCCCTACCTCTACGCCGTGTATGGGACGGGACACTGGCTAATCCTTGTTCCCCCAGATATGTCGAGAAGTTCTACGGCATGCGGAGCCAGCTGCAGAAGATATCTCTGCGCCTACAGGTGCGGCAACCGTGGCCTTGGGCCCAGCAACTGGACAGCCTTGACTAATTTGCGGCATACAGACCTACCGGACGAACGAACAGATGATGCAGGCGATGAAGGGCGCCACGATGGCGCTGGGAAGCATGAACAAGAGCATGAACCTGCCCCAATTACAAAGAATAGCCATGGAGTTCGAGAGGGAGAACGACATAATGGACCAGCGTCAAGAGATGATGGACGATGCTATCGACGACGCCATGGACACCGGTGTGGAGGAGGAGGGTGACGAGGTCGTCGAGCAGGTCTTGGAGGAGATCGGAGTGGACCTGAGCCAATCGGTAAGTGCTCCGGCGAGACTGCTCACTACTACTACTCGGTGTGGCTGACAAAATGTGCCTCTCATCAGCTTGGCGAGACGCCTTCAGGCCTGCCGGCCACCGCTGTGGCTGAAGGCAAGGTGGCCCAGGCGGTTGGCAGTGGAGGCGGCGGCGGCGGATTCGATGCTGGCGATGATGATCTCCAGGCTCGCCTGGACAGTCTGAGGAAATGATACAACACCCAGGGCATAGCAGTGGTTATTCTAATGAAGCCCATCTCATTGACGGTGATATCACATGCTGGCGTTGAGCATCTCGTGCGTGGGGAGCAGGTAACGGCAGTACCGTTTTTACTTCTTGTGATAGGAGGCAATGACTCGAACTCTTGCTGTCTCCGCCCAACCTTCAGTGCCAGGCTTCAGCCCCGATCTGAGATTGGTCTTCTCATGATTCGAGCTGGGCTGAGCCGAATCTCTGCAACATACATACAGCTCGCTGCTATCTGTCAGACTCCTTTTAGCGAAAA
The DNA here is from genome assembly GCA_038088545.1 of Diaporthe humulicola. Taxonomy (NCBI): domain Eukaryota; kingdom Fungi; phylum Ascomycota; class Sordariomycetes; order Diaporthales; family Diaporthaceae; genus Diaporthe; species Diaporthe humulicola. The sequence continues at coordinate 145,433 of JBBWSL010000019.1, forward strand.
GGAATAACGGTTTATGAAGGCCAAAACCAAGACCAAAGCATTCTCAGTTTTCCCCAAACCAGCAAGGTGCCTGATGACTACTCGAGAATCCAAGAATCCACACATAAAGAATCTGCCCCAAGGGGCGGGAAAATACTATGTAGTCTACACAATCAATAAATGCAGAGCTGCCTAGACGGGATGTGTGTGCCTAAGTTGTACTGTATACAGCCACCCAGCATACCCGGGGACTAAGTGGGAAGAAGCTTCCATAGCTCCCGCTCGCTCTGTACCCACAGGAGCATATTATGTGGGTAGGTGTACGCAAGGTGATGTGATAGCCCGGGTTAGCACTGCAGTTGCATTCTGTTGCTCAGACAGGTCAATATCCAAACGGGCTGGGAGGCAGTTCAAGGGATCCCACTGGCTGGAGAAGATACAGATGCTTGCCGCCTGAAGAGCTTCACGGCGCTTATTAGCACCTGATATGCTGCATGCTGCATACGGCGGCATAGGTACCTAAATGATGGGGGAGTATGTGTGGGAGAGCTGGGACACAATAGCCTGTGCCGGCATTGTACGCCAACCTGATTGAGACTAGGAAAGTGCATGTGCTTGAGTTGTGTGTGTGACTGGCCTAGCTGTAGGAATGTCAACCAGTTTCCAGTTTCCAGCCCAATCCAGTCGTCCATGGCAGCTTTGCCTTTCATCCTTCCACCCTCCTCCACCTTTCCTGCTACCCGCCTTGACCGTATAGTGTTTGCTGTGGGTGCCTCAAGCAGTAGGTAAGTCAGCAGTCACAACCACAATCACTCATTCCTTTGATACTGCAAACAAAACCCACCCAGCTACCCGGCATTTGTTTCACGCATTTTCTTGTCCTCGACCAAAGCTCCCTTGAAACCGGGGCCCCTACATGGGAAACCCAGCAACCAGCATCATTGCATCATTACATCATCCAGTCTTTTGTCACCTCCTGGACCCCAGTTTCCACCCTAATCCACCCCCGAAGTTGTCATTGTGCCACCCTTGGACCTCAAACCAAACAACACTTGACTCCCAGCTACATGCTAGCCTGCCTAACTTCCTGTCTGACTGTGAGCTTGTTTAGATAGACGGCGCCCTGTGAGGTCACCAAGGTCAGTGAAAGCCAAAGCCAAAGCAAAGCCCCTTTGGCCGTGCCCGCCCGCCGCCCAGGCTGCCAGGCCGCAACCCGATTCAGTCGTCTATCTATAGTCCACCTGCGCAGTTGGCTCCGCTCCGTTGCTACCGCGGGGAACCCTTCGCCCTGCAACCAGCAGTCTGCACACCTACATCACTGCCCGCATTCCTACAGCAACCCGCGACCCAACCTTCAAACCCACCTTTCCACCCGCTGATCTCACCTCACCGCAGTACACACAAGTCAAGTCAAGCCCGACAAGGATTTCCTGGGTTTTGCACGCAATTGCCGTCTCGGCTTCCCATCAACACCCCCCGCGACAGGACACGACACACGACGGATACACCTACGAAAACGCTACGCGCCCAACACCACTTCACGCCAACCTGCACCCGCACAACGTCATCCCGCCCTCGACAGCATCTACAACCCCACACCTCAATCACCTCCGTCCTTAAGCAACCTGGCAGGATCCAAGCGCCGCAGTCTCTCCTCTACCGGAGGTCTGCTGTTCAATAAGATGTTCGGCGGCTCATCCGGCTCCTCGCCAAAAGCAGAGAGCAATCCCAACACGACCGCATCCTCCAACCCCAAGACAGACAACAAGTCTCCGTCACCCTCCCCTGAGTCCCCTGGAGGCGCTGCCGAGAACGGCTCCGGCGGCGCTTCTCCCATTTCCACCAAGAACGCAGAACAGGTCACGACCGGGGAGAAGCGCAGCGGCAATGGCAGCCCTCCGAGCACCTCGGCCACGCCCAAGAGGAGGAGCAGTGGTGTAAGCGGAAAGGCCAGCAGCCTCATTGCGAGCGCCAAAAACACTCTCAATTTCGCTCAGGGCGGCGGTAAGTCCGGCAGCGACGGAGGCTCCAATGCCCAGACGCCCATCCAGAAGCTGGGAAAGGATGACCCGTCTCTTGTCGTCCCCCAGGGCCAACACAACAACGCTGCCGGCGAGTCACTCCCAGGGCCCAGATCTACATTTCGCGTTGGAGTTTGGGAAGATAGGAACAAGAAATGCCGACGGACCATGGAAGACACCCACGCATTCCTCTACAACTTCCTCCACACCCCTGCGCCTGCTCTTGCTTCCGAGACGGCAAGTGCCAAGTCGCAGGCCTCCTCCGATGACGCCAAGTCGCAGGCTCGTGGCGAGGCCATGATCGAGACCGACAACGGCTACTTCGCCATCTTCGATGGCCACGCTGGCACGTTCGCCGCGGACTGGTGCGGGAAGAAGCTACACATCATACTAGAGGAGATCATCAAGAAGAACCCGAACGTGCCTATACCGGAACTGCTGGATCAGACCTTTACGACCGTGGACACCCAGCTCGAGAAGCTACCACTTAAGAACAGCGGCTGCACAGCAGCTGTCGCGGTGATGCGTTGGGAGGATAGGGTGCCGAGCAACTCTTCTCAGACGGGGTCCCAGTCGATCGCACCGGCGCTGGCCAAGGCCGCGGAGAAGCCCTCTGAAGGGGGCGACGCGAAGCCCGAGGCCAAGCAGAACCCGGAGGCCGAGCACGCCAAACTGAAGGGCATCGCATCAAGACAACGCGTTCTGTACACTGCCAACGTTGGCGATGCCCGGATCATCCTGTGCCGTTCTGGCAAGGCCCTGCGTCTGTCGTACGACCACAAGGGTAGCGATGAGAACGAGGGGAAGCGTATCTCCAACGCCGGTGGGCTTATCCTTAACAGCCGGGTCAACGGCGTTCTGGCGGTAACTCGGGCGCTTGGCGATTCCTACATGAAGGACCTCGTCACCGGACACCCATATACCACCGAGACAGTGATCCAGCCCGACATCGATGAGTTTATCATCATTGCGTGCGACGGTGTAAGTTGCAACCCCCTACCTTATCCATTTAGAGCCCGCTAACAGTGTCTCTAGCTCTGGGATGTCTGCTCTGACCAGGAAGCCTGTGATCTTGTGCGCAACGTCCAAGACGCGACATCAGCTGCGAAGCTGCTGGTAGATCACGCACTGGCCCGGTTCAGTACGGACAATCTGTCGTGCATGATTGTTCGGTTCGACAAGGACGCACTTGTGGAGAGCCAGGTAAATAGGAGCAGCCGCCTTGGCGTCGAAGGAGATCGCGTGGCTGCCGGCCGTAAGATCAGCGAGACAGAGAAGATCGTCAGCGCCGCAAAAAAGCAGATTGCAGAGGGCAGTCCTGCAGTGGGCGTGTCGGCGAGCAACAGTGGACGAGGACACGAACCCATACCCGCGTTGAACGACGAGAGTGGAGAGTCTTTCACGCCAACAGCGATTGAGGGCACCGTGGAGGAGGAGCCTGCGCAGATGGATGGCGAGGTTGCAGACCGCGCGTCGGGAAAGCCAGTAGACTCCAAAGAGGTCAAGCTGGATCCGGCGCCGAAGTAGTCTTGATGCTGAGATGGACCGCCCCGTGGGTTTTTGTTCCGGATCTTTTTTTTGGGATTTACAGGTCTCAGGTCAACCAGTAGGCGCCCTCGAGAAGCACGCAGGAAGGAAGGAGTTTGTCAATTAGGGGGCTCCGCCGTGGACGTGGACGAGCTACGATGTGAGAAGAGAAATAAGAGTTCGGACATTGTCGGATATCAGGCCGATGCGCCCGGCTCTTAGCTCTGCAGGGGAGGGAGGGAAAGCGATGGGCAAAGGGAAGACAGGCGAGAAGAAACGAACTTGTCATTGTCATTATGCTTTACAGGCGAGGAGACATGGGCACATGAAAGTCGCGTGTGATGTATGTGTATGCTTTCCAGCATCCCTAGGTATGCCGTTATGCCTATTTTACTCTATTTCGATGTCGCGCAAACCCCAATCAAAAACGACCTGACATGGGCGCTTCATGTGTCCCCTTGAGGTAGGGTTCTAGAAGGAATGTGTGTGAGTGTTCCATGGAACGTTTCTGAAACTAGATGCGAGCGATCTGGCATATTGATGGATGATGTATGACGATGGGCCATGTGTATTTTGCTTTTTGTTTACCTTTTTTATACTTTTTCTCTTCTTATTTCCGACTTCAAACACATCATCAGCGACCTGGCTTCAAGTAGTAATCCATCGTCCCCAATGCATATTCGGCTTGATACATGAGACCAAACTAAATCTTGGGAGCAAAGGAGCCGAGCCCAGAGCCCAGGGATCTGGAAAAAGGCGCCCGCCCGAGCCGCCACATTGGGTCCAAGGGTTGGTTCGCTGCGTGGGTTTGACGTTCGCACTGACCACCTGCTCATCATTCATGGCTCGGGACGGTCTCAGGGGAGAACTCTAAGCGCGTGTGCGAACCTCGAGGCTGATCCATCTGATCGGAATCTCAAAGAGCAGATAGACTCTATGCGCGCGTGCCTGTGCCTGGGCGATCGCTCGCAACAGGCCGAAGCAGCCGGACCTGCGCTGGCTCAATCACAATCACACTCGCTGGCAATGATCGATCCGTCGCCGCCCCAGCTGCGCCGACGCAACCGTCCGCCCACCTGTGCGTAAGATGGGCAAATGCAAGGGCAAATAACGTCGCACTCTCCGAGGATCTTCAACTATGGGGCTCTCTCCGCCCAATTTAATCACGGACGAAAGAGGGCGCTGCGGGCTTAGGAGGGGTTTCCTTCTATCTTCTTCCATGACTGCCATAGGGGCGGGCGGAAGGGATGGAGGGGAGGGGCAACGGGCATCAAAGGGGGGGCCAAGCGGAGGGCGAACCGCGTGGAGAAGCGGTGCGCGACGTGTCACTTTATCTCGATCCGATGCTTGCTCGTTCATGCACGTTTTGAAATTCGAAGGGTCTGATGCCATGTGTGCCTGTGTAAGAGAGAGAGTGAGGGTGGGTGAGTGAGTTGTACCGTCCGGCTGTACAGTAGGGTGCTTGTATGACACGGTGTACTGCAGTCTGCAGGACAAGAGAGCCTGATACCCAGAGAGACACACAATACTCCGCGGATGGGGCCAAGACGCCCAGGGAAGATGAGCAGTAGCAGGCCGAGGAGATGGGGATGGGGATGGGGGGGCCCTCAGTATTATTAGCCATTAGCCAACGAAATATGTGGGTGAAGGGGAAGATCATGCATGCACGTCGTCTGGCCCGCCTGTTGATCCGTGGATCGGCAGGTTCATACTTTCCACGCGTGGCAGGGATCTGGCGGATTGTCAAGAGGTAGTCGAAACAATGACTTGGGGATCGAACCAGGAGGAGCTGACAGTGACAGGTGCGGAATGCGACGGCGAGAGATTTGAAAAGGGCAACGCGACGCGGCTCTCGCCCAGTCGTTGGTTATCATTCTCACAGGCAAAGCCGGCCCGGGTCTGTTCATTTCAATGGCGGGGGGCGGGCCTCGGGAAGGGGAGGGCACTAACTAGGTAATAACTCAACTTGTAAAGGGGGCGTGAGGGCCAGTGAGCGGGCGTGCGAGTGCTCGCTCGGTGGAGACGACATGTCTGCCCGCAAATTTGATTGTACCCAAAAGAGTCTGAGGGTGGTGATGAGCAGATCCAGCCGAACGAACGGCGAGGCGGCCACGGGACTGATGGGGCAGAGCGAGATGGTGGTTCCCTCTTTGCAAATCAGCCCAGGCTCGCAATACCGCAACGCAGCGTCCCATCGGTGATTTATGTCCGAGGTGGTGGTTCAACACGGGTCGCCATGTCACGTCTGTACCCAGCTATCTACGTAGTACACAACGCAACGAAGCAAGCACAGTTCATTTAGAGGACTGAGGGACCCCCCCGAGACGGGACAGCAGGGGAGCTCCCTGTCGCAGCAAGCAACGCCAGAATTCCAAACGCGTTTGTGGCCCCAGAGTCCAGACGTCCATCTAAAGTAGACTAGGAAGGTGTCGTCAATCAGAGTGCATAGACTTGCAAGCTTGCAAGCTTGCTACAATAATACCCATGATACAGTTAGCAGGCCGCTTTTATGGGAGGGGAAAAGCGGTCCAGGCGATTTCAGAACTCATGCTCATGCTCATGCTCGTCCTCTTCTCTTCGCCCTCGTCACGTCTGTCCTGCCCGCCAGCCAGCCTCACACGCGACCATCCATTTTGTTACCGTCCGTGTATATGAGTCGTTGGCCCAGGATATCATCAAACGCCCTCGTACCGTGTCAGCGGGACCTACATATATAGATAGATAACCTCACACGTACCAGCGCTGCAGCTACCGCTACCAAGCACTGCTTGCGGACGGAAGTCTGTTTCGGACGAGTCAGAAGCGAGTCCTGCGTCGCCTGTCATATCTTCCCCCCACAATTGTCCAAAGAGCTTCTTTTCCGACAAACCACTCTGCTCCCGCGCGACGCAGCTTGCCGCCTGTGGCTCTTCATTTTCTTAATTCTCCTTTCGGGAACTTTGTTTTAAGATTCGCCGTACCTTACGGAGTGCAGCCCTGTCTTGTGTCGCAATCCCGGCCTGGGCGTGCTTGCCGTACCTGGTCTTCTCTTCCCTGCCCTGCCTTCCCTGCATGCTGTTTTGCTTGCTACTGCTGCATTGCTGCATTGCTGCTGCATACGCCTTCCATTCTTTCATTTCCTTATCGATCGCTCCTTTTCCCTCACTCTGTCGACATCTTTTTTTTCCGACATACCAACATTTTTTTCGACGCCCAGCCCACCGTCAACCCGCCCGCTTGTCCGCCAAACGCGGTTTTGGACCCCAGACAAAAGCGACAGCCAGCCCAGCCAGCCAGCCGCCCGTCTCCAATGCGACTGCCCTTGGGCTGAGCGAGACTAGAGGAATCCATGGTCGCGACCGTTACGTCTGCCGCCTCTGCCCAACGGCCCCGGCTGAGTACCTCACCCGTCGCCAGTCACTCCCCTGAAATTACTCCCGGCCTCGAGAGCCCGCCTGCTCCCCACCACCACACAACCCCGAGGCCGACAGCTCTCGCCCGCCCACCAGCACCGACGACAAACGCTGCGCTCTCGCGGCGCATCGCCCCATCGCACGCGACGCCCGCCCTGCACTGATCGCCACGCTGGCTCGCAGACATGTCGCTGAACGGCCTGGACGCTGCGGCCGTCAAGGAAGCCTACGACGCCGCTGTCGCTGAGCCCGGAGGATGGTACGTGATGTGATGTGATGTGCAATTTCTCGTCGCACACGGGGCAGTTCCGCACCCCCGCGCATGTGCAATGCACGCAATGCAATCTTGTGCACTTGGTTGCGAAACCCAATATGCCACATGGAATTGTGCAAACCCAAACGCTGACCCCGCCAATCGTGCCCGTCTACAGGTTCCTGCTCAAGTACACCAGCCGCGATGAGGTCGACGTCTTGGCCAAGGGCAACGGTGGCACCGTCGACATGCGCAACAACATCGCCCAGTATGAAGAGACGTCGCCGTTGTTCGGTCTCCTGCGATACCGTCGCAGGAATGTGATCATCAAATACTTGCCCGAAGGCTGCTCCCGATTAATCCAAGGTATGTCTCAGCCGTCCCCTCTTGTTTTGTTGCCCTGGCTGCGGCCCTGTCTCCAGACCCCAGCTCCGTGCCTCTGCGATCTACTTCTTAGGGAGGCCCCGCTGACCTCGTTCACTTACTCGTCTGCAGCACGACTCGCCGTCCACTTCAATGCGGTCTGCGAGCGCTTCGCCCCGTATGACACCACCTTCGACATCGCCGAGGCCAAGGAGCTAAAGGATACCAAGCTGTCTGCGGCCTGCTCCCTGCACACAGCGTCCGAGTCCACATCGTCTTCCACAAGCTCACTGCGCCGGAGGAGGTTGATGGAAATAGCCGAAGAGGAGGAAGGGGAACAAAGAACAGCAAAAAGACAGTCCACGGTAGAAGAGGAGGACGATCATCAGTCAGATATCGACCCGACCGAATCTCGGCCGCGCTCGCCTATCACTGGCCCACCCGTCACTCTCGACCCGCAGCTCGCATCCTCGCCAGAAGCATCACAGTTCGCTGGCAGCACAGAGCCTCCCTCTTTCATCGGTGCGCCGAGGCCGGCCTCCCCGGCCAAGTCCTTCGAGACGGACCCAGGCCGACGCCTGTCATCGCAGTCCTCACGGCAGGATTACTACAGCTCTTCGTCCTATTACAACAAGCCAAGAGTGAAGCTTGGGCCGCGGCCATCGATTGACCCGGCTGGCAAGCAAGGTAGCTCTGGCTCTGTCCGCCCGGTGGCGTCCATGCCCGCGAGTCTGAAATTGTCATTTAAGGGATCCAAGAGGACTAAGACGCAGGACGACTCTTCGTCTGTGATCAGTGAGGACCCGGGAGAAACCGCCTTCCTCACCCCGACGATACCCATCCCCGAGGACTCTTCACTTCTCCAGGCCTTGCGGCCACGCACGAGTGGCGGACGGCCGTCCACCAGCTCTGGTGTGTCGATCAAGTCACTGCCCTCGATATCAGCTCCTACCAAGAATACGATGACACCTGAGAAATTGCGTCTTATGAAGGCCATGCAGTTACGAGAAAGAAAGAAGATGGCAAATGCCCAACAACCACCACCAGTCCCTTCGGTCCAGGTCACAGCCGACCCTGAGGAGCCTAAGACCGCAGTTGTTGAAGAGCCCGGAACCAAAAACGAGACCCAGAGTTCCTCAGAAAATGAGCAGACTGTGGATCACCTCTCCCTCACCAAGATCGAGTCCGAGGGTGACAACGCCTCTACCATTCCGACAGACCATGCCTCGGTGCGCACGCAAACAGATTCTCGTCCGCCTTCGCCAGTAGGCGCATCCTCGGAAGTCGGCGACTCGACCAAGGCGTCGTCCATTTCGGACTCTACAGAAGAAACGATCCAGGGGCAAGGAGACAAGATTGAACAAGAGAATGGGAACGACACAGGGAGCGTGCAAGAAGCCGACACGCTGAAGCAAGATGACGCACGGCCAGAACAAACCCCTGCTGCCGGGCCAGACGACGCTGGAATCGAGAGCGGCCCGGGGGTCGAGGGACAAGAGGTGTCCCAAGCGCCACTGACTCAGAACGAGCAACAGCCTGACACAGAGGACGTCCAAAGGGAGGTGGAAGAGAAACCAACACTTGTTCAGAAAGTCCAGCCTGCTGAACATAGTTTTATCCCAACTTCCAAATTCGCCAAAACCATGAACGGCCAGGCCGTCGTGGAGCCCATGGGTCCGGACCCACTCAAGGTTACATCTGTACCTGGGAGGATTGATGAGGTGGGCCCTGCCCCTGTGGACCCTGCTGCCGAGAGGACACAAGACGGATCAGCCGCATCACCGCCCAAATGGAACCTCCCAATTTCAAAGTACTCTACCCATGATTCCAGCAAGAATCTCGCTCCTTCCCCCATCCCAGCCATTGTGACTTCCTCGACCGATACGCCTGATGGAGACCACCAGGACCTAGCCAATGCAGCAGACACAATGGAGGCCGAGAGCGCTTCCAGCGAGAAGCGGTCCAAGAGACCTGAACCCATCAAGACGGACCTGGACCTCCCCGACAAGCAGCAGCAGCCAGTACAGGACGATGAACAACCCGCGGGCGAGCCACAGTCAGCGACAATCCAGGAGGCCAAGCCAGTCATAATCGCTTCCCCAGTTGCCTCTCCCGTCACCGCCACTTCGCAAGGTCAGCCCAGCGAGCCGCCGACACCACGCATCATGCGGACCGTATCGAGCCCGATCCAGAGCCCACAAAAGCCGACCCCTGGTGCCGCACCCCCGTCTTCGAGATCCGTCTCGCAGGGTGCCGCATTCCACTCGAGGATGAACCAGCAGTCAGCCTCCCACCTGGGGCCCCGGCCGCCTGGCAAACTCTCGGGTGGACTTGCGTCGCGCATCAAGGCGTTTGAGCAAATGGCGACCAAGCCCCCTCCCTCACCTGGCCTGCCCATAGTGTCCGCCAAGGACCGGCCGTCGTCAGCGTTCTTCTCGGTCCGAAAGAACAGCATCAGAGATGGGGCTCAATCCCCCGCTGCGCTTGAGCGAGCAAACTCTGTCAGGGGGAGGTCGCCAGGCAACTCACTGGAGACGTCACCGGAGGCTATAATCAAACCTTCGCGGGAACGTTCTGGGTCTGTAGCCAGTCGCTTGTCGGTATTCGAAGGCGGGAACGCACCAAGGGGACGGCCCGAGTCGATATCGGTGACGGCCAGGATCGTTCGCGATCCCCCGACTCTCCAGAGGCCACAGGACACCCAATATGACCAAGAGAGCAGCCCCCTGGAGCTCAGGCAGTCGCCGCTGATAGTCGACCACCGTAGGGCTTCAGTGGCCACCGAGCCGGAACCATTCCCGGACGCTGCGCCACCGGTGCCGACACCTCTTGTCCACGCGGGGGAACCCCAGCCACGTAAGTCGCTCCAAGAACGGCGATTGTCCAAAGCTGGGTCTCTGGCTGCCGGTGATGAGCCTCGGGACGGTCATCGGCCGGGGCAGCGCACGTCCTTGACCATGGCCAGGGACTTCCTCCGGGACTCGATGGTTGGCAAGGACGCTGCGAGCACGCCCCGGCCCCTGTCGATGCACCAGCACCACACCTCCCTCATGGGTCGGCTGAGCATCAGCTCGAAGCGCACATCCTTTGGACCCGATGCTGCGACGTCGCCGGTGAAGCCTCTGTCACCAACCTCGACGGGTGAGTGGAGTGAATCCGGTGATGACAAGAAGTCAAAGGAGGGGAACCGAGCAAGCCGCTTCATGCGACGTCTGTCCAGCTCATTGAGCCCGCGCAAACAGTCGACTCCAACGATTTCTCCCACCTTGGCTGAGGAAAGCGTCGCTGATGTTGAAAAAGCTCTAACGCCCAGGGCCATGACAGCACCTTCGCTCCCCAGCTCCGCCCCTCTCGCCGCCTCTCTGGGCGACGTTAACGTGCAGTTCCCTGACAACCTCCTATGGAAGCGACGGACGGTCGGACTGGACACCATCGGCTACCTGCTCCTCAACGCCGTGCAGGGCGTCACCTCGATTCGGGATAGGCAACTTAAGCGGTACCACCTGAGCGAGTTCAAGCCGCCCTACGCGCCCGAGATCGAGTTCCAAGAGCTTCCGAACAGCGTGTGCCTGGATTTCATTGACGGATCTAGCCTGCAAATTGCATTCCAGGACCGCGCCGGACAGCTCAACGGGCTGCACAGTAAGTCTAGCTGGCTACCGGAGACGAGGGTGGGAATTTTGCTAACCAGCCTGCAATAGCGCTCCAAGATAACCACCGAAAGCACACGTCAATAGCGTCATAGGCGACATGAGCCTCGAAAGATACCCTCCCATCCTGATCTTGCCGACCCACACATCGCCTCAGCCGAGGAATTCCCTATGTCTTGCAAAGCGAACGACTCTTGTGATCGAAAAAATTCTGACGACCCATTATCACCTTTTTAATCCGCTTCATTGACCCTGGCCTCGGTTGGGCGCCAGTTTGATTTAGAAAGCCAGCCTTCTTGAGGAAGTCGCCTTTTTGGAAGCGAGCGAACTGCGGTGATTTTTCCTTTCCCCAAAAACCATAGGGAGGTCGGCCCATAACATCGGTGTTGAAATTCTTGATCCTACTATACCATACCCCCAATATAGTCATTCTGTTGTTGTTGTTGTTTTTTATTTCTGTTTTTATTTCTTGTGCTTCTCATTTGTTCCCTGAACCGTCATGGTCATCGCCTGGAAAGAAAAAGAACTGGATTGAATCGTCACTTCACGGCTGAGCCCCGAATTCCCTTTTTGCTTTATAACGGATTTGATACCACAACACCATCATACCCAGCCTACCTCGCGGTGGACGCTTATTTCCTCGCGACGGCCTACCGATTTGTCCAAATTTTTCTTTACCGTGTTTTATACCGCAGGCGATGCTGAGAGGGTGTGCTTGATTTGGAGGGTCTCTCTCTCTCGGGGGGCCCTGGAGGAAGGAAAGGGAGGTGGCGAGGGTTGAGAGAACACAAGTCAGAGGAAGAAGAGGGGACATAATCTAGCATTACCATGACGAGGCATCGCTCCGGGAGTGGGGGTTCTGGGGGGAACAACGGGCGGGGCGGCAAACCGGCTATTCGGGAGGGGGGTTTTGTTTCCTTTTTCCACCCAGGGGGACCATTTTCTCAACACCAAAACCAAAATAACCTGTATATATGTGCATTAATATTCCTTCCCCTTGGGTGGAGATGGTGGGAGCGAGCGGTCAGCGCCGCCCGCGGGAGGGAGACGTGGGTCGGTCGGTCGGGCGAGGGGTGGGTGGCCCGGTGCGGAGGTAGTGAGTAATTGAGAGAAGTTAACAGTACCTTTTTCTGGTGGGAGGTAGCTGGTGTGACCACTGTCACAACTGCCTCTCTTGGATGGGACCGTGTATGGTCTCGCTCAAGTGAAATGCTCTATCTCGTGTGTGTGTGTTTGTGTCCCGGGCCCGTCTCCAACGCTGGCGTATTCATGGGGTGAGACGTTGATGTCAGCAGCAGAGTCTCATACTGCGAGACTTGCGAGGACTGTCTTAGTTACGGTCGAGATGCCACTTGATTATATGTCTTGCCGAAAAGACAGGGGTGAGGAGCATCTTCTGGGCGGAAGATGGAAAGGGAAAGGGTGACAAGGATGAGGAGGAGATCTACTATTTTGGTGACATCTCACTTTTGTTTTGTCTTGGGCTGATCTGGAAAGCTTGGTGTAGATTTTGGTGGCTTCCATGTAAATTGGGTAGACACGAATACAACGGATGCAACTCTAAGGCCATTGAATCTACGTGAAGAAAACGCCTCGCCTTCATTTCATGGCAGCCATTTAGTCCCAAAGAGACGTGAAATAAGAGGGATATAAGCTGCCAGGCAAGTAGGAATCGGGAAAGTGTATGCGATACAGCGCGCAAGGATCTCAAACTCATCCCTATAGACACATCGGTCTTTACCATTTTAGGAGGAGGTAACTCTCCTGTATAATTTAGCTACATAGATATAGATCTTTAATAATTTTAGGGCAGTTCCAGTATGTTCTCCCAAGTACTCTCAGTGCTAAACCTGGAGAAGGAATACTTTAAAGCTAACTTAGCGAATCATATTCTTTTGGACAGGTATAAGTTTGAGATCCTTGCGCGCTGTAGGTTATACGATAGCCGACTTATTAGTGGCTGCCTGGCCGGCGGGATGACTCCTCGCCGAGCATCGCGGATCACTTTGACGTCCTACGCTAAATCCCAGAGCCGACCTCATGGATTTATTCCTTCATCGACCTGTCAGATATTTTCCAGCTCTCAGTAACTCCCAGAAAAAGACTCACTCACTTACTTGCCCGTATACATAGATATAGACAAAAAGGACACTCTCACCTTGACTCAGACTCGCACAACCCAAAATGGCCACCCCCAACCCCAAAGACACAACCGCAATAACCCAGCACACAAACTACGACCCCTCAACAGCCGACCGCATCTCCAACCGCGCGGTGCCGCAGCCGCCGCCGGCGATCCAGGACCCGGACCCGGAGTGGCCCTCGCACTTCGCGGCGCTCGAGGGCCGGATCCGCGCGGCCCTGGGGGCGCGCGCCCTGGCAGTCAACCACGTGGGGTCGACGTCCGTCCCCGGGCTGCCCGCCAAGCCCGTCATCGACGTCGACGTCGTGGTGGCGGACCCGGCGGACGAGGCCTCGTACGTGGCGGCGCTCGTGGGCGAGGGGTGGGAGGGGGAGAAGGCGGGCGACGGGCTCGGGACGGGGATGGGGCCTGAGGGCGGTGGCCGGGGCGCCGGGCTGCAGTTCATCCTGCGCGAGCCCCACTGGCACGAGCACCGGTTCTTTGTCGCCGTCGACCCTGCTGCTAACGTGCATGTCTTTGGGCCTGGGGACTCTGAGGTCGTGAGGCATAAGATCTTTAGGGATTGGCTTGTCGAGGTGAGTTGAGTGAGTGAGAGGCGAGCCGTTCCCATATTCCCCAAGCGAGGAGACGACACTCTGGAGATCGGATAATATGCCCTTTGTGGTGACTTGCATGGGAAAGCGGCGAGCCTCCGGGGCTCTTGCTCTCTTGTGACCCCTGGCTGACCATCTATGCTCACTCCCTAAAGCACCCCGAGGACCGCGACAGGTACGCCGCAGCCAAGCGCGAGGCGGCCGCCGCGAGCCGTGATGCGGGCGAGGGGGTCCAAGAATACACCGTGAGGAAGAATTCTGTCATCAGGGAGATCCTCGAGCGCGCTTTCAGGGCAGAGGGGCTCCTGGAGTGATATGGCCTGGTCCTGTCAGAGGATGGGACTCATAAACGGCGTGACTGTACCTCAGCGGGCTTTGTGGCCTCTTATTTTTCTTTTGTGGTTTGACTGAGAGATCAACTCGTGGTTGTTCGTCAATGTATCTCGGGGTGGCGCCTACACTCGGCTAGATGATATTTAAAGTAGCTGTTGCCATAAGGGCAAAAGGCTCTAACATAAGCTCTGATGTAAACATGCTAAATTCAACCCAGCATACTTTCTTTTAGGTGGCTCGGATGGTGTCGAGCTTGCGACTTCACCGCGATGATATTCCAAGTGGTCCATTCAGCTGCACATATCAAATCGGAGGTTACACCAGAGGAGGTTATCCCAGAGGTTTGCTAGGGGAGGTTATACCAGAGGAAGTTATACCAGAGGAAGTTATACTAGAGGGGGTTATCCCAGAGGAGGGTTGTTAGGGGAGATTATACTAGAGGAAGGAATACTATAGGAGACTGTACTATAGGAGGTTATCCCTGGGGAGGTTTACCAGGGGATGTTATACTGAAGGAGGTTGTCTCCAGAGGAATTATTTATGCAAAGTTATTCAATAGGAAGTCTATCCCACCGGTCGTGCACTAAGTGGCCCCGGTGGCTTCGACAGTTCTTCCAGCTTGAAACTCGGCTGCTGTTGACCGAGACGTTCATTGAAGCAGAAGGATGGAGACCGTAGATGAAGAATGGGCACAGGCTGTGAGTGTCCCACTCGTCGCCGTCCTTCTGCATAAATGCGTCCAAAGGAACGAGCGACGTCCTGCAACTAGAAGGAGGCTGAATACAAGTGACTTCAATGTGGCCTTCCGTGGCTTTTCCATCAAAAGCTTGCCCGTGTGGCATTGGGACGAGGGGGCGACGTGCACCGACTGCAGACATGTGGTCATCAATAAGAAAAGGGGTAAAATTCCTCTGGATAGTATAACGTCTCGTGATATAACCTCCCGTGGTATAGGCTCCCGTAGTATAACCTCTCCAAGTGTCTATTGGATAACCGTGTGTTAGACAGCCTCATGAGGGACAACTTCCTCTGGGACAACCTCCTCTAGGATAATCTCGGTGGGATAACTTCCTCTAGCATAATTCCCCTTGGGATATCCTCTCATGGGATAACCGCCTGTCAGACAGCCACTCGTGGGATAGCCTCGCGCGGGATAACCCGTCGTCGAATAGCCTAGTGTGTAATCATCCAAGACAGCCGTGGGAATAATCTCTCACGCTCGATCAAGGCATATTCGAAAGAGAGCCATCCAATAATCAAGCCAACACGTAGTTCATCCCCAGGCCAGCAGCAGTCACGTCGAAGCTCTCTAAACACTTACACAAGTCCCATCCCATGTACCTTGTACCACCTCACCTGTCACATATCAGAAACCCTACGCGGCGCATTCAACATCACACGTCAAAGAACCATCACCAAGGCATGAACATTTTTGAATTTTTCTTATCTCATCTCGCCTCAACCGAGTTTGCCCCATCTCAGCAGCAGCAGCAGCAGCAGCAGTAGTACCAACATCATCCCACATTCCCGATGACGCGCTCGCTCACTCACACAACACACACCCTTCTTCTATCATTTCAACCCCTCTGCCCCCTCACGACCGCGCCTCCTCCAGCTCCAGCTCAAGCTGCCTGATCCTCTCGCTCTGGTCCTGCGCCTGCGACCCGGAGACGACCCTCTTCTTGAGCGTCTCCACCTCGCCGGTGAGGTGCGCCATGGCGTCCCCCTGCGCCGTGATCTTGTCGCCCTGCGCCGCGATGACCCTGGTCTGCGCCTCGATGAGCTGCTTGATCTGCTCCAGCGACGCCTCCACGTTGCCGGACCCGGACCCGGACTGCGAGAGCGCCGGCGACGGCTGCGGGCTGCGGGCCGCCGAGGACGACGACGCCGCGAACGGCGCGTTGGACTTGATGGGCGAGGGCGCCTTGGCCTGCGCCGGTGCTTGCGCCTTGGGGGGCTCCGAGCGCACCGGCAGGGCGGCTCTTGATACTGGCTTCTGCACCTCCTCGAAGCTGGACGTCTCGCCCTCGGACTCCTTGTCATCCTCGTCGTCCTGGAACTTGGAGGCCGCTGCCGCCATGGACCCCTTCTGCTGGGCGACAGACGGCGGCGCCGCGCGGGCCTGGACCGGCTCGGGCTCGGGCTTCGGCGCAGGCTTCGCGGCGGGCGCAGGTGTCGGTGCGGGCGCAGCCGCGGGGGGCTTGTAGTCGGCGGCGACCTCTACGGGGGCGTTGCCCTCGTACTTGCTCTCGAGGTCAATCTTTGATGGGAGCGCAGTCTTGCCAGAATACCACTCGGAGGCGGACATGGCTGGCTTGGATCCCGTACATGGCGGGAAGATGTCGCTCTGGAAGGTCTCGGCGCGACGCGGGACGGTGAAGGAGATGGGCTCGATGTAGAGGTCGTTGACGGTCTTGTAAGCACGCATGACCTCGTTCTCGTGGAGCTGCAGGGCGGTTAGCAATGTGTATTCCGGTGTATCTGCGGTTGGGAGACATACGTTGACACCGCGCTTGGGCATGAAGGCAATGCCTCGTTGCGGGTCTCCTGACTTGTACTCGGACAGGAACTCGAACTTGTCGTTCTCGTACTCGAAGTATCGAATGTTACCGTCGCTTTAGGGACAAATGTTAGCCATGTTGGCCATATCCTAGCAGGAAGCTGTCAGACTCACCCCTTGCCGGCAAGGTACAGACAGTTGGTGCTGTCATCCCAGAAAGGCATGCAGACACCGGAGATGGAGTCCAGGTTGTTGAAGCCGCCGATGGGCTTGTCGCTACCCGGCTCCCACAGCGCAAGCTGTCGGTCGCTCATGCGGGAGAAACCCGTCGTCGCGATACGGTTGTGCTCGCCCATCCACACGGCGCGGCTGTTCTTGGCGCCCTCGTGGCCGGGCCCGACGTGCGCCGGCTTCTCCTGGCGGACATCCCACACGCGCAGCTTCTTGTCCCTGGAGGTCGTGACCATCAGGTTTCCGGTCGCGTTCCATGACAGCGACTGGACGATGTCGGCGTGCTTCAGCGCCAGCTGGGACTGGCCGGTGCTGATGTCCCACAGCTTGATGGTGAAGTCGCCAGATGCAGAGGCGAGGATGTTCTCGGCGGCGGGGTTGAAGAGGACCTGGCCGACCTTCCTGTACGATTGTAAGAGAAATCCGACACGGCATCGTCCCCTCCTGCAGCCATGGCCAGTCTGCGACGTACCTGGAATGCCCGGCCAGCTTGCTCACTGGCGTCACGTCTGCGGGCTCTTCAGCATCGGTGAAGAGGGTAAAGTCCCTGGGGACCTCCCATATGAAGATCTTGCCATCGTCGGAGCCGGAGGCGATGATACGGTCGTTGAAGGGGTGCCAGTCGGTGTCCAACACCACAGCTGTGTGTCCGCGGAACAGAGGTATTACGTCGGGCACCTTTCCCTTCTCGTTCAGCGGGATGACCGCGAATGCGCCACCGCCACCAGACTCCCAATTGACCGAGAGGTATTCGGGGTTGACCTATATGATCGCAACAAGCCGTCAGCGCTCGCATTCGACATCGCAAGACATAGCAAGGACGGCTGGTATGTCGCTTTTCGACGTTCGTGATCCGGACTCATGTTGGTGATTCGAAAACAGTTGGTGTTTACAATAATGATACAGGGCGACGCTTGTCGCCATTGATTAAGGTGAAATGAGGAGGCGGTTGTCCAGCTGAAACAGGCGCCCCGAGACCTGAATCTGCCTGTAAGACCCTTGGACGACGTCCAAAACCGTGATGAGACGCCCATCGCGATCGTAGAAAGTTCGTGCCAAGTCCATCTTCTTGCGCTGCAGCATAAGGTATGGTTGAAGCTGGTCGGCCCCTTTGCCGAAGGAGACGCGGTAGCGGAAGTTTTGATAGACGTCCGACCAAAACATGTTGACGACGCTGCAGTCGATGCCGCAGCGCATCACCAATTCCCTGAGGTCGTCCACCATCTGACGGTGCTCTTCTCCGGCTTGTAGGAAGACGTACTGGTTGGTTGTTGGATCGTAGTAGCCATCGGTATCGATCATCCCCGCGACAACTTGAAGACGTTCCTCCAGGCTGGCGTTGAGGTAAACGTCGGGAATTCCGCCGCTCTTGTCGTCGAGGAGACCAAGATCTTTGAGACCAGAACGTACAGGATTCCACGTCTCACTAGGTTGTGAATAGTCCTGCACGATGGTGTACGTGTAATTGTCCATGGTGCAGTTGACGAACTTGTCTTCCCTAGCCATGTATTTTAGGGTTCCGGCCCGGGCGTTGAGAAATTCGCTCAGCTTCAGAGGACGTTTTCCAGACGGACGGAAGACGTTCAAGTCGTCAACGTAGTTTTGAAGCCAGACTTTGGTCTCGACGTCCGACGAACAGATACCCGTCGTCCTCTTGATTCCATCACCAAGCCACATACCGAGGTAGTAGGGATGGATGGGCAGCGATGAAGATTGAACCGCGTCGATGATCAGAGGTCCACGGACGATCTTGAGGAATCTGTCGTGCGCCATCGTAGTGCAGAGGGCAGAGAACTGAGCCGCAGTCATGGGGAAATCGTCGCCGTGTCTGACGACCCAAGGATCAACGACATGGTAGTGAGGTCCTCGAAGAACGCCGATGAGAACGTCAGCTTCATCTTCGGATCTCATCGACCTTGAGACCTGGTGAAAGCCAGCACAAGGACATGTCCTAGCCTCCAGTTCGTCCTTGGTGCGTGCAAATCTTCTCTCGAGATCAGGGTCTAGGCCAAGTTCCGAGGTAGTTGTAGACGCAAAGGACGCCGTGGTGTTTTGCGAATCCTGCGAGGGAGCGTCGAGGGACCCGTGAAAAGATCCCCCAGCTGTCGTCTGACTCTCAAATTGTTCTTCGTTGAATGGAACGTCGTCACTGTCAGGCTCGTCTGGTGCGTCGTCCAGCATGGCGTAGTGCCAGCCCGTGACGACCTCACGAAGTTCGGAACGAAAGCCTTCAGGCTCATTGGGTGATATGACGCCGTAAAGACTTTGTAAAGCAACGTCGATGTCGCTGCTGTGCTCCATGTGTACTCCGTAGTTGAAATGCGAGTTCAGGACAGTGTCGACGTAAGCTTGGACGTCGTCCAAAGTCGGAAGTTCGAACTTGCTTTCCGCCAGAGTTCTGTACAGCTTCTGGCCAAGATCTTCTACGACGTTTATGCGTTGAACGGTGGCTGCTTCACGGACGACTTCTTGTTTGTCGCATCGCGAGAACCAGGTGATCTTTCTGCCACGTTGGCGGATGATTGGAGAGCCGACGATTTTCAGGGGTATTGGGTGATTGCGCGAGCATTTGAAGCTCGTCTTGACGAGGCTGCCAAACTCATTGTAGGTGACTTCGACCATTGGACCTTGCTGAACGGGCGAAACGTCCAGGCAGAGCACCGGGTGACCGTCAACGCCATACAGAACGTCGCCAACTGCGACGTCCGAAATCTTCTTGTCTCCTGCGCGCGTGCGCACCAATGTGTTGACGTCCATGGCGATCGCTTCTGGACGCGTCTCGGGCGAAAATGGTATGCGAACGTCTCGATTGGGTGGCTTTCGACTGCTTTGAAGGGCTTCTGGGGGGTTTTGGGGGGTTTCTTGGAAGGCGCCACTTGACGGGATCGTACTTGACCGAAAGACTCAAAGAAAGTTTTTTTTTACTTGGACAAGGTTTGTATCCCAGGCATTCCTACTGATGTGGAGGTTGTCGTAACAGAATTCCTTCCGGGTGGACTTGCCGAAGACGTGTCCTATCCAACAGCAAAAGCGCAACAAATGTCAGCCAGAAGCCCCCATCACCGAGTCCGAACGAGGACAACAGATGCAGCAGAGAGGCGCCGCGACGCCGCGACGCGGGCCGATGGAGCCCTTTGTCCCGCCCATGCTCGCGCATGTGCACGCGACCAGGGGGAGGGGGAGACCATCGAAGGGGGTCAAGGGGGGAGGAAGGGAGGTAGGGGTGGTAAGACACTCACGATACTTCGACGCGCGCACGAATCGGCCAGACATTGGTGCTGGTGGGGGGGTTGGGCCGTGGGTTCGACAGTAACTCGGCGTCGCGGGGGGAGCTGCTGGGTAGGTAAGGAGGTAAGGTATGAAGATAAGACAAGTGAAACTCTCGAGGAGAAGGGAAAGCTGAGCAAACTGTATTGTATGATGGAGGTCCAGGTAGGGTAGGTAGGGTAGGTAGGTAGTCAAGTCAAGTCAGTCTAGTAGTAGTCTAGGTAGTCCAGGTAGAGAAAGGGGTCGTCGCCTTTTGGGTATGGAAACGGTGGCCAGGTCCAGGGTGCCAGTAGGTACATGTACAAGGTCGGCGGGCAGACTAATAGCGGCTGAGTGGCTATCTGTCTCCAGTGCCCTCTTGTCGCCAGCTCATGTACGTACCGTTGTACTGCCACTTATCTGGCTGTAACAGTGCTGCGTGGGCACCCACTCATCCCCCCAAAATGCCCCCCAGCTTGCTTTGCATAAACCGGTGGCCCCTCCATTAGTTTCACCAATGAGGCTGAGAAACAGCGTACGCACAAGCCAGCAAAGGGACCCGCCTGTGGGCTGCGATGGGCTCTCTCTCAGGGGTTGACTCGGTGATCTGCTGTGTTTACCTCACCCAACAAATCAAACATCTATGCCGATCACCGTCTGGTACTGTTCCGCAGTTCTATTTCATATAGAGTAGAATTACAATGCAATCTACGCTGAAGCGACCCCAACCCCGAAGGACTGCAGGCGGGTGGGTGAACAGGTGAATGGATAGGATATACCTTGGTTTCACCCACCACCAGTGCTGACCGCCGTGACGGCTAGGTCAGGCTGCCATGGCGCAGATAATCTATTTACAGTTGGCTTCCCTCCTTCTTGGTATTTCCCTTTCATACTCGTCCGTACGCCTCATGAATCGAAATGCAGTCAGTGCCCCACAAGAGAACCCGCCCTTTCCCCGCCAGGCAAAACTCCGAATCCCCAGGCTTGAACGCATCTTTGATTGCCATGCTGCGTTCCACGCCATTACTCATCGCCGTCCTCACTTCGTGCAGCGCTGCTGGCCCCGTTAGTGTTGCTCGCCGAGTTGTTGGTCAGCTTGATCCTCGGCTGCGGCGTGCTGTTCGTGGTCGGTGCAGCCGACGTGTCCTTCTGCGACGACGAGTCTTCTAGCTCGTTGAGCTCAGGGTGCTCTTGCAGCTGCTTTTGGTACTCTTCCAGGAAGTACGTCTGCCGTCATGTCAGTCACGCTGCGGTCAAAGAGCCACATGTCCCATGCTGGTGCTTAATGCTTACCTCAATCGTTGTGGCGTCCGTGTGGATCAGGCTGCCGTCGTCGTTGAACAGCCTGCAGTTGCTACACATGAGCTCGACATCCTTGCGCAAATCGCCCAGGCTCTTGTACTCCTCCTTCTTGATCTTCTTCTCGATCTGCGTCATGGCGATTGGGTTCTGAATGATGACGTAGTAGTCTGCCCAGTCCCTCTTCGGCGGAAGCTTGATGAAGGGGCCGATGATCAAGCGCTTCGGTGGCCCGTCGTCTTCGTCATCCTTATCGTCCTCATCAGGCTCCGGGTCCGGGTCGTCGACCTCAAGTTTCATCAAGCTGTCGTAGAGATGGCGCAGGCTCCGTTGCAGTGCTTGCCTTTGCTGAGGGTTGAATTTGGCGTCCGCGCCGTTGGTGGCACCCAACGACTTTGGACGACCTTGAGGGCCGCGTCGCTTCTTGGCTGGTGGGGGCTCGTCCTCGCCGTCTTCAGCCTTCCTTTTCTCGCTCTTGGCGCCGGGCTTGCGGCCGCGCTTCTTCACCGGTGTCTCCACTTCTGGTTCTGGCTCCTCGGAACTGGCGCGACTAGCTGCCGGAGATCCCTCGGAGCCGCCGACAGCTGACTGCCGCTTGATGCGGTTCTCCTCTCGGCGGTCTTTGCGAGCCTGTTTTCTGGCCGCGGCAGCCTCTGGGCTGTCCTCGTCATCATCAACAGCCAGGAGCCACTGCTCCTCAGTCAAGCCGTCGTCATATCGGACCTTGGTCCTCTCACGAGCACCCCGGCCGAGCGAGATCTCGGTCTCCTCAGGAGCATCTGGGTTCTCATCATTGAGATAGATGTCTGGGAGCTCAGCTTCTGTCATCAGGCGAGGGACTCCCTTGCAGCCCGGCGCAGTGCCGTAGATCGCTTCCTTTGACCTGACTTCATCGAGCTTTTGGAAATGCACCAGTTCGTCGTCGCTCCGTGCGAGGATCATATTCAGCTCTTCATCGTCCATCTCCTCTTGATCACCGCTTTCGGCCATGTCTGCAGTCTCAAGCAGTGTCCGGAGCATTGCATCACGGTCGGTCTCGGAGGACTTGTTGTCGAAGCGACCTGCCTGGATGACTTTGCCATCCATGTCAAGCTTGAACCTCGCCCGCTCAAGAATCTTCTCCTCCACTGAACTAGAGCTGATAAGACGAAGAATGCGGACCTCGTTCTTCTGACCGATACGATGGGCACGATCTTGGGCCTGCAGATCCTGGTGAGGATTCCAATCAGAATCATAGATGATAACGGTATCTGCCGTCTGAAGGTTTAGACCCAGACCACCGGCACGCGTTGAGAGCAAGAACATAAAGTAAGGCGAGTCTGGCCGGTTGAAATCGTGGAGCAGCTCGGAACGTTCGTCTGACTTGGTCGTACCGTCCAGGCGAAGGTAGGTTATGCCACGCAGGCGGAGGAAGTCCTCCATGATGTCCATGATTGCCGTCATTTGGAAGAACATGAGTACACGATGTCCCGTGGCCTGATACTTGGGCAAAATACGGTCCAGAAGTTCGAATTTGCCAGCAGATCTCCACAACAGATCATTGCTGACGCTGGCAGGGTTCATCTGGTTCTCGACCTCGTCGAAGACAAAAGGGTGATTACAAAGCTTTCGGAGCTGCATGATCATGTTGCTGAGACCCTTCGCAGTGCTCTTACCACCCTTACCGTCGCTGACCGCAATTTTATTGTGAGTGACCATTTGCTTGTAGAGGCGGGATTGCAATGCTGAGAATCTGCACTTGATGACCTTCTCGGTCTTGTCGGGCAGGTCCTTCTCGACGTCCTTCTTCAGACGACGGAGCAAGAATGGACGGAGAACCTTGTGCAAACGACGAATGACGAGGATCTGCTCTTCTTCCGTCAACTCCATCTTGTCTTGGCCTCCTGTATTAGCAAAGGGGGTGTTGAACCACTCGTCAAAAGTCTTGGCAGACTTGAAGATGTTGGGCAGCGTGAAGTTGAGCATTGCCCAGAGTTCAGACAGGTTGTTCTGCAGCGGCGTACCCGTCAGAATGAGACGGAACCTGGTCGAGTAGTACTGCTGGATGGTCGCGCTCAGCTTCGAGTTCGAGTTCTTCATGCGGTGGCCTTCGTCGATGATCATGTGGAACCACTTAATCTTGCTAAGAATGTTGCGGTCCTTGATGATGTACTCGTACGTGGTAAGCAGAACCTGGAACCTGCCCTGCCGGATCTTGTCCTGCTGCACCTTGCGAGTGTTCGGCGGGCCCTTGTACACAATTTTGGAGACCGACGGAGCCCACTTGTCAAACTCGAGGTTCCAGTTGGTCAAGGTGCTGAGAGGAACGATGACAAGGTATGGGCCCATCTGCTGCTTCCTCTCGATGAGGTACGTGATCAGACTGATCGTCTGGATGGTCTTTCCGAGACCCATTTCATCAGCGAGGATGCCGTTAAGGTTGTTGTTGTAGAGCGAGATCATCCACTGGAGACCCTTGATCTGGTACTCCTTGAGCTTGCCGCCGACGAGCATGTCTGCCTGCTCGGTCACCTCCTCCTTGATGCGATGGGCAACGGCGTAGTAGTCGATCTTCCGACCACCACTCTCGTCGTCTTCCTCCTCCTCCTCCTCCTCGCTCTCTTCCTCCTGGATGACGTCGCCACCGTAGCGTTCTGCAGCAGCTCGCTGCTGGGCCTTAACCGAAGAGGCGAGTTGGTGCAAGAAGCCGTCAGTCTGGCGCAGAAGATGCGTGATACGCGTGTCCTTGGCCTGGTCGAGAAGCTTCAGGTACGCCTCCTCGTCGTTGGCCTTGAGCGCTTGTAGACGCTGCTTGGCATTTCGCTCGATGCGCTTCTGTTCTTCCTTCTCGATGTTAAAGTGATGGTTGTACATCAGTTTGCCCATCTTGCCCATTCTGTTCTGCTGGCTGTGGGCCGTTACTTGAATTTCATTTCGGTGGTTGAAAACAGCATGAAGGTAGTCGACGTGCTTCTTCTTCTCGCGGTTCTCCCTGGCATCCCGCTGCTGCTTCTCGAGCTTCTCCGTAATGCGCGCCTCGCGCACATTCTGCTTCTTAAGACGTCGGTACATACTGCGGTTCGTCGTCATGGCGAGGTTGTCATAGCACATCATCTGTCGACCGATCCTGTCGCGCAGCGCTCTCTGTTTTGAGTAAAGCGCTATCGACTTCATTTCGATGATGGCCTTGCGTCTCAGCGTATCATCAACGGCAAGCGTGTCTTTGGACGTATCCCAATGTGCCAGGTTACCCGGCTGGCTCTTCAACTCGTTATATCGAGTGCTCATCCTGTTGAACACAATCTTCTCACGGTCTGCCCTTAATTGATCAAAGTCGATGCCATGGGGGAACAGGCCAGGGATGAACAGCCGGCTATCGTGCCGCGCGTGTTCGAAAAGTCCAACAGTCTTCTGCAACATCTTCTCGGGGAGCTGCAACCTCTTAAACTTAGGCTCCTTTGGAGTGGAAGTAGTGGCTTCTTCGGGTTGAGAAGCTTCAACGCCATTGGGTCCAGCCTTGCTGGGGGTTTCTGACCTGGGACCCTGAGAAACGGGTGTGGCAGAGGACTGCTGGACAACAGACGCCGGCCGCCGCTGTCGAGACTGGAAGATTGACTGTTGCAGGTTGACGGGCACGCCGAAGTTCTTGGACAACATCTTGAAAGCCTGGATCTGTTGCCTTAACAGATTCAGATGAGCAGGAGTGAATTGTCCAGGCGGGTGCCCAACGGGAGAGGCGGCAACCGCAGCTTGGCCGTCACCGGAGGCGGATGGTAGAGCGGAGGCACCCAGGTTCGACCCGGGCCCCTGGGATGTCTGCACGCCTGGCGGTCCATTGTTGTGTCCAGTAGGGCCGCCCCCTACACCTCCGTTGGTAGCCGCAGCTTGCTGTTGCTGTTGCTGCTGCTGCTGTTGTTTCTGCTGCATTTGCTGCTGCAGCTGCGCCTGCTGCTTCCTAAGCTGCGATTGCTGCTGCAGTGCCATGAGGAATTGTTGGGTCTTGATGAGCTCCGGATCGTTGGAAGGAGTGTTGTTCGCCTTCAGTTGCTTAAATCGCTGCGCATTGTTAACAAAGAAGATCATCTAACAAATGCGCCAAGGGGGCCTATGTCATGGGCAAACATACATCGTACATATCCTTGATCTGCTGCTGCGTCAAGTTGGCCGGAAGGCTGGCACCCGGGAAGTGCCCCGGGGCCGCCGCAGGCTGTACGGAAGCCATGGTTCCGGTTCAGAGAGGGTCGGTCTCAAAGGATTGAGAAAGATGTATTGCCACGAGGACCAAGTATTACGTTGAGTGCATATCTGTCAAGCAACGCGCTAGGTCTGACAAAAGATTAAACACGAGCACGGCGAGGTGAACGAAAGACCGAGAAGTGAAGCTGATAGAATCAAAGATAGCAGGGGCGCGTCGAGGCGGATGCCGACGAGCGTGTCTGGGTTGTGCGGTCTCGAGCTGGAGGGGCCGGGATGGCGCAGTGCAGTCGAGAGCTGGGATGCACAAAATGGCCGTGTCGCGTTGACAATGGGGCCGTATAGCGCGAGGTCGAGGGGTTGCTGCTGGGCGGCGTTTTGGGGCAGGTTTGCCTTGCGATGCGATGCGACCGACCAAGTGGTAGTTGGAAATGCTTGGTGCGCGCGGTTGCGGATGCGGTTGCGGTGGGGTGGGATGCGCAGCAACAAGGGAAGGGAAAAGGCTGGCGGGCGAAATGAAAAAAACGCAGAAGCTGGCCTAATCGGGGGTGATTTGGCGAGAGGCTGCACGAAAGGCGCGGCAAAATCGCGTGCAAACAAGTCTGCTTGGTAGTTTTCGATGGTTGTCGATGGTTGCGGGCGGTTTTGCGATGCGTCGCGCTTCGCCTTTGGATGGAGTGGGTGGGAGTGCTTGGTGATTGAGAATGGGTTTGACCACAAGGCACGTCGCGGGCGCTGGCTGCTGGCAAGGTTCGTAGGCAGGTGCAGATTTCTGGAGGCCTGAGGCAGCAACGGATTACCCACTGCTGCACGGGCCTTGCGCTAGGGGACGATGCAACCAATCGCGGCTGACCACGGAGAGGCTAACCACTGCTGGCGTGCTGTTCGGGGACTTACACGAGGTACCCAAGTACCCCAAGTGCCCAAGTCCAGCCCCTGCATTTGCTTACGCCATCACTCGAGACTCGACCCATGCAGTCGCGTCCGAGGAGGAAGTGCAGGAGGCTGGCAGCCGCGACGGGCATATAGCTTTATAGAAACTAAAACAAGACAGGGGTTTGCACCTGTGGGGAAGACGCTGCTACATAAATGCTGCTTTTGGTCGTAGATACGCCCGTGATACGATGGACATCTATCGTACATAACCTATCGCTTGACCTTCTTCTTATCAGGCCCCTCTTCTTCCTCGTCACTAATATCTGCATACTGCGTGACCGGCTGTGTCTCCTTCCACGCATTTGTAAACAGTGGGTCCTTCTTGGCAACATCTGCATACTTGAGCAGCGCCTCCCTGGGGTCCTCGTGCAGCATCTTGCTGAGCGGGATGTTCTCCTCGATGTGCTTCTCGTCCGGCTGGCTGCGCATGAACGGCGTGATCTGCTGCACCTGCGGCCTGCGCGGGTCGAGCGACTTGCCCGTGCCCGTGACTCCGGCCTTGCGCTGCTGCGCGGACAGCGCCCCCGGCGTGATGATGCTGTCGCCCGACAGGCCGAGCGTCTGGTCCATCGTGAATGCTGGGTTGTCGTCGACGTGCCGCTTCTTGGGGGCCTTGCTCATCACATCCACCGCGCCGCGCTGGGACATGGACGGGTTGTAGAGGACGTGTGTCTCTGCGTTTGCCGAGCCCGTGATGATCTGGTTGAGCTTCGGGTGCCATTCCGTCACGATCAGCGGTACGCCCGGCGTGATGGGCGTGACGTGTTCTGCCTTGAGGCTGCCAGGGTTGAGGATGTGAAGATGGCCAGATGCCGATCCAGTAATGATTGCCGTCGAGTTGGGCGAGTATTTGATATTGGTCATGGCGAACCTGTCCGACGTGGACGGGTGCTCGACCGAAACAAGGGGCTGCTTGAACTTGCGGGTATCCCATAGTTTGATCAGGCCATCGCCACCTCTTGTCACGACCATCCGGCCGTCTGAACTGATGTCTATCCCACCGGTCCAGGTGTCTGGCTTGTGGGCGTCCCGAATCTCCGCGGCCGGTCTCGTGAATGGGCCGTTGCCACTGTACATGACCAGCGATCCATCTAGAGCAGCTGCAACCAGGGTATTGCTGCCGCCCTGGGCCGGCGTACCCCACGCCACTGCGGTCATCCTCGTCCGACCCGCAGAGCCGGCCGCCTTGGACTTGAAGACTATGACTTCCTTCTGGCTGCGTTTGTTGTTGATGTCCCATATGCGAAGTGTGCTATCCGTGCCGGCTGTGACGCACAGATTCCTGTCGGTCGGGTGCCATGTGCCTGTCGTGACCTCGGAGACGTGGCCTTTTGTATTATGCATATCCCTCAGGTACATGTCTCCCTTCACAAACTCCGTCAGGACGTCCCCGTCCCTCGACAAGATCTTGGCTTGCGGGTGCGACGAGATACACAGTAGTGCACCACCGCCGCCCGCGAGCGGGTTGAACTTTACGAGGTTCAATGGGTACGTTTCTGCTGCGGTTGTAGAGCTCTTCAACTCCCATGGTTCAATGCTTCGGAAAGCGCGTAGGGTGGTCGGCGTCATCGAGGCAAAGTCGTGGAGCTTGACAGAGCCGTCCAGGGAGCCTGTGGCTAGTCTCGACCCTGAAGGATCGACGGAAACGCTCGTGACGGTCCGATCGTGGGTCTTGAGGACGAGCTCGTGAGAGACGGGGAATTCATCTTCGTCGTCATCGCTAGACGAGTTATCCGAGTCGTCGTCGTCGCTGTCGCCATCAGAATCAGATTTCGAGCCTCCTTTGGATCCTTTGTCCTTCACCTGTGGTTGGTCCTTTGGCTTCTCCGTGGTCCTCCTGCTGCGGTCTATCTGCGCGGCTATGTCTGCATCCTTTGACTTCGTCCCAAAAGAAGTGGGGAGGAAAGCTCGCATTGGGTCATCGGCCGCGAGCTCTGGCCCTTCGACCTCGATATCCTCGCTGTCACTCATTCTTGCCTCGCAGCTGTGGCGGTGGGGCGCAGGGCGTGCCGCAATGGAAGATGAAGGGACGTCGATGGCTGGGGAGCACGGCCGTTGGAAGTCGTGATCGGTAGAAGTGTCAAACAGTAGATGTGGAGTTGAAATCTGGAGTGTGACGATCAAGATTGAGTGCGCCGGCAGGCATTGGAGGGAGCCGATCTATTTGTCTGCTAGAATAGATAGTCAGATAGTCTGCTGATGGATGTAAATAATCCTCAGTCGCTACCTACCAAGAGTTGCCATAGCCTGCCCCCTGGTCCCTTGCAGGGAGCTCTACGACCCGCCAAAACTGCCCCGCGAATGACGTTCGCCTGCTATCAAATCGATCCCTCACCTCCCACCATCATGGTCGCAAACTCACCCCAAGCCTCACACACCACAACGATCCTCTTCTTCGCGCTCATCCTCATAGCCTTCTTCCCAGGGATATTCCACTACCTCTGGACCCTCCCGCTCAGTCTCATCTTCTCATCCTCAACAGCACCAACATACCAAAACGGCGGCGGCCCGACGGGAGACATCAGAATGGGCTCGTGGTACCAGAAGCAGTTCACGCTCCCCAGCAAGTCGCGGGGCTCGTACCTGGTCACGGACCACGTCGTCAGCTCGCTGCCCGAGCTGAAGCAGTACAAGGTCGGCCTGCTGAACCTGTTCGTCCAGCACACGAGCTGCGCGCTCAGCCTGAACGAGAACTGGGATGACGATGTCCGCGCCGACATGAGCGATGCCCTGGACCGGATAGCACCCGAGGCCGGCCCAAAGGGGGAGGAGCTTTACCGCCATTCTGCTGGTAAGAGACACAGATATACTTTTTTACACGGCCATCCACCCAACCGGATTGTCACATCACCTCCGGCCATGGACATCGCTAACATGAATTGGCACCACCAGAGGGCGCGGATGATATGCCGGCTCACATTAAGTCGGCGCTAGTGGGCGCGTCAGTCACGATACCAATTCGAGATGGCAAGCTGGCCACGGGCACTTGGCAAGGAATATGTACGACCTGCCCCTTTGCTTTCTTTTACAAGGAAATGCTGACCCCGACTCTCCAGGGTATCTCGAATTCCGAGCAGCGAAGCACCAGAGACGTGTTGTCGCAACAATTCAAGGAGAGAAGGCATAGAAGTCAAATCATTTTGCACGGATAACTACCGAGTTCAGCCGTTGAATTGTAGCTGCTTGCCGAAGTGAGCATCAACTTTCCAAAACAATGTGATTGTCGGTGTTACCCGGCTACCACGCTTTGTCTTGGCTCACGGCCGGTCTTTCTCCTATGCTATGCCCTACGTGAGATCACCCCTTCGCCCTCTCAACCCCAAAAGTAATAAAGGCATGCGATCACAGGTAGGTGCCCAGCTGGGTATCATTAATCTCATTGCCAATGTGCATATGCCTGCCACGGAAATCCTTCGAACCCTAACTTGCGCAGTCGACTCCGATGCGCCACAATTCTATCTTCAATAGCCGGACCCTCATGCTGAGTATGGTCTGGCTAGGTGTAAAAATAAAGGCTCCACGCATTCGCAGCGTTGGTCTCCCGCCCTCATAATTTTTGTCTGTCGTTCTACTGAGCCTCGTCACGAAGCATTTCCCCAGCCTTACTCTGGCGCATCTTCCTGGTTCATGTTGACGTCGTCGCCGCCGCCAGCCAAGACTTGGGTCTTGGGCTCGTACCCGTCCGGGTCTCTCCCACGAGGAGTAGAAGAAACGACCCTACCGGTGTCATCGACGAACTCGAAGTTGTAACGGCTGAGCAGGTGGGGTATGGCGGAGAGCTGGGGCCCGTAGCGGGCAGTGTTGTCGTAGAGCTCGAAGAGGGGAACAGCCAGCAGCTTCATGTTCTTGGGGACGCTGAGAACCTCTGCGGCGCGCGGCAGGGGTCAGCCCATTGTCTTGGTGGTAGGGTGGTGTGCGGTGCAACTTACTGGTCTCTGGGAGTTGGATGAAGTAAAGCTTCTTGCACTCCTTGGGCCTGGTCACATGGGCAGGGACGAAGGGGTACATGAAAGTCTCGAAGTTTGGGCGCCACCACTGGGCAAGGGTGTCGCCGATGTGCCACTCGCCCGGCTTGTCGTCCTGTGCCTTCAGGCCGCCCACGGGGGCCAGGCGCTCATCAAGCCTCCTCTTGAAGCCCTCGATCTCGTCGTCATCCTTCTCCAGGTAGTCTCCAGGGAGCTTGAAGAATGCATTCGCGATCTGAAGCATCAGAATGTGAGGGTGGTTGTGTTCGTGGCAGACTAGGATGCCCTCGCAGGTGCGTCGCATGCCATGCTTGTTGTAATGCTCCTCGAGGCGCTTAAGTCGAGCAACCACGCTGGGATCCTCCTCAGGCTGGGTTTCCTTGACACCGAATGTGTAATTGGACAGTGGGTAGAGTCGGATGGTCTTGGGTTGGTTCGCTTCGAAGGAGCGAGGGATCGTGGGTGGGTTTATGGACCGCATCTCGTCAGGTGCCACTGTTGTCATGATGGCGATCTGGGATGAGCTGGTCGTGCAATAGATGCCTGGTCTTAATGTTGTCAAGGATACACGTGGCACGGCAGTTTCGAATGATCAGCAGTGCCGAGGGAGAATTTGGGTGCTTCGTATGGAAGGGACTGAGGCATGGAATGAATGCCTTCTCCTGAGTGGAAGGAGCTCTAGCTGTGTACATGAAGCTCTAAGGGAAGTCGGGATACTGCCACGGCCTGATTGCAGGTACACACCCAAAGGGGGAGGGCGGTGAAGCTTCCCCGGTCTGAACTGTGCAGGCCCACTACCGGCTCATGCCCCCGGACCCCAAGTCTGATAGCCTGTCTGCCTGTACCTGAGTACTCCGGTACATTGTCGGGTGCAACATAGGCCCACAGGGATGCTGTGCTGCGGCGCTATAACAACCTTGGAACCTTGGAAACCTCGACCGCAAGTTGCTTTGCTCTCACACCCACGACACCTACTGCAAGTGTGTGACAATAAATCTGTTTAGCAAACCAGGGTATCCCCAGGGCCTTGACAGATATCTCTGTTGGTCCGGAATGCTCCCGGCACGGCCAGTAACTCCAGCGTGATCAAAGTCAAGTCGATAGCTGCATTTAACCGGCGGCCGCAGATGTTGATGACGACGATGGGAATGACTTCGAATTGACACCGTTCGTCCGATCACGGCAGGCTCCATCGCCTCGTGACTCCGGGGAGCCTCCGGGCGTCGTTGTAAGCTCTGTCTATCAGAAGCATCGTGTAGGAGCAGCATCCGATTGAGCAGAGAAAAGGCGCGGCCTCGCCCTGGACGAGGCTCACGCCACATGTCCCATGTCCGGGTCGGCCATCCTCAAGCAAGCCTCCCGCATGGTCGTTCAGCGCGTCCAATAGCATCACACTGGATAAATCAATCGTGTACCTCAGGGCCAAGTGGCCCCACATACGTGCGCCTTTGGGCTTACAACTGCCAGAGACGATGTCCAGGTCGGATGCTTACCCAAGGTGGCACTGCTTTAGCTTCCGCTGGATCATGCACGAGTATATATACTGCGCTTGAGGAATCGTTTCCGAGTACTACGGCATGCCCGCCAACAAATACCCAATGCGTCTATTGATATCCATTGATGTGTTTTACACCAAAAGAATAACCTCACCCACATAAGAGACATTTTGAATTAATTTCAAAAGATGACTGTGGTTCCAGTTCTTACCTCTGAAGAGAAGGAACACTTTCTCAACAATGGCTGGCTCAAGTAAGTCTCACAGTCCCCTTCATTTCACATAAGAGGAAAGGTATTTAACATTGGCCTACCCAGGATTCCCGGGGCCTTCACCAAGGAGCAAGCAGCCGAGGTGACCAAAGACGTCTGGACACGCCTGGGCATGGACCCCAACGACAAGACGACATGGCACAGGGTATGGACCAACATGCCGCACCACAACACCTTCGACGCGGGCGACTTCGCGCCGCGCGCCTGGGCCGCCATCTCGGAGCTCTGCGGCGGCGAGGACCGCATCGACCCGGCCTTCCGGCAGTGGCGCGACAGCCTGATCGTGAACCTGGGGTCCCCCGAGCGCGAGGGCAAGCCCGACCCGCCGCGCGAGCTGCCCCGGTGGCACGTCGACGGCGACTTCTTCGTGCACTACCTCGACTCGCCCGAGCAGGGCCTGCTGGTGGTGCCGCTGTTCACCGACGTGCCGCCCCGGGGCGGGGGCACCATGATCTACCCCCCGGGGATGCGCGAGGTCGCCCGCCACCTGCGCGACCACCCGGAGGGCGTGTCGCCGCTCATGGTGCCGCGCGGGGAGCCGGGCTTCAAGATCGACTTCCGGCGCGACGGGGACCTGGCGTGGTACGGGGAGGTGGCGTCCAGGGGTGGTGATGACGACTTTGTCGAGGTGTGTGGCGAGGCGGGCGACGTCTACGTGCTGCACCCGCTCATGATGCACGCGAGCACCAACAACCCGCTGCGCCACGTGCGCATCATCACCAACCCGCCCATCGCGCTCAGGGAGCCGTTCCGGTTCCACAGGGGCGACGGCTCCGAGTACAGCCTCGTCGAGAGGGCGACGCTGAGAATGTTGGGGAAGGAGGACGAGGGGCTGGAGGGGTGGAGCATCACGCACCCCAGGGAGGCCATCGTGCCGGAGAGGATGCGGATCCAGGAGCGGTGGAAGCAGGAGGAGCTCAAGAGGCTGGAGGAGCAGAGGGGCCGGGAGGAGCAGCGCGGGCTGGCAGCTGCTTCAGCCTGAGGATGTTGCTCGTTCGTATAACGGGACACAAGAAGAAGTGTCGTCGCACACATGCAGGGGGCTTTGGCATGTCACTCGCACAAGAGGGCGCTAGATTGTAAACTTGTTGACTAAGATTTGGTTATTAAAGCAGGCTTGCTGAATCCCTACCCTCCATCATGCCTCCTTGACCTGTAAATGCGGGAGGCCGTGAATGCGGCCTATTGCAAGACACCATCCGTGTCGGGAAAATAAAAGACGATCCGTAGCGAGAGGGAGAAAAGCAGAACAGAGGTATACAGGAGAAAAAGGCGGGGGGGGGGGAAACTCAAACAACCGCGCCGAGAAGGGTATCTTCCCTCCCTCTGCCCTGCCCTGTACATGCCATGTTTTTTTAATTGTTCCTGAACTCCGGAATGCATGTTTCCAAACGACTCTAACACGATGAACACGGCACTCTTTTCTTTTGCCGAAAGGTGCCAGCAACGGCAACAAGCCCTGCTGTGCGGCTGCTTGTGAGAGACGAAGCTGAGGGTGAAAATGAAAATGAAACTGAACATTGCGGCAAAGGAGAATGGGTTGAAAAACTGGTCCATGCATCTGGTGCTACGAACCCATCAGTGATGCCCGAGTGATGGCCCGCCCTATGAGTCCATTGACCACTCCTTCCTAAGGCCGCTCCTGCGCCTGTGCTCGCCCCGTCTGAAAACCTTCTCCGCGTGTGTTGACCTGGAAGATCTTTTCGGGCTGTCGCCCCTCAGCTGCGACACCCTACTGGACGTGGTTGCTTGCAGAGAGGATGAATTGTATCCAATATCATCCTCGGGTCCAACCCATTCCTCGCGCCTGGCGTCTGCCTTGGCTTTCTGGATGGGCCTGGTCAATTCGAGGTCCTCCTCGTTAGGTGGATCACGGTTGGCAGGTCGGAATCCGACTGTTTTCGCGATTGATGAGCCATATTTGCCAGACTGCCCAGTCTTTTGGCTCTTGGCCGGTGTTCCGGAGCCGTTCTCCTTGTCCGTCGCCCCGCGCTTCTTGCTGTTAGCCTGAAGGGTTGGCGGACGAGTCTCTTTCCCCCAAGATGGCACTTGTTGTGAGCCCTGAACTTCTCCTGGCTGAGCCGTCTCTTGCTCTTGAGGTCCTTGCCCAGTAGGCACTTGAGTTGCAGGATTTTGACCTGTGGGGCTCCCGCCCGTGGCTACCTGCCCTGGAATATCTTGCTCCGTCGGCACTAAACGAGGGCGGTTCGAGCGAGCCGTGACTTTTAGCTGTGCCCTCCTCTGGCCGGAAGAAGAACCCTACTTCTTCTCTTCCCGCGCCGGAGAAGGGTCAGCTGCCGAGTCCGTCGAGTTCTTACCACGAGACTTCCTACTTCCCGTGGTGTGTGTCCAGCCTCGGATCTGTGTTGGCCCGTGGGACGGCGGGGGTGCAGTAGCTGAATAGTCTCTGATACCTTCATAGGGGTTGTACATCAGGGTACGCAGCTCTGACCCATTGCTGTCCCAGGTCTCAGCCTGTCGAGGCGCGGGCTTGATCTCGCGGTACTGCTTGTTATTGCTGTTGCTGTTATTGCGGGTGGATGATATGCTGCCGCTTCGTCGTCCTGGGGAGGTCGACACTGCTGTGTGTGTATTGTGATACGGAGGAGGGCTCTGTAGAACCTGTCCTTGTTGCCCGGGGCCTTGGTCGTATTGCGCTTGGTGCTGGGCTCCCATTGCTTGCCCCGGTGGATATGCATGTTGCATCCCGGAATACGGCGCCGGCTGCTGATGACCCGGTTGTATCGCCGGCTGGGCCATGTAACCTGGCCGGCCGCCTGACTCTGTAGACATCAACGGGTGGTCGGGCCCATACCCATTCGGAGGGTAGGGCTGATCAGCATATGCCTGGTGGTGAGGCGGGGGCGGGTAATGTGTTCCTTGGTCATTGGCGGCCATCGCGATGTGTTGGCCGGGCTGAGGCCCTGGAGTTGCTGGGTGCATGAGCTGGCCTGACCCCGACCCACGGTGCAATGGTCGCAACGGTGGCAATGGCTGTGTCTCTACACCAGCTGGATTGCTGAAGGGGGTCCGCCCTGGCGATCCCTCCGTAGCTGCAGCGGGTCTTGGAGCAGGGGCCAGAGGTGGTCCAGGATACTGCATCATGTGAGGAGGCTCAGGATGATCCGGCGCTTGAGGGGGGCCCTGCGACGTCGGGGTGGATGGGGAGTTCAGGGCAGTTTGAAAGAAGCTGGGCTGCGACGGCTGTTTCTGCTGAGCCTGTTGTGGCTTCTGATGCTGCAGAGGGTTTGGCCGGTCACCATCCTCGAACAGCTGTGGGTCCAAGAGTGCATCGTCGGTATTTGGTACTGGAACATACCGCTCGTCAGACGGATGGGGCAACGGGCGTGCCATATGTGGCTGTTCGTAGGGCATGTCCGCCTCTCGATATCCATATGACTCTGGAGGGGCTGACGGAGGATGCTGTCCCTGATGACCAGCTGCCGATTGCGGAGGCTGCATCGGTTGCATCATGTGCTGCCGCTCGTGTGCAGGCTCATGTCCTCGGTAGGTAAAATGCTCGGGCGGCGCCAAGGGGGACTGTGGCACTTGCTGGTCGTGGTAGTTTTGATGAGGCTGCACAGCGTACGTGCGGTCCCCACCCATGAAGTGCTCTGGCATAGCCAGCTGAGGGCCGGATTCCTGCTGAGGGTCGGGGTAGTCCGGAGGCTCCATCGCCTCGTCCGCTTGCACGAGCTCTTGAGGGTCCCGCAGCTGCTTGGGACGGACTGGCTCTGGCATTTGAATCGGGATTCGTGGCGGCTCCTCGACATTGGAACCTGGTGCTAGCTCGCTGCGCGGCTCAAGGGCGTCTCGAATGGCGATATCTGCCAAAACCTTCATGGCAGAGACGTCATCAACAGGTGGGGTTGAAGCTGTAGCAGGGGGTAAATTGGAATTTCCAAAGATGTCTCTGACCGCGTCGTAGGGCCTTGACATGGTCGAAGGCCGTGACAGGGCAGGCGAGGCAGCCTGCGCTTCCTGTACGCTTTGGGCTTCTTGTGCGTCTCGGGACTCCAAGGCAGAACTAGCGTTAACGAGCAAGTCGATGTTAAAAGCACCTAATTGCTGATCTTGCTCATCTTGAGCCTCGTCTTCTTCCTGCTCAAGTTTGATCCGATTGTCTTCGCGTTCAGTCAACAGCCTCTCCGTCTCGGGATCGTAGAGATCGTCTTCTGTCAGGTCTTCCTGGTCCATGAATTGGCTCAACATGCTCCTCAGGGTCTTGTTGACATAGGCCCCTTCGGCCTTGGCCTTCGAAATTGACCGAGAGGTGTGGATGATCTTGCCATCGGGTGGTACAAATACTGTAGGTTTCCAACCGGATTGATACGGCCTGGGTGATTCTGCGTCGTTTGCGGAGCCTTCCATGAACAGGCCGTATTTGGGGTGCAGCTTGTGCTTCGCGATCAAATCCTGATCGAGGTCACCGTCGGCATACTGTGTCGCATCGTACGTCCAAAGGGTGCGGTCAAAGAACATGGCGTTAGAGTTTGGCTGACCCAGGAACTTCTTGCGCTTGGCCTTGGTGGCGCCACGGCTCTTGTCGTTGGTCGAGTCGCGGAAGCCGATCTCGTGGGGCTCATACTCGAACAGTGCTGGAAGCATGATGCGATTGTTTGGCATGTCACCGGCCCTGGCTCTCTTGTTGATGAGCCTTGCGCCGTGCTCATCTGGTTCTGCTGCACCATTGGGCAGCGGAGGCATAGTCTCATCCTCCCCAGCATCGGACTCTTCGACCTCAGCCGACGGTGACCGTGCAGGGATCTGCTTACGCTTCCTGCCACGAGTCGCCGTCGTCGGCTCATTTGGTGGTGATTGGTTGTCGTCATTATCGTCAACCGGTGAAGGCGAAGGAGGCTGGCTTGCAGGCTCATCAGGGGCCACGGCAGAGAGAAGGCCGCCAATGTGGCGAGGGAGGTCTGCGCCAGCCTTGTTGTCCAAGGAGCTCACAGGCCGCTTAGGGGTGGGCTGGCCCTCGAGGAGGTCCGCGCCCTTGCGCTTGATGGGGGTGCGGGCAGCTTTAGACTTGCTTGTCTCCGAGGCCAGCTCTGGATGGAGGTGAGGATAGGGAACTTCTACGCCCTTGTAGATCTTCCGGTAAATGCCCTGCTCGGCAGCCTCTTCTGTGGTGATTGACTTGTAGTTCCAGGAGAGGTCCAGTTTCTTCAGAATGGTTAGGCACAGCAACAGTGCTGAGCAGGGAACCGAGGTATGGAGACTTACGTTCACTGGGTCCCTGGTTCTCTGCAGGCCTTCCAGTATGTCGAGGCGTCTGAGCTGGGCGTCGAGGTAGTCCTCAACGAGATCATCCCAGCGGTTCTGACAGGGTGTGAGCAGGTGGGCCGGGGTGTAAGGAAAAACAGGAAGTGAATGAATGAAATGACCATGATCGATTGATTGAGGGCTTACATGAAATGATTCGTCGGTGTAGACCTGTTTGGCGTCCCATTCGTGCTGTGCGGTTGCGGTGCTGAGCTTCAATTTTGCGTCAAGCTCCGACAGCCGACCTTGGAGTCGCTGGTCGAGGAAACGGGTGATCTCGGCGTACTGCTCGACCTCCTGGTGGGCGTCGAATTTGGACTTGAGCAAGTCAATATTCCGGTCTGCAAGCTCCTCGAGGGCCGGTTTCAAGGCGGCTGCCACGGTAGCATAAGCATTTTTCAGATCGCGCTGACGCTCGTGAGCTGCCTGGGCGCGAGACGTCTCGTAGACCTTTTGGCGGCCCCGTCGCCCAGCTGTGACTTTTCTGCCAGCGCGAGCAGAAGCGGCTCCCCTGGCCGAGGAGCCTCTCCCTCTGCCTCGGCCTCTCTTGACCGGGCTGGGTTGCTGAGGGGCAGGGTCACTCATGGTGCCATTCAAGTGGTGAGGTTGTAAGTAAGTGCAGGGTGAGACGGGGTAATTGGGTGAAATGAGGGAATCAGGACAGGGTGCAAGAATGGTGTGTCAGGGAACGCGAGAAACGGGAACCTGACGAGCAGCCGGCGACTTGTTGAGTATAGGCTGCGATGATTTGGACGACTTGGACGATTGCCGAAATTGGGCTGGCGATGTGTAGTTCCTGTGAGGAAGAAAGTGATGTGATGGCCGGCAGGGCTGGTGGACGGATTGGCCGTGAGTGTGCGTGCGTGTGTGTGTGTGTGTGTGTTGGTCTAATCCGCCTGGCAGGATAATGACAGCAGGATGCAAAGATGTGCACGAGGCCGTGTCGACGAGATCAACAAAGGCGACTGGGCGACAAGAGGGCTTCAATAGAACGGCCGTACGTATGGACGGGCTGTTCGGGGCGACTGTGGTCAGGATATCTTGACTGATGCTGTCGCCATGTCGGTGTCAATGCCAAAGGGGATCCAATCCAATCCGCTACTGTCTGGTGGCTGCTGCTGGGCAAAGGTACAAGGTACTTGCGGAGATTTTCGAACTCACCACCTACTTTGCCGCTTTGGGTAACAAAAAAACCTGACCTCGACACCCTGTCGCCCCGGAATGAAGCTGCAGCTTATGCTGAGTAGACAATGGCCTTTATTTCTTCTTGAGCTTCTGTCTGACTTGTTGTCAGAAATTTACAATTGTTCTCACATTGGCAGCAGTGTCAGTGTTGGGTTTCTGGTGACCGACAGCCACACTAGAGCCAGCCCACCTACTTCATCACTCATGTTTTCCCCTAGTCCGTCTGCTGGCCCGTTTCCCTACCTAGTCCTTTGGGTGCTTTGGTCACAATACGTTGGACAAGTTGGTCCCTTGCATCTGCCTAACTTTGCTCTGGATTACACAACCTTGGCTCTCTTCGCTCTGCCCTGTTGACCAGCCTGAGTCGAGCTCACATGAGATAGGTCAACATCATCACATGTGCTTGGGTTTGCCTCCCTCCAGAGGAGCTCCCGTCACGGGTCCTCTAGCGTCATAGCTAATCCAGTGCTGGCAGCAGGCTACCAGCTCCAGCATCATCTACCCTATCTTTTCTCTCTTTTACTTCACTTCCATCACCTGTCAATCTTCTAGCAGCAGCACATTCTATGTGTGCAGGGGGTGTCTCCTGCTGCTTCTGTCTCTGTTCCAGGAACTCATGCATCCAATGATTGGGTTGGCCAGGGGCAATACTGTTCCCGTGGCCAATTCTCCAACGGCAGTTCTCTGGCCGACGGCCTCATTCTGAGGCGGTTGCAAGGTTTCTTTGACAGCGCTGGCTGGACCTCTGGATTTACATAGTATTGTGTGGCTTCACATGGAATAGTATTTATTTGTTCTCACTATGTATCCAGGGACTCACCTGACTGTGAATACCCATACTGTGGTATCTCCTTATTTACGGAGTCGGGGCATCTCGTCTCGCGTCGCATGCCGTAACGGTGGGGCTGTCACCAATTTATGG
This sequence comes from Diaporthe humulicola, assembly GCA_038088545.1. Classification (NCBI taxonomy): domain Eukaryota; kingdom Fungi; phylum Ascomycota; class Sordariomycetes; order Diaporthales; family Diaporthaceae; genus Diaporthe; species Diaporthe humulicola. Next base: position 185,176 of record JBBWSL010000019.1, read on the forward strand.
GCCTCGGAACAGCCACAACCATTTCCGATTCAGAATCTCCTATTTACATCCAAGATATCTCTACAGATGTCTCCTTTTCCGCCTCGGATCCAGAGCTGGCCTGTATCCCACCTTGTCTCTGTGTGAGGCTCTGCTTAAAGCTCCTCCATAACGCTGGAAAAACTGGTCCTCCACAGGATCAGTCAAGTAGCTCCTTGGTTTGGAAGTATCGGATACTTTGGCATGATTAGGTCATGTTTTCAGAGATTATGATTGGTCCATACCCCTGAAGCATCTATTTCTGGGGTCAAGGGTCCGGCTAGCCTTCGAAAAGCGGGCTCGGCCGCGAGGGCTCATGAAGCTCATCAATGCATGAGATCCATCCAACATCTAAATTCGGACTTTTTTTTAAACTTGTTGTCATGTCGGCAACACCATAGTCCTGACTTATTCACCGGTGTCCAGACAATATGTCGAAGAAACGCAAGACCGTGCCGCAGAAGCACCAGAAGCACAGGCCAGCCTCTCACAAGACCCAAGACAAGGGCAAGAAAACCACACACAAGAACGGAAAACCACAAGGCAAGCCTGACAATACCACTCCTAAAACTCATGATCGGGATCTCGAGCCTACTATTCCTTTCTCGCCCGAAGACTCCATCCTTCTCATTGGCGAGGGCGATCTCAGTTTCTCCAGGGCACTTGTGGAGCACCACTACTGCGAGAATGTCACGGCCACCGTCCTTGAGAAGGATCTTGACGAGCTCATCACCAAATATCCCCATGTGAAGGAGAACGTGGAGCTCATCGAGGCTGAGGGAAGCAAGGTCGCATATGGGGTAGACGCCAAGAAGATGGGACCGTGGGCCAAAAAGTCAGGCAAAGACTCGACTGGCATCATGGACAGGATAAGTGTGTCGCTCCCTCTGCCAGCAACATCTCCAGCACAAACATGGCTAACCACATCCCTGCGCAGTATTCAACTTCCCCCACGTGGGAGGCAAGAGCACAGATGTAAACCGCCAGGTACGGTACAACCAGGAACTGCTCGTCGAGTTCTTCAAGCGGGCGTTGCTCTCGCTGGCGCCGGGGGGAACCATCGTCGTCACCCTGTTTGAGGGAGAGCCGTACACCCTCTGGAACGTCCGCGATCTGGCGCGGCACTCGGGCCTGCAGGTCGAGCGCAGCTTCCGCTTCCAGGCCTCCGCGTACCCGGGGTACCACCACGCGAGGACGCTCGGCGTCGTCAAGAACAAACAGGGAGACGTCGGCGGTGGCTGGAAGGGCGAGGACCGCGCCGCCCGGAGCTATGTCTTTGTGAGGAAGGACGAGGTGGCGAAGGCCGTTTCTAAGAAACGCAAGCGCTCGAGTGACGATGACGATGACGACGACGACGACGATTCGGATTGAATGCGACTCAGGGTTGGTATTGTGCTACAATCTCAATCAGTTCATGTCGTTGAGGTCGTCAAGCCGAGACATGATCGTCGGGCCAGAAGCAGTCACCTGGCTTCTCCGAGATGAAGGGCATCTGTTCGACTTTTGCAGGGGCGCCAGTGAACCAGAGAGAATGCAGACCTGACAGTCGGACTGTGCGGACCAGCGACAAAGATGTCTTCTTGACACTTTTACCATATGTGAGGCATCTGACCAGCCTAAAAACGATATGGCCCCTCGTGTGCGGAGCACCATATCGGATGGTCATACAATCAACAGCCCGCCATGACGCCTCACGATGCAGCTTGCTCAAAGAATGGGTCAGCCACGTACGGCCAAGAATTCGTGCGGAATGGACACCTTCTACTTCGCGGCGAAGAATCTTACAGACCAAGAGTATTGCTCCATGTACAGGATTTGATCAACCGAATCTCGAAGGAGGTATTCGGGCCTATGCCAGACTCATAATATGGTGGCTCTGAGATTCAATCTCAAGCATGGACCAGGAAGTCCATGACCACAATTCGAATAAAATGATCTCATTCTTCAAACATTCAATGTCCTTGTCTTGATATCTACGGTTGACATGCATGCTGGATTGTGGCAAGAGAATTCATGGACGACATTCAGGACTAAATCACACCTCATGTGATCAAACTCGCACCACCACGGAGACACCCCGTGGACACCATACTATACACAGACCATAGCAGCCGTCAGAAGACATATGTCACCGTCATTGAGTCATCGTTCGGCAAAACTGGATTCAATAAGTGGGAGAAAGTAGCAGGAAGAATAAGGGGCACCGGGAACGCCAGCTGCTTCCCCTTTACCAGGCCAACAGAACCGCTCTCTTTATACTTCGACCGGTCGAGCTCAGCTCAGCCCAGCTGAGCTTGCTGAGCTCAGCCATGCGGGCGGCAACACGAACCTTGAGGCCGGCTAGACGGGTAACTATCAAGCACAAGAGAGGCATGGCTCCCGTTCCGTCCTCGCCAACAGCCAGCCCGTGTCCTACTGCACTTCACTGGGCGACCGACGGCTCTCGTCTGCACGTAGCCGTAATTACACAGCACTTGCAACACACCCACTCCCGCCTCCGACAACCCTCTTTCCAAGACATACATAGGCGCGGATATATGACAAACGCAGGGAGACACACTGTGCTGGATACTTGCGAGCTACATCAGCAGGGGGACTGTGTTGGGTTGAGAATACCCCAAGGACGAGTACTCGATTCCCTCGGCATTCCCAACCTCTTGTCGTGATGCAAGTGGCCGGTACTCCCCAAACTCCATGTTGCAGTATCCAGTATGGGGGATATAATACGACCACGCGCATGTGCCAAGGTTATTGATACCGTTTCCTTTCGTATTATTCCCGGCTACCACACCTCGAGATGCGATTCCATGTCTGCGTTTTAAGCAATGCGAGGAGCAGACAGGATCCGTCAAGCCTGCATGGCTCCAACCCGCGGACAGATCTCGTGAGGAGGCGTCAATCTGCTGCTGCTACTGCTGCTGCTCTTCCTCCTCCTGCCACCCAAAACGGCCATGATCACCCAGGCCTCCCCATCCCGATCGCCAAGCACCCTCATGCGATGCACCGAAGACGGAAGCCCCATGGGCGGTAGCGAACAGCACAAACGCGCACACGAACACCTATGAGATGGGTTGAATTCTGTTTTGTTTGTCACCGCAGCGAAGGCCCGGGGCGGAACACGAACTCCCCTCGATCCCGCGTCACGGGGGGTCATGCACACACAACGTGCAACGCGGTGCATGAACGCACGCCGCGCATTACAATTCACCGGGGCAGCATCCGATCGGCCCTGGCCCTGCGAGATCCCACCCCACGCACCTGGCATGCGCGGGCTAAGACTTGCCCAGCGCACGACTACATATGTGCCATCCCTCGTCGCCTGGGTTGTTTGTGCGCGTGCGTGTGCGTATGCATGTGTGCATGCGGATGGGGAGGATGTTACTCTTTTTGCGTGTTCCTCTGATAGCATGCAGACAAACGCACCGCGACGAGCGAGTCGAACTTCACCCTCCCGTTGCCAGCATCCCGTGGACCCTGCCACGCTCGTTCTGCGGTTCTCTCGATGGGTATGTGCATATGACAGCTGCAAGGGACGGCTCAAAAAGAAGGCAGTCAGCACGGCGCGCATTTCTTTGACCGCGCAGGTCGTCAACACACACAACCCCGCAATCTGGCAATATAAACATGCAGGGTCTCTTTCTTCCCCCCACGCGGGATCGCGAAACATCGGGCGGCGCAGACGTTCCCTGCGGTTCCAGGGACGGGGGCCGGGTTACCTTGTAGGTAAGAGGGGTACAGCACGGCAGCACGAGCGGGAGAGGACCAGAGTCTGGTCTTGCCAATTTCCCCCAGAGGGAATAAGAACGGGAACGAGGTTGGTCGGTGGTTTGCCTGTGCGAACGGGCGCGCGTTCGACCTCGTGGTTGGCGGCTGGCTGCTGGCTCTCGTGTCAGGGCCACGCGAGTGGCGAGGCACTGGGATGGGTGGTTCGTCCCAGTGTGCTGGTCCGTCTAAGACGAGGGCCTCGTCCGTCTGTCGGGGCGCATGCTGCGAAACACTCCAGACAAAGAACCGCGTAAGTGGGCAAGGGTAAGGGGCAAGGGGCAAGGGAGGAGATCACGGTGGTGGCAAGGGGGCGTCATAGACTGACTGGGCCGGGCTAGACATCCAGGCAACAGATTCTGAGGAGAAAGCCTTGATCACTTCTCATACTTATGCGCGCAAACCATCCTGCACCGGGAGCGAACATGCTTGCGTCCCAAGGAAGGCACAGCAAGCCACACGAGACGGAGAAAAGTGACAAGGACCATCCAGCGGCCGCCACGGGTTGATTAGCTGTCTTGGGCCCTTTCGACTGCCAAATTTGGTGAAGGATCATGTCTTCCTTCACTTAATCAAAACGCAGAGGGCGCTCAAAACAAAAAAATCAATATAGCCATTGTCGAAAGACATAGTGAGAGCCAGTGCAAGGAGCGCGGTGGAAACACAGATCCAAGATATGCCGCTGGTGCCAGGCGACGACTCCATACAATACCGCGGCCGTCTATCCGCAGCCCAAGAGATTTCCACAGGTTGAATGCACCGATCTCGGAATGACATAGATACTCCCTTTGACTGGACATCACGCAGCTCAATCCTGGTCGGTGGCCTGATCTACTTTCACATGCCCAAAATACGGCCCAGGGGTTTAGGTCGGCAGGGAAAGAAATACTGAATCAAGTCGAAATGCTCGCTTGGCTGGTGTAAATTAATGTTGTCCCTGATAGCAATGGAAATGACAAAAAGACTGACACACGTTAGAAGACCCGCCATCCTGTTGAGCGCCCATAACCCTCGCCCGTGTCCCTACACTTTCAAGGTTCCCAAAGGTTTTATCCTGTTGTGCTTCATTGTCGATCTTGTAATCCTTGCCTTCTCCCTTATCTCTATAATTTCATCCGTCATGTAAACACCCGTGTGTGCCTCTCTGGTTGTAGACCCAGCATAGCACATGAGCCAGCACTTGTCTTGAATCCAACCTCACCAGAGAGAGGCACACACACACACTTGATCCTGACATACAGTCTCCAGACGAGGGAGATGTTTGATCAGGTGCCCAATTTCGTCTCTTCATTTCGTCTCTCCCGTCCGAGTTGTGTTGCGCAGACACTGTCTGGGGATTACGCCCGTTCGAGTATTAATGGTACCAATGATCGCCAAGAGATTGTTTTTTTGTCTTTTTGCAATTGTTTCGAGTTCTGAACAAATGAGGGAGAAAGAAGATGCTGTCCTGTCGTTATCCAGCCGCTGGCTATACCATCTATTCCTGTAGAGGCGGAAGAAAACTTTTTGCAAAAAGCCGACGCGAAGTTGTGATGATGATGGTCATGAATGTCGCCGAATCGCGACCGAGATCAAACGAGGGCTGCGAAGCCAAATGGTGGTGTAAGAGAAAATCACGTCAGCCGGCCCAAAGTATCGATTTGCCCCCAGGTCAAACAAAGTTGCCCTTTGCAACAACGCATTCACGTGTTCCACCGTTTGCCGTGATTCTTGTTCCCTGCGTACTCAAAACTGCTGCCTCCTTCATCGTGCAGCTGCCCTCGGCCCAGCGATTCGATCTTCAAGCTGGGCCCGGACAGGCTCCTGGGGTCGTGCTGCTGTGGAAGATAATTTGGGAAGCCTTGTGTCGGATGCGAATGGACAGAACCTTGCGGAACGCTCGCTGTTCGGTAAATGCTCGCGGGACCTGTGTCGTAGGAGCCTCGCTGCATGTTATCGAAAGATGCTGCCTCGACGTACTGTGGTGTCTGCGCAAGCGGTACAGGCTGTTGATGGACGTAGGATCCTGATTGATGTGCCTGCTGTTGCTGGTTATCAAAAGTGGAGTACATGGAAGGCGTGGCTGGTGGGTTCGTCGCCTGCCAGCTCGGATACAAGCCCGATGTGGTCGCGCTGCCATATTCGGATGGCGAGGCGTACAGAGACGGCCGCCGGCTTGAGGCGTGGGGATCTGGAAAGTTCTCCTGTAACGGCATTGCAGCAGCTTGCTGGATCGCGGATTGGTTGCTCATCGAACCGCCCTCGACGAAATTTGGATGCCCGGAACTGAGGTCTGCCTGCATCATCGGCGGCTGGTGGTGGTATTGAGGGCCGCGTACAGGAAGATCTCCCAAGAATGGACCGCCCTGTAAGTTACCAGCCGGGCTCTGCTCACTGCTGGGAGCCACCAGCAGGCCGTGATCTGCCGTCTTTGGGGTCGAATCATTTGCCGGTGCAGAGTTCTGTTCGGCGTCATCGTCGTCTTTAGGAACGTCGTCTTCATCATCGTCGGACTGATAGTTATCGGGGACCTTGTCATCTGCCATGACCATGGCCTCGTACTCGGCGTCTGCAGGCTCTCATGTCAGCGTCTCAGGGGACTCGCAGCAGCTTAGCTGGTCGGCATACCGATCTCCCCATTTTTGTAGCGCTCTTCGTAGCGAGCCACCTTGAAGATTTCTCTGAGATAAGGCTTCTTTTTGGCATTATTAGGGTTCTCGACGTCCCCGAAGAAGCTTCCGAGTGCCTCAAATGTCGCTTCCTCCAATTTGCTAACATTCAGTCCGTGCTTCTGGATGTCCTTGTGCTGCAGGTGGTTCGGCTCTGTGATCATGTGTAGAATATGGTTCAAGAGATAAACACGTTCTGTCTCATATCAGATATCAGGTTCATTGACGTTGGGAAGTCAGGGTAACCTACCAGGTTTGTAGAGGTGATCAGGCTCCTTGTGCCGTACCTTCTCGTCTCTCGATGTACCCCAAGGCTTCGGCCACCAGTCCGGGGCTTTTGCATCGGCACCGGTGTAAGGGTGATTGGATTGCTTCTTCGGTGCGATTAGCTTGACCCATGCCTTGGCAATCAACTTGCAAGCAGTCTGTTGTATGTTTTTGAATCTTTGATCGCAAAACTTCCAGACCTCTTCCTTGTTGCCAACCCTGATACCCTTCTTGGAGAGTACCACCTGAACTGCGGGTAGGTCGTCGTCCAATGTGACATCTCTCCTGCCAGACAAACCGCCTCTCTGCCTCTTCCGGGTCCTGTAGCAGGCTTCATCGTCGTACCCAAGGAGTCCCTGGGCGCGCCGGCGGTCATACTGTCGACGGCCACCATATGCGGAGCTCATGTGAGGTCGACCTGGGTCTGCATGTGCAGGATAGCCTTCTTCGTACGAAGGACTCGGGGCTGGAGCAAGACAACGTCAGCGAGACCATGCGAACAATGTCGGAATTCGGCTTCGTACTTGGCATCACCCTTCCAGTCGTGTACCATTTTTGATACCCGTCGAGATCGATGTACTTTGACAGAACTTCCGAAGTTGCAGCCTCTTTTGGGCCTGTGAACCTCACCAATTGTCCGTCATCTCTGATTCCTGCCATGATAAAGTGCTTGAGTGGAATGTTACAGTATTCGTCAAACATCGTGCAAATATCCTAGATACAGCATCAGCGTCCTATCTGTGGACTACTATGTTTAGCTTCTTACCATAGGAACCCTAGACTCATATATAGGATCATTGGGAATCCGGGCTGGCATCCTCTCGGCCGGATGCCAAAGACGCGACGGGTGGGTGGGCTGAACCATCTTCGATAAGTTGAGATATGTGCTGCAAGCGAACGATCAAAACCCCGGGCGCACTCAGTGAATGTGACAAGGCGAGAAAAGTCCTGCTTCGTATTGATGGCCTTTTATGCGATGTTAAGCAGCCACGCGTCCTAGAGGCAAGAGCAGTACGGAATATCCATAAACTGAGAGTTGGTCAGCAATGGCTTATCGTATTGGTGAGGCTGAAAGAGACGCATCAAGACATGGGTTGATGCAAGCCAGACCTTGGTCGGTCTCCTTTTCGCATCACCAGGACTTGTTTACCAAAGACCCCAAGATTGCCAGTGAGACAGGCAACAGCCAATGTCCAAGTGAGTACAGGATTGGGGAAAGAGTCTAGACTTGAGTTTCGATACAGATCAAAGAAACGAATGGACCATGAAGGATTGTGACTGATTCCGACCGATTTTTCTTGCAAGGAAGTAGGCTTGAGTGGCGTGTATGGCTGATATATGTGCGAGGGTAGGTCTAGGGCAGGGAAGGTCAAGGAAAGCAGGCCGTACCTGAAGACAACTGCCGATAGCCTTGGTTGCCCTCTCGACAGACGGCAAATTTCCTGACAGCGGCCAGGTCGAATTCAACCCGCAGATGGCTGGCGCACGTCTTGCGTGTCTGTTGGAGCGGGAGCTTGCTGAAGCCGAGTGGGACGGGAAGCGGATATGCACCACACTGGGACCCTGGCGACGGCACGATCGACGGTATCGAGCTTCTGGGCAATGGCTTGCTGAGGATCAAAACGATAGAGGGAGGCCCATCGACAACAAAGACAAAATGATGGCCTGTGTCAGATCGGACCGTGTTGCTGCGGCCAATTCCAGGATTGCTGGTCCTTGTACAGGCGCTTGGACAGACGGACCACTTCGCTGTGATCACCTTTCCAGGAGTAACGGGCGTCACAGTCTTCTTTGTCTGCTATACGGCTGTGAAACATCGGAAAGCTGCTCTCCACTCGCCCAGGACGGCTTCCCAGCACAGGAGTGGCAACAACTGTCCTGAGCGCAGGAGCCGAGGCGTGCGATCAAGGACTTCGATCCCTCAGCTCTCCGTCGACGCGGACGCGGGCAAAGAGGACCTGTATTTCCGGGGACGGAGGGGTTGGCACGCGCAACGGACGGTGATGAGCCCGAGTTGAGTAAATGAGGGAAAAAACCTTGGAAAAGCCTCGGAGAGGTCGGGTGAAGTATCGTGTCGCGTATGATCGAGTAGGACAGACAGAACTCGACTGCATCAAACCGCACAGCCCCGTCTAATGAGTTGTGAGGAAAAGAGATGACCGGACTGTTTCTCCTGTCGTGTTTGGCAGCCCAATCTGTGTTCACCAGGGTGGCCTGGGTGGTCGCGGCAGATGGCAGACGGGTGGAGTCTGAGTGACAAGGTATCTACCAACAGACAATGTCGAGTAGTATAACTCAAGGTGAAGATGCGATGGATCCGAGTCCGTAGTCGAGAAGTGGAAGCAGCAAGATGGAGAGTCCTAGGTCACCTGTCCCAAGGCCGCTGCTCATCAACCGTGACCGGAGATCGAATAGGACACGAGTGGGATGGCGAGAAGAGATGGACCTGTACTGACGCCTGCGGCGGCAAACAATATGGAGATACGTTCCGTTGGCTGTGCTACCGTACCGAGAGGAGCGATCGAGCCTTGCTAAGGGCCTGGTTCTTTCCGGCGCACGGAGAGGAAGGAGGCGGGAGATAGGCCAAGCAGCTGGGCTTGACTGCGAGGAAGGGAGTATGTAATGTATGCCAGAAAGATTGCGAGTGCCACCATATGTACTGTACGTGTGATGGAGTGAGTCCCTTGTGGTTGGCAAGGATACTCAGATAAAACAGAAAAAGACATCCGCGGGCTACACAGACCCTTGTCCCATGCAGGAGACAGTGGGGATTCACAGAGCCCAGTGCGTATTATGGGCCAAGGAGACAGGTGCTGAATCTCAATTGTCGACCGGGGCAAAGGCCACGCTTCTATGGGATCGTAAAACCGGGGAACAGCACCAGATGGATTTCGGCAAGGTCGGTCTACTGAACTGCGACCGGAGCGACGATCGGGGAAGGGCCGTGAAGATGACGATGGTAAACAAGCTTGCTCTAACAGGCAGGGTGCCGCAGAGGTGGAAGTCTGCCAAACGGAAAGCCCTGGTTATAACGTCAATCAAGGACAGGTGTGATGACACCTTGTGCCGTACAGTACGAGCTGGGGGAGAATGGAGGTGGTCCAACAAGAGCCTGTGTTTGGGTGGGGAACACGGAGACTTGGTCGAGGGTGTGGAAAGAGCTTTGCCTGATGCATGGCGGGCTGCAGCATGTACATAGTAGCTCGACGGGCATACAGCGCGCCCATATTGGCTGCGAGTCGCACAGTGACGAGAGGGGATCTAGCAGAGGGAGGGAAAGAAAGAAAAAAGCAAGACAGTTGCTAATACTCGCGGGCCGGGTAAGAAATCCCGGTTTGTGGAGGGCAAGAGACGTGGAGGGCAATGTCCACCTCAGCTGCTTGTTTGACCTTCGGCCTCGCGGCTCGCCCGTCAGTCAGCATATTGAGAGATCAAGAAGACTGTCCCGTCGAGGCCGATAAGGCGCATCAACATGTCGTTGTCACGCTTCTGGATTGCATATGGCACCCCCCGACATCTTTGCGTGATAACAGGGCCGGCACTGTCGCGCCTGCGTTTATACACATAGAGTTGTCGGGGTACGAGACCAAGTCTGTGGTACATGAGTACTTAGTCCTGGATCTGGAGGATGAGCAGGGTGGGAAGCAGCCAAGCTTGGCTGGTTGAGGATCTTGCTGCAGCCACCGCAGACAGCGAGAATGGGTTTTCAGAACCGCCGTGACCACTGTAGCAAAAAGGCTGAGGTGCGAGGTAAGGCCAGTGCTTGCGCAGGCATCGGCATCAGCATCGGTATCGCACATTAGGGTCGACGGCGGAGCAGCTTTTTCTTTCTCACACGTGCTTGGGAATATTCTGAGAATAGACACACCCTGGTGAAGAGCCATTGAATGCCTTCTCCCACCGTTGTGGTCGTACTGTGGTGGGCGTGAAGTGGACCATCACCAATATGTGCCCCAGATCCCAGCCAGGACTGCCCTGGACGCGCTCGAGCGTGAGCTTTCACCCTCGTGGCGGGTCCCATTCTGGAGACCACCGGATGGGATTGCGCGACAAGCCAGCATGGCATTCTAAGCAGGAGACGGGCGCATTGTGAAATACTGTGCAGACGGGAGCAACGGGCAGGGCTGAAGGAGGCCGAGCGAGACGCCTTTCGGACAGAGAAATGTTTTCCAGCTGCTGGGAGTACCGGCGGAGTTGCGGCATTAGGCTGTCCCGCACAGGAGGAGCCACTATGCTGGAACAGTGGTAGGAGAAGGCCGGGTTCAGAAGGGTCGTTATGGCCGAGATGAGCAGACCAGCCTGGCGAGGCGCCTGCGAGACGTGCGAGGCCTTCACACGAGTTGGTGTGAAGGTGTGGTCAATGGTGCCCTGGCTCCGACAAGGGCCTGGTGTGAGACTCTGGGGGCACGCTATGCCCAAACGGCAACGAGCCCTGTGCCAGTACCCAGAGCCCAGAGTCCAGAATCCACACCTGCGCCCGGTGGGTCACTGTTGGAATGGGACCGGGACCGGGGCCGGGACCGGGACAAGAGCTGTCTGTGTCCTGTATCCGTACTGTGTCGTAGAGGCACAGTAGGGCCCTGCGGAAACGATCGATCCTATCGCGACAACAGAGTAGTAATCCAGCTCCACCACGGGCATCGTGTGCGGCAGCCTGTAGGGCAGTGTCATGACGACTGGACGATTGGAAGCGATTGAAAGTGGCTTGGCAGACGCCGCCCATAGCCGCTGAGGGAGAGACAAAAGAAAAAAAAAGAGACGAGGACAGCGTGCCTGTACTCACTCACCTAGGCAGTACACCGTGGGCTGGACCACTGTACCGTGCGGCAGGCCAATCTTGGGGTTCAGACAGGTAGAGCCCGCATGTAGATAGATACATGCTCGTGGTGTACTTCAGAGGCCGGATTTGTGGGTTTATTCTCATGCGCATGTTGGTTGTGAGTGTGCAGCGAGCCCAGCCCAGCCCAGGCCACGGCACAAAATCCGAAAGGTGCTAGCAGCACATAGAGTAATTAAACCCGCCCCTCAGTTCCCACCAACTCGGGAAGCTCCACCATCAGTTCCATCCCTGCTCCCAGGACGGACGCCAGTCGGCAGGATTACGTCAGGCTCCCCGTCGCGCGCCAGTGTGCCAGTGTGCCAGTGCTAGTGTGTGCCTGCCCATGCCTGCCACGCCTGCCTGCTGCTCCCACCTCACCTCACCTCCTCCTCGGTCGCTTCCATTCCAGGCCGCCCTCAACTGCCCACGCCTGCCACGGCGGGCGGCTACTTCCTTCCTCTGCGGGTCTGGGGACTACGTGACGAGTCAAAAAGAATCTTGGGACTCGACGATCTCACCGAGGCAGCCCGACTGGTCTCGTCTCTTTCTTGACCTGTCTCGTCGTGAGCTGACTCGAGCTTGGCTTTTCGAGATGGCATGCAATGCCCATTCGCATCTGTCAGGAAGGAGCTTGGGAGCTTGGGAGCCTTGAGGAACAAAACTGCAGGCCCGGCACGGCACACTCTCGGATGATTCACACACGGCAACCCAAGCCGCCCTTCCCTCACCCTCGCAGCGCAGCCGGTGGTACATGTACGGATACATAGGTACAACAGCTCCAGCATTCCATGTCCATGCCAGCCAGCCAGCCAGGATTGCCTGCCCGGGCGGCCACCCGCCAGTTCAAGCATTAATCACCATCATCACCAACAGCAGCATCACCACCAACTGCTCAATCATGCACTCCACGCTGCCCCTCCCCATCGGCTCATGTCCTTCGTTCGGCAGGCCAGGGGGGCGCTTCCTCTGCGAAGTACACTGTACCGTACCAGCATCACCATGCCAGCCCCCACCAGCCCTAGAAACCAACAACACTCCACCATCGGGCGCCCCCCACATCCATGAATGCGGCCCTCCTCGGCGGTTGCCTTCCTTCGCAAGCAAAAACCCGTTTGTGAATGTGGGTCGGCACATTTGGGTTTTGATCTCGATCTCCCTGCCTCTGCGATTCAGACGGGAGACATTTGATCAGTCACAACGCCGGCATAAGACGAAGGATGTTGCCGCGCACACCAAAGTAATGACTGCCCGCTGAGAATACCTTCCACCATAAGTTGAAAAAGAAGGGGGAAAAACATCGAGAGAGGGGAGCAAGAGCCGAGGCAACTAGATCTGATCTACCAGGTAAAGACATCCCTCCAGCCATTGCAGCTGCGGGATTGCAGCTCCTCTGTCGCCCATGGTTCACCATGCCGCCAAGCTAGGCGGACGGAGTCAGCCTCGGAACAAACCAAAGCAGAAATCCAAATTGCCAGCCCAATTCCACCAGGGGGGCACATGAACCCCAGCGCCATATCGGGAGCGGCATCCTTAGCGAGAGCCGTACAGTAACGGCACAGTGATCATTGAAGATCCGGGCCTGTGGACCGCAGCTCGTCTGCCCATCCGCTGTTGCGATCTCTTACCTAGCGCTGCAGTGGCGGGATGGCGCGATACAACACACTGTAGTAGTGGGCCTCATGTTCGTACGGCCCTCGTCCCGACTGGTCATCTGTTCGGTCACTGCAGGTTCTGGGCCATGCTCGGCAGACGAAGAAGCATGCGAGCCCGTACCCTCAACTCCAGGGCAACCTCTCTTTATTTATGCCAGCAGAACAGAGCCGACTGATGGCCGCCCTAGGAGGGTGGTGCGATACCCCTAACGCAGCCGAGTTGGGCATGTCGAGGGAGGGGGTCGGTGTCGAGCAGCTTTGGTACCGCAAATCCATCAGTCAGTCTTGTGGGCACCTCTGGCAACTTGATATGCAGCGCCATCCCTGTGTGGGACACACCAACCGTCTTATATGCATCACGATGCGAAAGCAATGGACATGATCTGCCGGATCGGCAGCGGTACGTCTCCCGGGGCAGTGCGTCTCCGGGACAAGTCGACTCCTACTCCCCAACTAGCCCCGGTGGTTCGTCCGATTCTTCCAATTAGCACCGCTGCAAGACGCAAACGTGACCCTCGGGTTCACGCGGGCACGGTGACCATACCACTGCATAAGGGCGGTTCTACTCGCGCAGCACCGCTACTCTTTCGAGGTGTGTGGATTGGGGTAGCCCCCACCTCCCAGGTCGACAATGCTGCAGTATCGGCCCTTTCGTTTTCTTTTCCCTTTGCCTCACATTTCTCGGAGGCGGCAGCATGTGGTTGTTTGATTATCGGGCCTGAGTCTTCTTCAAGGACCTCGGAATGATCTTGGGTCCACGTGCTGTGGCTGACTGGACCCTGTGTCTTGAGCTGAGGCTAACGGACTGATCTGTCTCTGATACCCGATATACATCATTTATACACACGTCTCGATGCAGTGGCTCCTCCAGATCTCACAGAAGACCCCGATCAAGCTCGACAGTCACACCCAACAGCATGTAGATTTCCAATTCCCATCACGTACGGCGTCATCGTCCAGGTCGGGCGAGTGTTTCGGCTGCGTCATTCAATTGATATCAATCCACCTGAGGGCACCTGGCGGCTACTAACAAAGAAGAGAACATTCTATGTAAAGCGTATTCTATGGGCTGGACCAGCTGCTATGCTTGGCCCTGAGGCAGCAGATGGACACAACTTTGAGAGAAACAATCGCTATGTTTTCAACCACTGAAAGGTCTTTGTCTTCTACTTGGCCAGACTGGGAAACCAAGATCGCCTTGGACGTGCAGAACTAACCTCACAACGGAGTAGATCTCGTAACTCGGGAGCTACCGATGTCATTCTTACCTGTCGATTTTCTGAAGCAACTTTCCCAAACCTCGCCTCCTTCACGCTGGTGTTTCAGCCCTCCCAAGACTACATCAACGCTGGCCTTCACCGGTCTCGATAGCTCTTGTTGCCGGACAGCCTCCCTGCAAGGGCACATCGAAGAGGGTGTGCGTGCCTCACTTATCATGTGGCCACCACTACCTGTTGATGAGTGCACCGTTCTCTCGGGTCTGCTGCGAACCCTGGTCCCCCGTGGTGGAGTGCCGGACTGGAGAAGTGATGAATCTGTGGCTTTCAAATTTGAATTGTCCCGATCCATCACTCCCCTAGAGCCGGGCCGACTTCTAGAGATACTCCTACACGATTGGGGCACCCCTTCGCCCTTCCCACCAGTCCAGACACGCGAAGATGGTGATAGTGGCTTGCTGCTTGGCCCATGTTGGTGAACTCGAACATCGGAGCGACAATCTTGTCAGCGTGTTGGAGTGCATCATTCGGATCTATGACTTTCCTTTGCTGTTGGCCGCACTGCACAACACCTATTGGCGACAACAGAGGCTCATGGCCAAGAGCTGACATTTTCGACTACCTCGTTTGCACCAGGTGCCAGGCTTTGGCCGATACCGCACAAGTGTTGGGCTCTGATCCCCAAGGGTCGAAGCAGATCCGCCAATACTGCCATGTTCAAGTATATCTCCCCTTTTGCATCTCAAATGAGGAAGGTGATGGGCTCGTACGAGGTCTGGCCCAGTCCCAATCAAACCCTGGGGCGCGAGGAGACTCCAGCGGTGATGATCGGTCATTGCTTCCGGAAATTGGCTAAGTTGAACAATGGCGTGATACACTACGTCGTGTGGCTTGGTCCCCATCCTATTGGTACTCTGAACTGTCTGATTCTCCCGCCCGGTACAGATCCCGCCATCCGAGGGACGATACAGTCGAGAGCCATGCCCCTGCGGAGCCGACAGGGCTCCAGGCAGCTCGACGGCCCACAAGCTAGCAAATGGTACATTCTGGAGGCTTTGCATTCCACAGTACACGTGTAGTACATCCGCCATGGTGCCCGCCCATTTTGGCGATCGTCGTTGTGAGGGCTCACAGGGTCAAGGACACCCATCCTTGCCCGGTTGCCTGGCTGGGGCTCAAGGGTACGGGAGAGTCACAGGGCAGTTCTGGCCCCACATTTCCTGTCAAGAGCGGGAAGCATGGACAGAGTCAAGGAACAGGGATTCACATAAGCTCACCGACGTTCGAGGCTAATCCCCTCGTCCCGACAACATGTCTTGACGACACCATTAATATGCTGTCAACGTGGCCCTGAGGCCCTCTCAAACATCGGTAAGCGCTCAGCGAGACCACTGGGTCACCGCAGGCGAAATCTGATCCGCAAGCCCCCCAAGCCTGACTCGAGATGGAGATGGCCTGGGCCTCCTGCGTGGTCTGTGTGCACAATATTACACTGCGTTCCAAGCACAGAAAGCACAAGCAACAGCTGAAGTCACCTTGGCCCTCCAGCAGGCACCGTTTTTGGCGATAGCGGTCCACCCACCCACTGCCGGGATTGCTCTGGAGACATGGTTTTGTCACGAACCACACAGCCGCGATGTAACTCCTGCCCACCTACCCGTCACGACCAACAGCCCAAGCGTTGATGGGTCAAATGCAGGTGCACCCAGCAATGCTGTGTTTCTCCCAGGGCTGTTCTTCACTGGATGGATCAGGCCGGACTGTCGCGAGCCAGCATTGAATGCCACCACGATACGACACATGTCGACTGCATCTTATTTGATGGGGTTGCATCACACCCACACCAAGGTGACTCTGAGGCACATTGCACCGCTGGGCAAATTAATCTCATGTGGGACGCTACGCCAGTAATTCTCCGCATGCATTTGGACATTTGGGCCAAGAACGTACACACACCCAAGTGAGGATTGCTCGATAACCTGACAGCAGAGATCTCCCGAATCACCCGAATGGCACCACGGACACCCAAGCCGCTTGACTATTCGGTGCTTTAAATCTTGGGTGGCGGCCCCAGATCCGGAAACCACTAATCGTTTGGATCGCACGTGGTGCGGTCGGTCCTTAGTAACAGCAACTGGGCTGAGGGGTTCCCAAGGAAGTAGGAGAAACTCTCCAGCCTCTCTGAAGAATGGCCAAGTACACGAATACCCACGGCGACAATTCAGGCCAGCCAGGACCAGGATCAACTCAGCGGCTCAAATGGAGACCCCCCGCCAATGTCCCAGCCGGGAATACGACAATGTTGTGGGCTTTCTGCCTGCCGCGCACAGCTTGACAATAGGCATGGGAACATGGACTGGTGCGAGGAGGGCCATGTCCGCATCTAGCGCCAAGACAAAGGCGGTCTCTCCCAGACCTCTTTCGCCAAATACGGGAAGCCCTGTCGGCGGTGAAGCCCCTATTCCCGCCTTCACCTGCCAACCGCTCAGGGGATCCCAGGTAGCTGTGGTGCCCTCTGGAGCCCGGAGAGCTGGCGGAGGGCCAGACAGTACCAAGTCTCTGAGTATTGCAGCCCGAGCCGGCTTGCGCGCAACTTTCATTGCCCACCTGCTTCTGGCAAACAGAGCCACCGTATCAATGAATGAGCCTATGTAGGGTGAGTCTTCGAACATTGTGCCACCTCTCGTACATCTGCGTGCTACACGATTACTCATCGGGGCTCCTGCTGGGTTCAGCATCTTGTTTCTCGCCAGGAATGCGATCAATGCATGAGGTAAAGAGAGCCAGAACGTCTCGCTGCAATGCCACGCCAAGACCACAGCCATAACCCCGTTTTGAAATCTTGTGCAGCCAACCCCCCTCCAGCCATGTATGATTGCAGTATCGACGGCATGCACAGTCCGGAGATCGGCGCGAGAAACACATGCTGTGGTACGCGACTAAGTGATTCTAGCCGTCTTCGCTGGCAATGTCTATGGTCAGCAGGGAGCATCAATGGTTCCCGCCGGGCTCTCGAATTCGGGGGTGTCAGCACATGCCCGGTCCCACCATCGAGGCTGCCGGGTCAGCCTGGTTGTACAGCTGTCAGGCGAAAGGTCGAACCCCCCACCCGTACCACGGACGGGCCTTTGGGTGGTGAGTGACTGCCGCTCAGGTTGCCACCAACCGCCCGCATTCATCATGTCTGATGCAATTCCAATGGCTTTTCTGCTCTCCCATCTCGGGCGCCCAGTACCGCTCGCCAGCTCAAGGCCTCGGCGTTTCGACCTGGGACAGCGAGAAACCTCCCTGAGCTCTTGGAAAGCTGCGCGATTCGCTGCAGGATCCTGCTGCACAGATCTGCGTGCCCAGGACGGAAGCACCCTGTCGCAAAGATCCTATCACATGTCTCTGGCGTCTCTAAAACGTCCTAGGCTCACAGGTACACACACCAGCGACACGAAGTGACTCACCCACCTATTGACTGTACAGGTACATATAGCCAAGGGGGAGGGGCAAGCTCGCGGTAGTGCGCGTGCAGATCCGCCTCCCACAGAAGCGTTGAATATCTCGTGGGATTCTTTTTGAAATCTTCGTTTAAAGTTGCCCGCCGCCTGTGGACCGCCGTTGATCCTTCTGGCCTTTTTTTGTGGGCGCTTCACTTCTGCGCGGCAATGCTGATGAGGGCATTGGCTCAGTTCGCCCGTCCGGTCTGATAGCCTTCATACGACTCGGTGTTTCCCTCTGTCCTCCGTCCTCTGTCCGCCGTTCTCCGACTCCCTCTCCCTTGGCCACCCACGGTCTGCCATGGGGTCTGTGGCCTCAGATGGCGATTCACTGTCCGCGAGTCGGGATGTGGGTAACAGGTCTGACCACAGTGCCGCCCTCGTCACATCTGTGTACTACGCAGCACAAGGATCAGCTCGGAGAAAGGCGCGCTTTCACAAGACGGCAGTTATGCTCCATGACCGTGCGACCTGCCTCCGGACCTGAGATATCCTCGCGACTATGTCTGAGTTGAGAACATATCGGTAACCTACCTGGCCCTGCCCAGGTGAAGAAAGGGCCAGCTCAATCTGCCTCGGCTCAATTCACTCACAGTACGTAGCCGTTGCGTACGGTGACTTCATGATGACCGGGGCGAGACACGGACACGATCCCCGCCGCAAGGAATTACAGTAGACTCCCGGTACCAGCCCGGGAACAAACCAAATAAAACTACCAAGCTGCGCGCATCCTACCACACTGGAGGAGATACATGGTACCAAGAGGCAAGAAGGGCCACTTCCTCTCGGGCCCCTCCTGTGCATTTCCGAGAGGTGGAGCCGTGCTGTCAGAAAGCCGCACGCCCTTGGTCCAGGGAAATAAACACCCCCCCGTTCCCTTCCCCCCTCCTGCCCCTGGGGTGGTTTATTTTTCCCAACAGGCTCGTCTCCGGGATCTGTCTGCGCGGGAGCCACCCCCCGGTCTCCCGCGACCGCGGGCGGGTGGTGGTGTGTGCTAGAGAACAGGGCTTCCTTGGGGAGGATACCCGCGACCGTCCCAACTGTGCGAATAGATCACCGTCTGCCGTGTGCGAAAATACACACAAGCCACAAGAGGATCGGTGAGATTGGGCTGTATCTCGGAGACGAGAAAAAAGTAAAACCACAGAGAAAAACAAAATTGATTATCCCGGGGCGGGCGCTGAGGCTTACAGATCCCCAGCGAGATCTTGCTTGCCCAGCCCCTCCCCGGCGTTTGGGACGGGAGGGATGTAGGGAGTAGAAAGGCGGCCGCCAAAGCCAAAGGTCCCCCCGTCCGTCCATCGGAAGCATCTCCATCCGCATGCTCCGATGGTTGCTTCTTCTGCCTCCCGCATATGGGACGGAGGGGAGAGAGGGGAGGGGTGGACGGGATTGGGGTGGAATACATACACGGATCGCGCACCTCAACCCTGTGTTTCTGTTTCTTTTTTATCTTGGGTTTCTCCTTTTTTTCCTTTTTCGTCGCTCCTTCTTCAGTAGGCAAGCCACCGGCTGACGCACGCAGACACGCTCTCGGTGTTGGTGCGGTTACACAGCGTCCCTAGTAGGTCACTGGAGAAGTCTCATCCTTTCCTTTTCTCTCTCTCTCTCCCGGGTGGTTGGCGTTTTCGCCTATCATGTCTGGAATCCACACACCGACAAAACCGTGGTAGAGGGGGACGCCCGCCTGCCCCCATCAAGGGGGGGCATCGTGGTGGTAAGAACTATGTACAACCAACAGCGACGACGAGACACTCGTCTTACCGTGCCCCGACGCCACCAACGCACATTTCGAAGCCCCCCCCCCCAAACCCCGGAGACCACACCACATCACGCATGCAACTGCCTGCCGAAATTGTGAATTCTCACCCGAGATCTGAAATGGCCTTGTTTGGGACGTTTTATATGGCCAGAGTAGGCTGTCCCTGTGTAACTAGATGAGATCCCACCCCCCCAAAAAAGACAAATGCTTTGACCCGCTGCCTGCCGGTTTCCATGCATGCTTCGCTCGCACTTTTGCCCTCTGCCAAATGCTTGAAAACACATCCACCAATAACACCACCACAGCCATTCAAACTGGCCTAAGCCCGAGGCGATGGCACTCTATCTGGTCACATCCACGCATATATCCTCGCACTACACACACTACACACAGACACACAGACAAATAGACATAGACAGACATGACATGACAAGAACCCCCCTCACTCCCCATCCTTGTCCAGCCCGGCCTGCTTGACCAGCGAGTAAAAGACGCCCCTGCGGGCGACGAGGTCGCGGGGCGTGCCGAACTCGGCGACCTCGCCCTTGTCGAGGACGACGACCCTGTCGCTGTCGAGGATGGTGTTTATGCGGTGCGCGACGGTGATGATGGTGCGGTTGGAGAAGAGCGGGCTGCGCAGCGTCTGCTGCACCATCGCGTCCGTCTCGACGTCCACCGCCGCCGTCGCCTCGTCCAGGATCAGGATGTTGGACGGCGTGAGCATCGCCCGCGCCAGGGACACGAGCTGCCGCTGGCCCTGTGAGAGGTTCGAGCCTGTGTTGCGGTGTGTGGTCAGCCATGGATGGTCATTGTCATCGTTGTCATCGCACCATCGTTCATTATCACCACTCGTCTTCTATTTCCCCCAAAGGCAAAGGGCCCCAAAGGGCACATGTTACGTTGGTTTCCGCGTGAGTTTTCCCGCTGGGTTACTCAAGCATGGAGGTGATGATGTAAGACGCGGGAGGGAAGGGAGGGAGGGAGTGAAGGACGCGAAAGGGCGGGCAGGGTCTCCCGAGCACACATCGTCGGCTAAAAGAATTTGGGGGTGGTGGTGAGACGCTGCCGGCTGTAATACGAGCCAGATCGAGCATGTCCAACCAGGCCACAAGGTGCGCGTACGACGGGGCATTGTCCAGCCAGGACGTGTGCGACCAGGCGTGTGCCACGTGAGGATGCAAAGTATAACAGATAGCGCGTGGACGATGTGGCTCGAGTGAGAAATGGACGCGAAGGGGGCAAGGAGCCTAGAACTTGTGTGGATGGCCACGAGACCAGAGTTTCCTGCATGTAATGGAGATCATGCAGGCACTTCTCGTTTCGGCTCACGAGTGAGAGCTGTAGATGAGAGCTGACGGCGATTGCCAGCCAGCCACCCGCCCAGATGCTCGCTCGCGAAGGATACCGTCGGGCTGGCCACCGGCTCTCCGCCACCCCAGTGCGTGCTCGTATGTCCCAAAATGGGGCGGGCGATCCAGACCGCTGTTACAAGAGGTGATGCTGTGCGAGGCAGGGTGCACGAAAAAAAAAAAGGGCCGAAGGAAAGCGAAGGGGGATTCAGCTGTATAGCTCTCGGACTCACCTGCTTCATGTATCCGTGCTTCGAGGCCACCGTCCATCTGGCTAACGTGGGCCTTGAGCCGGGCGTGCTGGCAGGTGAAACGGTCAGTAAAAGAGGATCGTACAGCCTAGTAGACCGAGTGCGCCACCGCATAAACGTTTTCTGCCATGTGGCAGGGCGATTGGAGAGAAATTGGCTCCTGTGTAACGGCTTACCTCGAGAACGCTCCACAGCTCGGTATCCTGCAGCATCTGAATCAGCCTTCATGATCTCATGGCCGGAAGGGGGTTGAAAAGTGTCAATCATGTCGGGGGGCTTGGTGGTGGCGGTTCCCAATCTGTTCATGGGCGTGGGACGAGCTCGCCCTTCTGGGCATTGGGGACGCCGGAGGACACGAAGGCCGGTATGACTTACATCATGTACATGACCAGGGTCCAGATTGTCCCTGACCGTCCCTTCGAAGAGGGCGGCATCTTGAGGTATTATCGCCAAGCGGCGCCGGAGGTCCAGTAGACCGATGCTGGACGTGTTCAGGCCGTCGATGGATATGTTGCCGCTGGCTGCCTCGATAATGCGGAACAAGGCAAGCGTCAGGCTAGACTTTCCAGCCCCGGTACGACCAACAACCCCAATCTTCTCATGCGACTTGATGTCAAGCTTGATGTTCTTCAGGACGAGATCCAGGCCCTCGCGGTACCTCGCACTGTAGTTGTTGAAGGTGATTGTGCCGGAAGCGGGCCAGGCGGCGGGCGGTCGCTTCTGAGGGTTGATCTCGGCGGCCTCGCTGGGCAGCCTGGCGTACTCCAGCACTCGCTCCACAGAGACGATGTTGGTCTCGACCTCGACGGTCTGGCGGACGATCCAGTTGAGCGAGGTTGTGATCTGCAGCGCATATGACATGGCCAGACCAACCGCGCCGGAGGTCAGCTTGCTGCCGCTGGCGACGGAGAGGATGGATAACCCCGCGGCTGCGAGGATGACCACGGCGCCGATGAACTCGAGGCGGATGGCCAGCCATCTGTTGGCGCTGATGGATGGGAAGAAGGCCTTGAGGTTAGAGTCTACCCGCCACTCGTTCTCACGCTCGAATCGGGGTTGCTGACGGTAGGCCCGGATCGTGGATATGCCGCCCAGTGACTCCTGGAAGTGAGCGTAGATCGGGCTACGGCTGACACTATCGAGCCGCTTGAGCTCCCGGGAGGTTCTCAGGTAGTACTTCTGGATCCACAGGTACATGGCCGTCATCGGGAGAATCAGGGCGATGAAAGCGGGTGTCGTGAAGGACACAACAGCCAGCGTGAAACCTGACTTGGCCACGTTGACGAAGAGCATGTTGAAGGTTCTTGCTAGCACCTCGTCCACACGGTAAATGTCAGACGAGAATCTGTTCAAGATCCGGCCCGCGGGAGTGGTGTCGAAGAAGGACATGGGGCTTCTGAAGATCGCCTTTGCCATGCGTTCGTGCAGTTTTCGCGAGGCCTCGATGGAGCAGAAAATCCATAGGATCAGCGTTTGGACGACCGTCAGACTGGCAGAGCCAATGCCAAAAGCAAAGTAGATGCCAATGTATTTCCCAACATCTTTGTTCAACCCAGCACGCGAATTGGCCTCTGACCAGCCCTTCAGCCAAAAGTTGCCTCCAATTGCCGCGGTCTGGGCGGCCAGCAACGCGACTAGATACACACAGACAGCCAAGGGGTCGTTCATCTTTGCGTATTCGCCATAGACGGACCATTTGACCTTGCCTTGCTCGCTGTGCTCCTTTGCCTGCCGGGTCTTGCTGGGTGCGGCTTCTTCGTCGGTCAGCTTGCCCCGAGGACCGCGGAAGCTGGCTGTGCTCGCCCTTCTCAGGGTGGCCATGCTGTCGGACCGTCCACTGGGTTTCCCGTGACGTGGACCTGGCCGTATAGCCTCAAGAGAGCCAAGCCCTTCTTGTGCTTCTTCAATCTCGTCCTTCTCGCGGTCGTTCTCGATCGAGGAGATCTCGCTGTCAAACGATCCATCACCAGGGCTGTCGGCCGTGGCTGGTCCCGGTGTTGAGGGGCCCGAGTCTTGGCCAGCGGACTTGTAGATATCCGCGACGAGGCCACGCATGGCAACCAGCTGTTGCAGAGTTCCTTGCTCGACGATTCTGCCTTCACGTAGCATGACGATGTAGTCGGCCTCAGCCAACACAGGGATTGCGTTGGTGGCCAAGACACGTGTCTTTGTCGCCAGCAAGCCCTTGGGACCAAGAACATTGTCGATAATATGACGCCCAACATGGGCATCTACCGCAGAGAGAACATCATCCAAGAGGTACACGTCAGACCGCGCGTAGACGGCGCGGGCCAGAGCGACACGCGCCTTTTGTCCACCGGACAGAGAAATGCCTCGCTCACCGACAACGGTCTCATCCCCATCTGGGAGGACATTGAAGTCGTCAAGTAGTGCGCACGCCTTTATTGTCTTCTCGTAGAAATTCGAGTCGTAGCGGTAGCCAAAGACGATGTTCTCCTTCACCGTGGCATTCATGATCCAAGGTGTCTGGGCCACGTACGCGACTGCGCCGTGGACGGTGACACTGCCCTTGACCTTGTACAGGTCTCCTATCAGACTCTGCAGGAACGACGACTTGCCGTTTCCTACCCTGCCCACAACGCAGGACAGCTCCCCCTTGTTAGCGGAGAATGTGATGTCCTGAAGGGCGTTCTTATCCACGTTGTGGCGGTCCCATGAAAAAGTGCCATCCTTGACTGAGATGGTCTCATCGCCGTTGTCTTCAACAGCCGGCTTCCATGAGATAGCATCAGGCTGCAGCTCCTCCGCAGTCAGGTAAGAGGTCAACCGACCCACTGCTACAGTAGCCTCCACGATTGAAGATATCACCATGGGGAAGACTGCAAGCGGGAAGGACAGCAGGTTGAAGAGGGCCAGAGCCGGGAAGACAATATCTGTCGTCAGAGGCTGCTTGTGAGTGAGCACGAACACTGTGAACGTGATACAAGACACGAGGAAAGGTGTGGTGCTCCAAGTGAAGTTGGCAACTGCCTGCGCGGCTCCTATCTTGCGGAGGGTCTTCAACTCCTGCTCGTTCCGCACATAGTTGAGCTTGTTCATGAAAGCGGCTCCCCAGCTGTACAGCTTGATGGACTTCATCATGGCCACTATCTCGGCAATCAGACGGCTCCTGGAATCCTTGTTCTTCATCTGCTCCTTCTGCAAGGTCTTCATGTAACGAGCCACGATGCCGTTCAGGGGCACCATTGCGAGCATGATTCCAACGCCAGCCATCATCGACCAGCCCACCAGCTGATACAACGAGATCATGCAGATGGTGATCTGGAACGGGGCAGACCACACCTGCTGGGCGAACTGCGCCAGGTCCTGCAAACGTTGCGCATCGACCGCCATGTAGTTCACGATGTCGCCTGTCGACTTGGACGCGCGTCCCTCGTTAGAGAGCTTCAGGGCCTTCCGGTAGATCGAGGAGGTCAGGCCGGCCTTGATCTGCATGCCCGTGACGAATGTACCCTGGAAGTACTGGTGGATCATGCTGGTTTGGAATACTGCGACGGCAAACATGGCCAGTGCGATCGAGGCACCCTGGATCACAGGCTGCGGCTCGTTGCCCGGGGCGTACGACTCTACGAAGGCGATGAGCAGTCTCAGCAGCTGTGGTTGAACAAACGCGGAGATGTCGTTCATGACCTTGAACACGCCGGCGAGCGCATATGAGCCACCGTACGCACGGAACAGCGCAATCCACAGTGACGGGCGCTCGCGGTGCTCCAACTGGTCCTTCCACGCGGTCTCGAAAGCCGCCCCCGTCGCCTTGCTGGTATCGCTCTTCTGCAGCCCCCACAGGTCGTCCTCGGTGAGGTAGTTCTCGTGGCCGAACTTCATGAGTGGCGTCATCCACGAGAAAGTGAGCCGCGAGAATATCGTGGCGTACTCAGCCGGGCACTCCTCTTCGTCGACAAGGGCCTCGTACTGGTCGCTCCGCTTGGGCCACTGCCACTCGACGAGGAATGCGACAATCGAGACGCCAAAGCCCACGCAGTACGTCACGAAGTAGGCTAGATTTGAGGCGTAGATCTGCTGGGAGATAAGGGACCGCAGCTTGACGGCCAGGGCTATGAGCAGGAACAGCCAGTAGAAGAGAACGACGCCGTTCGCGTTCCGCAGCCTCGCGTGTTCGAGCCATTGTATCGAGAATATGACGGCGAGGGATGCTATTGTGAGGGCAGTCGTCCACACCCTGAAGTCGCCGAACCATATATTAGGGTAGCTGATGATCTGGATGACGAGCTGGGCGGCGAAGTCGGCGATAACGAAGGCAAGAAGGGTCTGTCATTCGCAACGTTGTCAGCACTCTGTCTTTCTCTCCTTCCTCCTCTCCAGCAAGCAGACAGAGATAAGAAGGTCAGTTAAGGCGTATTGCGCTCGCATCCATACCTGCTTGGTCCAAAAATGCCATCCCTTAGCCACCTCAGTCGGCTTCCTCATCCGCAGCAGCCACCCCACGGCCAGCAGCCCGAGGACGAGACCAAAGACGGCGACAGAGGCGACCCAGACGTCGAGGAAGCATGGTGTGAAGTCGTAGCGGAAAGGGCTCAAGGGGCCCCAGCCCTCCTCGTTACCGCATAGCGGCTGCTTGAAGTCCTCGCTGGCGGTGAGGTAGCCCTGCCCGAGGTCGAGGCGCCACGGCCGGTAGCCGCTGAAGGAGCCTGAGGCGAGGAAAGCCTGTTGCGACGAGAAATCGTCGTCGGCGCCGCCGCCGAGAACGAACTGCATCTCCGGAGGCGGGTGGGTTCTCGGTCGTTTGCGCAATGTCACTCGCGGTCTGAGGACATGCTACGGGGTTGCTGTGTCTCTTGTTGGTGGGGGACGCTTTGGGTCTCTACGGTCGCGCGGTCTTTGTCTTGCCAGACTCGTGTGGTGTAAGGACGTGAAGTGCCCAGGAACAAGGAGAGAACAAAAAAAGAGTTGAGCAGTCCCGAGGGATTGGGTTCGCCTGTTCGGACGGATGCTGTTACCACCTTGCACGACCTCGGTGTTAAGAAAGTTATTAGATTCGAGCCGATGACGTTTGCTGTCCTCGTCATTCAACTCTGCCGGATTACTTTTCAGATGACACTAGCTCTGGCCGGCCCATCCACAGCTTTTGTTCTGAAGAACAATTTTTCTACTTGTACCAGGGCTGAGCAAAGGGAGTCCTCTCGCAGGCGGTTGGAGCAATAGTACGCCCAACTGTCAATTGAACCATCCGTGCCACTGGTCAGGCAGATGCATGCTTTGTAATGCACGAGTGTTTCTTCGCAGTTCTGCCGGTGCATTCTGGGAGGGTCTCTTGGTCAATTGGCA
Organism: Diaporthe humulicola; assembly: GCA_038088545.1. Lineage (NCBI taxonomy): Eukaryota > Fungi > Ascomycota > Sordariomycetes > Diaporthales > Diaporthaceae > Diaporthe > Diaporthe humulicola. The sequence goes on from JBBWSL010000019.1 coordinate 211,713, forward strand.
AGCTCCTCCGGCTATCGGGGAGCGGGACTCCCAGATGTGGGCAAGGTGGGCTGCCGCCTGTGCCTGATAAGCGGGCCAACCCATGCAGCTTTATGCAAGGTCTCGGGAGCCAAGCCATGGTAGTCACTGCTCGCTTTACAGTAGCAAGAAGTTTAATATCTGAACTGCCTGTCTGCCTATCCACGCCCTGGCCTGGCCTGGCCTGCTTGTCCGTCAGAGATGGCAGTGCACCCATCTCACTAGCAGTGGGCACTCCACAAGGCTGCTTCTAAAGAACTCCAGGCTACATGCTTGACATATCCCAAGGCTGTCAAGTCAGTGTAGTGTGCCTCTCAAATGGACCGTCAAAGTGGCCAGCGCAGCTGACCAATCCAGCCTTTAGCACTTCGTGTGGGGTTTTCACGTACGCAAGAGAAATGGAGACCCATGTCACCAGCGATATTGATGTTGGACAGATATTCTCTCGAGACCAACATAACACCAAGGTAGTTCCATCAGGTGGCTCATCGCACAGAACCAACGTTCCCTTCATTAACCATGCAATAAGCTATTGCTGCTATCACACGCTAGTCCTCCTAAAAATGATCGGGGCATCAGTCCATTGCCCTCCTAGAAAATCTTCGTCTATCGTTACAATAGACTGGAACAAGGCGGCACATGTTCATTTGTGTCTTGCAAAGTGCCCAGTACCACGGGACAGCGCCATCTCCCAACCCCGTCACAACTAGAGCTTGTTTCATCGTAAATCTGTACTTGGGAAGTAGCGTGGACCGGCGAAGCCCTTCGCAAAGACGCCTTGGACGTCGATGTTAGACCTGTTGAATTATTCACCGTCAGCATCAGTTCCACGAAGTTGATCCAACAAGCTCCAGAGCATGACTGGTGCCGCTCCCCCCCCCCCCCCCGGGAGGAGGGGAGTGGTGTTCCTAACACATCGGGCCACACGACATGATGGGAACAGGAGACACTGGGTCTGGGATTACATACGTCGGGTGATACATCTTGAGAAGGATATACCTCCCCGAGATTGGAGGGTCAAACTTGATGGTGCACCTATTCTTGTCCTTCTCGATGTAAAATTTGGCGTGCGGTGCAAGCAGTTCGCCGCCGACCGCCCTCACGGCCTCCTGGGTGGCAAGCTGGGATGCCTCGGCGGCCTCGGCCAGCGTCATGTCCTGAGAGTCTCGGTTCACTGGCGCGGGTGGGGGTGGAGGCGTGCCGTCATCGTCGTTGAACCCCAGGTCGTCGTTCCAAGAAGCGAATCCGTTCTCGCCGTCCTCGCTGTCATCGCTTTCGAATGGCAGCGGGCCAATTCTATTGGGCGGAGGCGCTTGCCGTCTCAGCAGGCGGGGCGTAGGCAACTCCTCGGTGTCACTGCAATCTGTGGCTATCGTTATGGGGAAGGGCAGAGGCTCGACTGGGAACACTGCGGCTTTGTGCTCCAGGGCTTCTTCCAAGCGGGCGTTGAGGTTGATACGCCTTTGCCGCGAACGACTTATAGCCGACGCCGTCCCGTCGTAGTTGTGCCGTGCCGATGATACCGTGATCCGTTCTGCGGGCGTGTTCGTGTCGTCGCGCGGGACATACTGGACCTGGTACTGCGCTGTCCTATTGAGGACTTCGTCACACGCCATGGAAACAAAAACCATGCCCTCCCGAATTCTGGCCAAGGTTAGCTTCCCACAGGCATACGCAGTTGGGTCCAGACACCTACGGTGAAGAATAATTGGCACTTGGGGCCCTGATCACCAACTCTGTCAATGTGAAGACGGTGGCACCCTGATGCTTCAGCACAATGTTGCAGCGGTTTCGCTTTGTGCAATAGACAGACTGGTCTCTCTTCAGAATGCTCTCCGGGGGGTTGACGTTGCTGTCGGCATACATTCCACCGTCACAGCTCTCGATCTCCATTTTCAGTTGACCAGGCTCGATCTGCCCGTACCTGCCATAGCGAAACCCTTTGAAACTGGACCCCGTCCTTTCGAAATCCAGCTTGCGCCTCTTCACTCGACGGCTGTCCTCGGCGTGTTCTGGATAGGGAGTATGTGAGTGGGATGTTGGACTCATTGGGGATGACATCATGGCGGTGTTGGTGTACTCTAAGAGCGCACGCAGTTGTGAATTCGCATCGTCCAGATCGTATTCCAAGTCTTCGAAGCTGCTCGGGTTCGAAGTTCGGTTCTCAGAAGTTCGGTATCGATCAAGCCATCTCTCGGCAAGCCGTTGGCGAGGCGGGCGTCCACTCGAGCCGGTGGGCGTGGACGTTGCAGAGCCTCGCCGCGTGCCTAGAGAGCGAAGAGGTGGGAGGGCTGTGGCTGTAGCCAGGCTCGCGAAGCTGGGCAGGGCCTCTGAGTGGCGCGGTGCAGGCTCTCGTGAGAATCTGCGTTGAAGATCGCGTTGGTTGGCAGACATGTTCCCGGGAGAAGCAGTCTCCCCGTCGCTGGTGGTCAAGCCTGGACGGGGCCTTGGTCTCGTCGTGGCTCCTCCTGGGGCGGCCTCAGAAGCCTCTCGCTCCCCGCCAGTGCGTGAGTCTCCGTTAAGGTCTCTTCCGATTTCCACTCTCTGCAATAGACGGTTCCGCGACAGACGCTGTCGCTCGTGGCGCACTCGATTGATGATTCGTTCCAGTTCGTCGTCCCCTCGTACTTCGGCCTGAGAGAAGTCCAGTAGACGGCGTTGATCTTGGTACTGGGATGGTGGATCGAGTTAGAGAGACAGTGATGGCAGGTGGTGTTTGGGCGGAGGTGGAACCGAGCAGATAGATGCAGGGTATCTATCACTCACGGGCATTTCAAGACAAAGATGGCAGTGCAGGCGAAACGGCCGCCAATAAAGCGCCGCACTTGGTCCAATCGCTCGGTGCGGTGACGTGGGGGGGTTCGACAGCACAGGCTGTTTGCTGCACTGCGTGAGTCGTGAGTCAAAGCCGTCCTTCAAGTCGCAGAGGGTGATGTAGGTTTGGTTGTCAAGATGGGACGGCGGGTTTTGACGGGGTTGCACGGTAGAGTGGCCGTTGGTGGTTGGCCGTTGAGAGGGAGGGTGAAGTGCGACGTCAATGCCAACAGGGACTACTAAATCCGGGTGCTTAGTCCAGTTTGTACATCACAAGGCATCGGCCCCTCCATGATCTCTAAGCTGATCGTCATACGCTCCCTGCACGTCGGTAGCCCACTGGAATAATTCAGAAACAAAGCCTGCAGTGATGAAACGACCCAAAGAAACCTATCTACCTGACCGAGGAATTAGATGCTTTGGGGGACTATCTGCCCATAGCAGACAACAGACTGTCAAGCCTGCATGGGGACGGGAGGGTGTCCCACATGCGGTTCCCGTGGAGGTAATCTACAGGACGGGTCGAAGCCTTCCGGGGGTTGATTGACTGGAAGCTACCGTGCAGTATCAGGTATCATGAGGCGAAAACGGCAAATGCCTAGGGTTCTGTAGGAACGCCGTTCGAGCCATTGGGGACCCCTGCTCAGTAGGGCGAGGCTTGCGGGCACGGGTCAGCAAATCCACCCAGCGGTTCCACTCCCATCGCCTGCCTCCCTACGTATGTACCTGGCTGGGGTACCCAGGTACCTATCTGGATGCGACGGGGAGTGCCATACAACTAACTGTAGAGCTGCCTACATAACTACCTAAGCTACCTACCTACCTACGTAACTGCAGGTGCCCAGGCGGTTGGTGAGTGGTTGGAAGCTTGCAACGCAACGACCCTGAGCTTCAGACAGCGGCTTAGACATTGCGATCTGCCACCTTTCAACTTGGACAACTCCCACCACGAGTCGGTCGCCCCTCAAGTTCACCGGGGCAAGACTCACTACGTCCAAGGTGTGCCATCGAGCTCCAGAGTCAAACTCCGCAGCGACGGGCTCACAGCAAGCGCCGCGATACGTACCGACAGACTGACCTCGGGACAGTCAACATACGAAACTTCAGCTGCCCGAGTGCGAAGGAATCACAACTGAAAGCAGGACGAACGACCAGGAACCCAATCCTCCCATCCCACTTAGGCATTATTTCTCATCATCGAGCATCAAATCTGTCTTGAGAGGTTGTTCGAACACCTGCGCCTTTTTCAAGCTTCCACGCCTCATTGAGGTCTAAGCACCACTCTTCCCACCTCAAGATGGATCACCCGGCGCAAACGGGCCACGGCCAGGAGGATAGCACCTCCGCGCAAACAAATGCGCAGCCAGAAGGTTCCAGCGCGACCCAGGCTCAACCAGCACCTGATGCCCATGCCGACCCTATGCAGCATGGCGACTTCTCGAATCTCCCAATGCAGCCCGGGATGCCAGCAGATCTCAACCTGCTCTCCATGTTGCCACAGGACGGAAGCTTGCTGGGACCAGAGGCTCTCATGAACATGCCCAATATGCCGATGATGATGCCGATGATAGGCATCGACGGCTCGATGGACGCCAACGGCATGATGAGTATGCCGCAGAACGGGATCAGCAATGGTAAGCTCGCTATCCCGTCAGCAAGTCTGCCAAAGCTTACTCACACCTTCGCAGATGAGATCGCATTGTATGACAGGCAAATACGTCTTTGGGGGATGGCGGCGCAGCAGAAGATCCGCAACGCGAACGTGTTGCTCATCACGATGAAGGGCCTGGCGAACGAGATCGCCAAGAACCTGGTACTGGCGGGCATAGGCTCCTTGACCATCATCGACCATGAGAATGTTACCGAGGCCGACCTGGGGTCCCAGTTCTTCCTGTCCGAGAAGGAAGGCCACTTGGGAAAGAACAGGGCCCAGGCAGCGCTACCTCAGGTTCAGAAACTCAACCCACGTGTCACCGTCATTGCCGACACGGACGACGTGCGGTTTAAGGGCGCGAGCTACTTTGCCCTATTCGACATGGTCATCGCGACCGACCTGGACCCTGATGCTCTGAACATCATCAACACGGCGACCCGCCTGAACATGCGGCCATTCTACGCGGCTGGTACACATGGCCTGTACGGCTTCATCTTCGCCGACCTGATCGAGCACACATTCTCAATTGAGCGGGAGAAACCCAATGTGCCCACCGAGTTGAAGGCCGAGACGAGAACTCGACAGATCTTCTCAATCGACACGAAGAAGGAGAACGGAAAGGTGATGGAGATCGTCTCGAAAAAGGAGGTATACAGCACTTGGCTGCTCGCTAGCGACGGCGCCTTCCTACCTGAAGAGTACACCAAGAGCAAGCGACGCCTCAAAGCCGTCAGCCCAGCCTTGTCGTGCCTTCGGGCGCTGTGGGAGTTCCAGACGTCTCACAATGGTCGCAACCCGGGGGCCAACCAGGCCGACCTCGCCGCGTTTACGAAATCGGCCACCCAAAAGCACAAGGACCTCCAGTTGCCCGGGGAGACGCTCACAGCCGAGTTTCTGCGAAGTTTCCTGCAGAATATCGGGTGCGAGGTCGCACCCGTTACGGCCATACTTGGCGGCCAACTGGCACAGGATGTGATAAATGTACTGGGTCAGACCCAGCAGCCTATTCAGAACACTGTCATTTTCGACGGCAACACTATGGAGGCCAGCCTGTATCCTCTCCATCCCGAAGGCGCCCTCGGCGCGTCGCTTCTCTCGATGAGTCTCGGCACCATGGCTGGAATACCTGGGATGGGCAACGGAGACATGAACGGCCTGATGGGAGACCCTTCGATGATGTCTATGGGCATGCCGCTTATGGACAATAATTTCAACCACGCACCCATGGGCGCGACGGGCGTGCAACCACATTTCAACAGCGCGGGAGCTGGCTCGAACGAGGCCCACACAAACTTCACTGGTGCGGGTGCAGGCCCAAGCACGGGTCCGGCTGCGGGTGCTAACGAATCACATTCAAGCGGGTGATTGTTCTCGTTGACTGGTCACATGGGAGCGAGAGGCTGCATGAGGTCTGCGTCTGCGCGAGGGGAGCGCAGGTTGGCGAAGGCATGGCACCGCGATTATCTGGGGAAGGATGCATCTGTGGGCACGCATACCAAGGGCAAATGGGGGAAAATGTACAGTAATAATGTGTCGTGATACCTGGGGGGCACGTCGGAAGGTAAAGGCGTTGGCTAGATGATGAAGAAACGCACCGGAATGACACGAAGCATTGGCAACTCGAAGCTGAATGGCTGGGCCCAGCTGAGCCCCACCACCCGTGCGATGATGCTGAATGACTACAACGCGGGCCTTCCCGTTTTGGGACGGTTTCCCTGGAGGGGTGGCGATGGCGACCAGAAGAAGAGCAGCGCCTCACCTGTTTGACAGCTTGACTCACCGGCCATCATATCGACCCGTAGTCCGTGTGCCTGCCTCTGCCTGTATTGATCAGGGGCGTATACACATGGTTCAGAGCGTTGTAGTCATTCTTAGCCAGGCTGTGTGAAAAAAAAATTGGATGCTCGTAGTCTTGCTCACCCTGTGTCTGCTACTTCGAATTTCGTCAATCTGAGCTACTGCTTCCTTCCCTGCCGACGATTGCAGATAAAGGTCGACCCTTCCCGGCCGCCCCAAAAATTCTCTATCAGCAGCGCCGCAAAGCAACTCTGCAACAGACGACCCGTCTCTAACCTTCGACTCTACACATCCCGACCACTTCAGGAACTCTTAAAAAGCAGTAATCAAAAAGGGACCACACGAACAACCACAATCATGGCGGTGCGAGCACAATTTGAGAACTCCAACGAGTAAGCATCTACCCCGCGGCCACGGCCCCGCGATCCTCTCGTTCGAGGCGCCCGCGCTGACTTGGGCACCACCTCAATTGTAGAGTCGGGGTCTTCTCTACCCTCACAAACTCCTACGCGCTTACGGCCATCGGCGCAAGCGAGAACTTCTACAGTATCTTCGAGGCCGAGCTGCAAGATGTGATCCCCATCGTCAGAACCACCATCGCCGGTACCCGCATCGTCGGCCGGTTAACAACAGGGTAAGTCTTGACGCACCTGGTCTGGTCTGGTCTGGTCTGGTCTGGTCTGGTCTGGTCTGGCACGGTCCGGTCCGGTCTTTGCCCCTCTCCGTCGCGAGAAAGTCAGGACCGCTGAGACGAGCTGCCTGCTGACTTGGAAATCTCCCAATAGCAACCGGAAAGGCCTCCTCGTCCCCACCAGCACAACCGACCAAGAACTTCAGCACATCCGAAATGCCCTCCCCGACGAGGTAAAAATCCAACGGATAGAGGAGCGCCTGTCGGCGCTGGGCAATGTCATTGTCGCAAACGACCACATCGCTCTGGTCCACCCGGACCTGGAGCGTGAGACGGAGGAGATCATCGCAGACGTGCTGGGCGTGGAGGTATTCAGGCAAACGGTGGCCGACAATGTTCTGGTGGGATCCTACATGGCGCTCTCAAATCAGGGCGGCCTGGTGCACCCCAAGACGTCGATAAGCGACCAAGACGAGCTGTCCAGCCTGCTGCAGGTGCCGCTGGTGGCCGGCTCGGTCAACAGGGGCAGCTCGGTGGTGGGCGGCGGCATGGTGGTGAACGACTGGATGGCAGTCACAGGGCTGGACACCACGGCGACGGAGCTCAGTGTCATTGAGAGCGTGTTCAGGCTTGGCGAGGGCGCGGCGCCCGGCAACATCAACACCAACATGAAGGAGACAATGGTGGAGTCCTTCTACTAGAGGTCCAAGCGGGTTGCTTTCCTGGACAAGGGCCTTTGAATAGTTTTTTTTTTCTGAGGCGGTATAGTCGAGCCGGCTTGTAAAGACTTGGCTCATACCACAGCAATAAAGCTACATTGTCCAAGATTTGATGGTCACCACCACTGCTCCGAGATCCCGTGACATAGCAGCATGGCAGGCATTGATCGTGTCAAGTGTTTGGATGAGGGGAACGAGCATTCCACCTGCCCTCTAATCAAGCTGATCAAGCTCAGGACGATCAATCATCCAGGTCTCAAAACGGTTTGAGACGGCCTATCACCAAAGGTTGAAAGCTACATTCCAGCTTTCAGTTGGCATCTTGATGCGAGGCAACCAGACACTAGACAACCAGGCTGCCAGGCTGCCAGGCTGCCAGCTTTCAATCTTCCCACGGCAAGCAAGGCTTGCTGCATTCAGCGTCATACAACGTTGTGGTGGCCGGTGGACCCCTAAAATTCCGTAGCCACCAGCCACCACAACACACACTGAACCGGACTAGAGACTGCCCAGTGACGACGCTGTTGCATTACCTTGGCAGAAACTCGAATGCGAGAAAGTATATTTCTGAAGACTCCGACTCGCCCGTTGCTTCGGCAGCCGTGGAATATAACTTTGGACTCCTCTCACTTGTTGACTCGAGAAGAGAAACGGATCCCCCTCGTGCTCTCTTCGCATCCACCACTCTTCCAGCTCGGCTCTTCGTTTGGACCCGGCCCCTTCCAAGGTTGCAGCGAACCCCACCGTTCCATCGCCTCGATCGCCGCAAAACGCGCATGCTGCAATAGCCCTCAGAAACGAGAAACACTGCCTACCAGGTCAGGCAGGTCAAGGGTTCGCCCAATACGTCACCGAGCATCGTCACCGAGCACAGGCTTAGACAACAAACAAAAAGAAGTCGGAACTGCCGCCAAAGACTGGGGTTGCGGACCACCCGCCTTGTTGCCGCCGAGGTTCTGTGCGGCAGAAGGTCAGCAGAGAGAGAGCGGAAAGACACAAGCAGGCAAGGGACAGGGAAGAGAAACAGGGATTGGTCTGCTAAGAGGTACAGCCCAGGGCCGCCAGGCACGTCAATCCTAATCGGGACCCTGGAGGGTTTATGCAAGTGCTCCGCTTGTGCAGGGCAGTTCCCAGATCTCACCTGCACAATAGACTTGCTAGACTTGCCATCCCGCCGAGTCCCCTGCCGTGGCACCCGCCTGCCCGCCACAGGCAATCGCATCGTCGACGGCGGACTCTCCTGGCTGCTGCGCGGTTGGATGTTTTAGCCAGGCACACGCCAGGCACGGCTTAAAACGACTCGTTGTTCTTGGGTCAAAGACGGTGTGCCGCCGCCCAATTTTCCCTTACACAATACAATCACGCCTGGCCCCGCGCCGACAGGGGACACCAGATAAACCGGACGGGTTCTCCTTTAACGGACCCACCACGTCCCCACGAAACCTATAGCCACCATGCTAACGTCCGCCCTCGATCCCTCTCTCCCAGACCTCCCAGACCTCTCAGACCGGGGCCATCTCTCACCGCGTCTGCCCTCACCAACAGAGTTCCGAGACCCCCCTGCTTCTGCCGGGCTACTTGATCTTGATCATCGTCCAGCGGCTGCCACTTCCAGCTCTCTCGACACGCACTCGCGAGCACAAGCCCCCCTTGACCACGTTTTCTTGCCTCGCCCCTTTCAGGAACAAGAATACCACGCGACTGCCCGACAAGTGGAACCAGCTCCTCTCTCACCTGCTCCAGCAAACCGCACGGGGCACGGTCGAGGCTCATCACTCACCAGCTTCCTTCCCGCAAGCATCAGGGCGAGGCTGCAGCCACCACCGAAGCCATACGAGAACCATCCGCCCGTAGACGATCAAGACATGGGTTTCACCGGCGAAGGAAGGAAGACCTTCAGGCAGTCTGCCCCCCAGGGCTATCCCACGGCTCAAATAGCCCAGCAAGACCCCGACGACTGCCCATCCCCGGAGACGACTCCCAAGAGGCTCGTCAGGAGCCAGACCGCCGGTCCTGTGGACAGCGCCCCCAAGAACACCACGACGGCTCCAGCCCCAGCACCGGCTCCCGCCAAGATGTCTCTGCTCTCCATGTTCTCGAGGAATACACCTGTCGTATTGACACAAGCCGAGCACGACGAGCTGCTGAATATGAAGGTGGAGGAGGCACTCTTCCCAGCCGGCTCACCGACCAGCAAGGACACGTTCTCGCCCGCGGCGTACAAGAACCTGCAACAGCAAGCCTCGGGCCTGTTGAGCAAGATGCAGAATGCTTACCGCCAAAAGGCACAGGCGCTCTCCGAGCTCGAGAAGGAGAGGGAGGCCGACAGGGACGAGCTGGAGGAGGCCGAGACGCGGGCCACGCACCTCAAGTTCCAACTCGAGGACATGGCGCATAAGGCGGTCGAGCAGGAGCGCCACATGAAACAGCTGATGGAGGAGCTGGCCGCGGAGCGCCGCGCCCGGGCCGAGGACCAGTCCATGCTCAAGAGGCTCCCGACGGGGCTCCAGTCCGAGGCGGGCAGCACGATATCGGAGGACCTGGGCGTCGACGACGCCGAGGACATGCAGAAGCGCAAGTGGCGCAAGAGCAACGGCACCGACGTCAGCTTCGAGACAGACGACGACAGCATCAGCTTCGGGGAGGGCGAGAGCGTCTTCTCGCGCCCGCGCAGCCCCTCGGCGTCCACCTTCACCACCACCCGCGGCGGCGCCGACACGGGCAGCGTCATCGACATGCCGCTGCCCACGCCGACGTCCACCCGCGGCGGCGGCAACGTGAGGACTTCGGTGGCCTCGTCCAACCGCAAGAGCACCTCGCAGATGAGCACGTTCCAGAAGCTGATGAAGGGCATCTCGGGCGACGACGGCTGCCGGAACTGCAAGGGCCAGGACGCGAGCGTCGCCTGGGACACGGTCGGCCTGCTGCGGGACGAGAACAAGAACCTCAAGTCGCGGGTCGGCGACCTCGAGGACTGCCTCGAGGGCGCGCTGGATGCGGTCAACGGCATCGTCTTATGACAGGGTAGCGCCGCCCCCAGCAACAAGGACTTATAACAGCGACATGGGCGGGAAGGATATTTCTGGGTAGTCTTCTTATCTGGGGTCCTTTCCTCCCTCTTCCTCTTATTTTTGATGCAGCGAGATCCCACAAACCATCATCACACTCCACGGAGTTGAAAGGAAAAGAGTAACCGGTTGCCTTGGCTATATTGCTCTCTTGCTTGGCTCATAACACCCCCTTTTGCATACGGCGGCGCTCGCGGGGTCTTATCTTTCCTATTATTTAGTCACCATCATGTGCTTCGATTCTCGAGGGCTCCATACCGTGACCTCACCTGTTTATCCTACTACTTATGTATGGAAAGAGCATGTTCCCTAACACTTGGATATATTTTTTTTCGGGATGGCGTACCGCCCTCTCTCTATGTACCATCGCTCTGTGCCTTGCGAGGCTGCTGAAGGACTCGCCCTTGTTTCATACCCCCCCAACAGTTTGATAGATCTCAAATACTCTCTCATAGTCGGTCAAGGTGTGGACAATCAATCGCGGCTTGACGCTGCTGGAACCTCCAAATGACAAAAGTCCCTTCGCTTGTTTTCTGTGTGCTAATACGACTGCTTCCCTGCAGTATCTTTGACTGATGGGTTTCCGATTAGTCTTGTCCGGTGTGTGGCCCGGCGACTTGCTCGTCATGGAGGAATGGGTGGTATATTGTTGTCTCTCACCCCAAGGCCCCGGCGCAATGGCTTTGGTAGTCTGTTCTTTGCAGGAGAAGAGATGCTCGGTACTCGGTTGAAGCTCACTGTAAAAGACAACCGATCTTGAATCATTAGGGCATCTCGTGCCTATCGAGGCATGGGGATGGGGTATGCTCCATGAACGTAACTTGCACCGCTCATCCATCGCACCCTCCCGCGCCTCCGGGCCCCCGCAAAACGGCATGTCCATCCTTGATTTCCAAGCGTCTTATTGTCACAACCTCGTGTTCGATTGGAGCTCCGAGCCAGCCCGTCTGTTCGTTGAGTGTCGCTCGCCGGCTTTGGTAGCCTGCCATGTATCCGCGTAATGTTCAGGAATGATGGACGTGTCCATTTGCCGGACAATCACATGCACATGACCGAGCAACTGGCTGTTTCCATGACTTGATGTGTGTCTCTTCGCAGACCTGACCTTCTCGTCTAATATGTACACCGGAGCGATCTCCTCGTTGTGCCCGTCCAGCCAGTCTCGTTTTCCCGCCTCCAACCATCAGTGATGCCCCTCGCCGTGGTGCTCATCGTGGTGCTCGTCCTGCAGGAACGCATACTCGTAGCCGCAGTACCCGGCGAACGCCACCGTCGCAATACCCAGGCCGGGGAAAGCGCTCTTGAACCGGTTCCATCTGCTGAAGAGTCCGGTGTATCGCCAGTTCTCGCTGTGAGTTTCCCGCCGTCAGTCGTGGTACCAATCACATGGGGTGTCTCCTTCAACTGACTATCGCTCCCATGGGTCGTAGCGGGGCTTCTCGACGGCTTCTTTCAGCTTGCGGATGTCGAAGCCAGTGATGTTGCCCGTCCGGCCATTGACGGCCCGTAGTATCCTGGAGGGTGTTTGGTCAGTCAATTGGACGTCTGGAGCGAAGAGAAGGTTGTGTGGGCGCACATTGTAGGTCGCAGCAGCATGGTGAACCAGTTCAGTCTGTCAACAGCTGCGCTGGTTGTCTAAGTGAAGGGAGTGGTGAGGTTAGTCTTGTGAGTTCGATGCGTCGGACCGAGCAGCAGTTCGAAAGGTTGGAGGCAGGCCAGGCCTGCGGTAGAGTGCCAGCCCAGGTACCTTCGTACCCGGCAGGGTGAGTTTAGCTCGGGCCCACCCGGTTTTGCGGCGGCGGCGGCGGCGGGCAGCGACCCGCACTGGCCCAGCCGTGGAGCTGTCTGTCAACTGCTACTGTGAATTGCCCATTTGACATGCTGCTACTGCATCCAAGGTAGACCTCACATCCGCACGACGAGGAACACAGCAAACCCGATCACCAAGAGACGACAACACTCTTACCCAAACATCATCATACGTACATCCTCAATCAGCCGAGGCTGACGACCACTGCCCGACGAGCACCCGACTCTCGTTCACAGATGCGACCGCGCATTGTCCACTTCAGACTGAACACAACTCCTCCGACACGACCAAGACTGCAATTTGAGCCTACCGAGCTGGGCGCAAGTTGACGATGCCTCCCCAGATATCGAGGTACCAAAACGGGCCGACCAATGTCGCCCCGTACCAGCACCAGTTCGCCGGCCTGAACCCGGGCCACTCCAACAACTACACTCCACAACTCGGCGGCAACCCCTCCCATCTGAACCCGAACGCCCAGATCCCTTCCTTTGCTACGAACGGCAATGTGCTCGGGCTGGGGGGAGGCATGAACTCGGCCGCTGCGAGCTTTGGCGTCGGGCACGACTCGGGCCTCGGGGGCCAGGCCGCCAGGATGGGATTTCACAACGCATCGCTCCAACACCCACAGCACGCCCAACAACAAAGTCACTCCATGATGGGAGACCAGCCTGCTCGCAATCCATTGGCTAAGGGCCGGATACGAGAGGTTTGGAAACATAACCTGGAGGACGAGATGGCTGTGCTGCGCGACCTGGTGCTAGACTACCCTTATATCGCCATGGTGAGTCGTCGCATGGTGCTGCCTGCGCTTGGAAAAGGGGGCGTGCTGATCTGATCTTCTTTCACAGGATACCGAGTTCCCTGGTGTAGTTGCGCGGCCGATGGGCGCTTTCAGAGGCAAGAGCGACTACCACTACCAATGTCTGCGGGTCAACGTAGATCTTCTCAAGGTCATCCAGATTGGCATAACGCTGTTCAACGAGGACGGAGAGACACCCGCGACAAGACCAAACTCGACAAACTCGGCGGAAGTTGGCGGCGCAGGGCGGAAAAATGCGAGCCAGAACATGGTCCCACATGCATGGCAGTTCAACTTCAACTTCTCACTCACCGACGACATGTACAACGAGCAATCGATCGACTCCCTCAAGCACGCCGGGATCGACTTCGCGCTGTTGGAGCGGGACGGGATCGACCCAAAGAAGTTTGCAGCGCTACTGATACCGTCCGGCCTGACCCATTTCGAGGAGGTCAAGTGGATATCCTTCCACGGGGGCTACGACTTTGGCTACCTCACGAAGCTCCTGATGTGCGAGCAAATGCCCAACGACGAGCTCGAGTTCACGAAACGCCTGAAGAAGTACTTCCCGAGCGTCTACGACGTCAAGCACCTCATGAAGCACGCCATCAAGCAACACAACTCGGGCCTCCTGACGCCAAGCGACCCGAGCACGACAGAACTGCTGCAGAAGTTCGAGCAAAAGTCCGGCCTCGAGAGCATAGCGGAAGCCCTGAAGATTAAGCGCCTCGGGGCAGCTCACCAGGCCGGGTCCGACGGCCTCCTGACCGGGAGGGTCTTCTTCTCGATGCGGGAGAAGGTGTTCAACGGCGACATCCCCACGGAGCAGGTCGGCAAGATCTGGGGCCTGGGCGTGCCCGATATTGGCGCGCCGCTCGGCGCGGCCCAGCAGCAGTCGGCGGCGGACAGCACGCCGCCGCAGCAGGGGCAGAACAACGGCGGCCAGGGCAGCAACGCCGAGGGGACGCCCAGCACGCCCAACCAGGGCAGCGCGGGCCTGGTCAACACGCCGGCCGCGCAGTCGCACAACACGAACGGCGTCAGCAGCATGGGCCCCATGACGCCCGGGGGCGGCGGCGGCGTCTTTGGGAGCTTCCACATCGGCGCCAGGTAGAGTAATGGGCCCGGCGGGGGCGCGGCCAAGGACGGGGAGGGGGAGGAAGCCCAGGAGGAGGAGCGGCCGAAGCTACGCGCCTACCATCCGATCTGTGCGGCGCGGGACTGTCCGCACGACTGCCGCCCGTACAACCGGCGGATGTACTCCCGCCCTGTGTACTTCCCGCCGCAGTTCACCCACCCCATCTGGCGGGCCCTGAACCCGACGGCACCCGCCTTCAGGTCGCGGGCGCAGGTCCGGAGCTCTCCGCCCTGATGGACATTCTCTCTCTTTACAGTCCCAGCGTATAGTAATGAGGCGGCCGGTCGTTATCCAAAGCTGTCTCCTGTTCCCTCCTCCCTCACCCTCTCTTTTTCTCCCGCAGCGATGGGAGGGGCGTTGGCGTCCTCTTTTGGCCTCTACGACTATTTGTTGTGCGTGCGTCTGTTTACTTGCTTGCCTTGCCTTCATTTAAACGGAGTTGGGGAGGGAAAGGGGGGTGTTCGCGTTGGTCTGAGAGTTTCGCCTGAGAAATAAAAACAAGATTCTCGGGGGGGATGAATACAAACTCTCTCGGGACTTTGGGCCAGGGAACGGTCTTCTGGTATGGAGGGGGGGCAGGGGAGCTCTTTTTGAAACCTTGTGTGTAACCCATATCTTGCCTTTCGTGTATTTTTCTGCAAGGTCATCGTTTCATTGTTTTTCTATCTTCTTCTTTGTCTCTGCCAAGGGGGTATGGGGGTGGATACCTGGTAAAGCACAGCGGAATATATGCATTCTCAGGAACAAAACATGACCACTGATCTGATCGAGAACAAGTGATTCTGTGTTCTGTCGCTTATTGTTTGGTGGTCTGTGAAGTAGAGGTCCCATTGGCCAATGTCTATGGCTTCCGCTCACCCGTCACCATACAATGTTACACCGCTACCCTACAGCTTGATCTTATGGATGTCCCTTATTTGAAATTTCCTATCAATGCCAGAAACGCCGAATTCCATCCCCTCCCAAGAAAAAAAAATCATGACCGCTATGCTGTAGGAGAGAAAAAGAAACATGAATGGAGGCAGTGTCCTGTGGGTCCGATCCACATACACACGCATCGCCCTGGAACAGTGCCGACAGCCTGAGGAAGCTACGTGATAAACACCTTCTTCAGCTTGTCGGCCGTGTACACGTCCCCCGTGCGCAGGTCCTTGACCTTCCCCGGCGGCAGCCCCGCCTTGCGCGAGTACTCCTCGAGCTTGGACTGGCCGTAGACGCGGCCGTTGGGGAGCAGCATGAGGTCGGGCTCGACGTGGCTCTGGGTGTGGTGGGCGTAGGGGACGTTGCGGGCGAGCTCGTTGAGCTCGGTGGAGCAGATGGGGCAGACGGAGCTCGTCAGGCTGGTGTGGTGGGACGGGGTGGACGAGGAGCTGGCCTGGGAGCTGTGGCAGGCGGGCGTCTTGAGGGCCGAGAGGCCCGACTGAAGGGCGATGTGCAGCAGAGGGAAGGACGGGAGGCCCAGCAGGGCGTTGTGCGTCTCGGTGAAGATCTCGGCCAGCTTGTTCCACCGCGACGAGTCGTACATCTCCCGGTGCGCGTCGTCGACCGCGTCGGGCGGGAAGGCGAGCAGGATGCCGGTCTGGCCCCACTCGCTTGGGAAGCTCTCCTTGAATGGGTAGAGGTACTTGCGGGCGAACGCTATGGCCTCGAGGATTCTCTCATCGTCCTGGGTACGCACGAGCTCTATGTACTGCTGGAACCGGAGTTGGAACTCGAGGTTGCTCTGTCCCGGAAGGGGTCAGTAAGTGCCAGTGACGATTCTGCGCCGTCGAGGGTGTGAATAAACGACTTACGTCCATCTTCCTCAGCTCCTTCTTGTTCTCGGTACACCAGTCCAGTGCGTCCTTAACATTCCTGTTGAGCAGGCTCTGCCTCACCCGGTTCATCTGCTCGAAGGTGTCGATGTCCACCAGGTCGCCGACGCCCTTGTCCTTGGCAAGAGCCCTCGCGCTCTGGCCGTAGCCCTGCCTCATGAGGTAGTCGACCAGCAGCCTGTCGAGCCTCTTCCGCGACCAGTGCTCGTACTTGACGTCCTCGAAGGCGTGCATGTGGCCCAGGTCCGACAGGTGCTTAACCCTGGCCCCGACCTGGCGGTACAGCCTCGACTCCTCCTGGTCGCAGCCCTCCAGCTTCCGCTTGACGCCGCGGACGCGGGCGATCATGGTGTCGAGGTTTCGGAGGACATCGTCGGGGCTGGCGCCCCCCTTGAGGGCGGCATTGGCGGTGTCCTTGAGCTCTTTCTTTATGAAGGTACCCTGTTTCTCAATAACGAAGTGGGCGGAGCGGAAGTTCTTGTGGAGGAGCTCGTGTGGGAGGCGGAGGAGGGGTTGGTCCTGGCGTGAGGAGATCCGGCGTTAGCTGTGTCTCCCGGGGTGGTGATCGCCGCTTTGAGAGTGTCGCTGCTCGTAGAGACGTGGACTTACCAGCAGGAGATGATTGGCATGGTCAATCTTAGTGACCGAGTGGTCCCCCATGTTGAGTTCAAATCAGATTCTGTGTTTGGCGAATAATTGCTTCCGGACCAGACCGTGTGGTCAGTTTGGTAGGGGAAGATGCTCCAAGAGCAGACGTTACCACGGTACGATGACGCTCCCGAGGTTGTAGTTAAGCTGATAAGACGATAAGGAACTCTCCTCTTATTGACACCCCAGGCGTGTTGATTTGGCTGCAGGTTGTCGAGATGAGAACCACAGTGCTACTTTGTTTACTGAACAGTACCGAGACAGAATGCCTGTCGACCTCTGTCTTGTATTACCCGCTTGGGCACTTGCATTCAATAGTGACTGGTTATTCAGTTCCGGCACCTTCGGCCGAGAAGAGACCAAGCTACATCTCTGTTGAGGTTGATTACATGGATATTACTACTGTGTAGATACCAAGTAGCCCATAAACTGTCCTACTTTTCCACCACGAGGCCTCCTCTCTTCATCTCCCTCCTCATTCTCCAGCTGGTACCGTACTGACAGGTCAGACAGGCAGGTTGGATTGATGGATGCACCTGAGATGAGCATCATACCAAAGTTGCCTAGTACTTCTGGATAGGTAATCACCATAGCACGCAGCTAGGTCCAGGAGGGATACTCCTTCCCTACCCGGGCACCCTTCACACCATCTCAGTCGATCGTGCCCAGGTGTGTATCACTTGACCCTGCTTGGCAGACAATCTCATTGTGAGCTAGTCATCCACGGGGCTTGCACGAGTGAGTCTACGTGATCAACGAGGGAGCAGGAGTCGAGTTTTAAGAGGGTGTCGGTCCAGCTGAGACAGCAGCCTCGTCACGGCTCTGAGCTGGCTACAGTCAAGGTCTTATGCTATAGACCATGTATACGCGTGTGTGTGTGTCGTGACTACCGCATAGGCTAGAGTCCGAACACCCTGGTCTGACTGTCGGGCGCTCCCATAGCTGGATGGCAAATGGATGGCGAAGCAAAGCCGCCGTGTGTGTCCACCAACTTGTAGATGTAGGGTAGGGTGCCAGGTGCCAGGGTGTGCGCCCCTCAATATCAGAACGTCAGCCAGCCGAAACAATCAACAGCGATCGGCCAACAGCCAACAGCACGGCGTATGAGTTGTTGTGTCTTGTCTCGTCATATGAATAAAGCACCATGCAGCCAGTATCTCACCGGTCCCCCGTTGACATTTGCAGGCCCGTGTACCAGGCGTGCATTTCCTGCGCATCCTGTGCACCCATGGACGTGGACACTGTCACCCCAAGAGATTTGCGACCTTCACAAGACAGACTCCTGCGACGGAAACGGGCCTGAGTGAGAGCAGAGGGTTGGCGGCTGCTGGTGGGGTTGCAGCACAGGAGGGTGGGATGGGGGTTGCATGTGTGGTGCATGTGTGGGTGGGAGGCAAGAGGCAGGCCAGGTGGGCGGCTGGTGGGGTTCGTCGACGCTAGAGCTGAGGTCGGGAGTGGATGATTCAGGCGGGCATGACCGCCTGTGACTGGCCAGCCCAGCTGTGACTTGTGGGGACCTGGGGCTCCCCCCCGCCAGACGGGCTCGAGGGCAGTCAGTCAAGTCAAGTCACTCATGCTCAAAGCTTGCCTGGCTGCTCGCTGCTCGCTGCTTGCCTGCGTGCTGGGTTGCTTGGCCTGAGGCCTTTGACGGCGCGCTCCCCCCTCCACCCTTCAAAAGACGGCCAGGTTCCCATCCAGACAACTCCAGCTCACGTGAATCTGGGAATTCTGGTCACGAGCATCCACCCCCCTCCAACGCGACGAGTCCGCCCGACAATACAGGTATGCATTCATCGCCATCTGGGGTTTTATCCTCGGACTTGGTCAAATCTGACTCTCAAGAAGCAGACACAGCCCCCGATACCATCAGATCCCCTTCGACGACCTGCACCGCTTATTCCGACCACGTTTTGTCGCCCGCTGCCGCCCAGACTCCCGCCCCTCTGCCTCTCACTATCAAACGCAATCAGCACCTGACTTGCCACATGACAGAAGATCGATCGTGTAAGTTCAAAGGCGGTCTCGAACTTCCCCCCCCATGCCGTCAAATCAGACCTCAGCCATCGCGTCCAAAGGTGGATCCCCCAGACCGCATCACCATTTCATATCCCATCTTCGCTTTTCATCCTGGGCCTGAGCCTGAGCGTCCTTGCTGTCGCCCAAGGTTGGGCCTACCTGTCCTCAATCCCGACAAACTCGGGCCGTCCTTCGAGCTGCACCACACCGCACTCCGTCCGAGACACGCCCCAAGCAGGCGTGCCCGCGAGCTCAAGTGAGCCTGACGCGACGTCGATGAGAGAGCCTCAACATGTGGATCGACAAGGTTCGAGTGGCCTTGTCGCACCCACATGCTCTGCTCGATGAGAACTGCATGCACCTCATCCCAACCGACCTGTGCGACTCATCTCAACGCGTGTGCGAACACAAGCCAGCACCGGATTGCCCGGCGTGATGATGTGCCCCCAAGTCTACGTTACGTTCCCTTCATGGTCTAACTGAAGCGGCCAGGCACACGGCCTTGAGGAGCCCTGCAACGCAATGTCTTCAGAACTCGCCGCGCTGGTGATGGCGCACGTTGCAAACCCGGAGCCCGATCTCTCAGCCCTCACCAGCTCCCCGCCTCAAAAACGAAAGCGCCCTGGTGAGACCTCACCAGACGTGCGCCGTTCCAAGCGAAACAACATGGCCAGTCCTGATCCGACGGATGCATACGTCAATAATGCGATGGACACTGCCCAAGCCGCCGCTGCCGGCGTCAATGTTTCCGACTTCAACGCCCTCCAGCAGGCCGCGGCTGGTGGTGACCACACCGACGCGGCTGACCCGGCTAACGCGTCCAGCACCGCCGCTGCCGCCCTGGTCTACCCTACTATCCACGCCCCCCAACCATCCGAAGAGAACTTTGCTGCACAGGTCACTGGGGACGATGGGGACCAGCACAATATGGAACTGGTCCCATACACACACGATGTGTCCCAGGCAGATGGCCTGCCCATGGACCATCAGGCACTAGCCAACGTTGCAGCCACCCACCAGCCGCCAGATGCCGGCATGCGCCAGATGGATGACATGCCGGGAGCCCGTTACTCCACAACGCCGAATCCAAAACCAGCTGTTGGTTCCGAGGAGTGGCACAAGATGCGCAAAGACAACCACAAAGAAGGTAAGGTCTCCTGCAACCCGCTGCTAGCCAGCCAGCTTGATCAACTTTGTGTACTTACACCTTGTAGTGGAGCGCCGTCGGCGAGAGACTATCAACGAAGGCATAAATGAACTTGCAAAGATAGTGCCCGGCTGTGAGAAGAACAAGGGCTCGATACTGCAGAACGCGGTGCGCTACATCACCAAGCTCAAGGAGGATGAGCAGCAAGCAGTTGAGAAGTGGACGCTGGAGAAGCTTCTCACAGAGCAAGCCATCGCCGAGCTCAGCTCATCAAACGACAAGTTGAAGAACGAGTGTGACCGTCTCTACCAGGAGCTCGAGATGTGGAAGCGGACCGCCCAGGGTGCGGGTCTCTCTCCCGATGGCAACCCAAACGGGGACAGCGCTGAGCAGAGCAACGAGCCCAAGTCATAGGATTTCTCCTCGGTGGTGGCTGTGGTGAACGCATTCCTTCCTGCTTCTTCTGCTATTGTTAGGTATACCCTCGTGGTGATTTATCTGTCACCACCTTCTATTCAACCAACGGAGTAGCGTTCATCTGGATTTGGAATGGTTGGGCATTGTAGGACGAGCTGCTTTCACTTCGAGTACGGGGCGTAAGGGGTCTTGAGAGCAACTCAGGACATGTGTGCTTGTGTCCCTATAGGCCTTGATAATTGCATGAGCGATGATTGCTCCGGCATGGCGATTTGTTTGTTTGCGGCGATGGAGCAGCTAATTACAAGCCAACTCGTCCGAGGCATGGCGGTTTGCTTCCTTCTGTAGACTTCTAGGCATTGGAGTTAGGTGAAATATGGCAACGCCCATAGGGATTATTACATTAGGGTATCGAGAGGCTTCGATTTTCCAGCAACAGGCGGTTACCATCAGTCGTTGCTCCTTTCAATATCGGCACGTTTTCCCTGGGGTAAGTAGACCCAGGGCAGAGATAAGTTGTCATGTCAGGGAGCTCCTAGTATAGTGGATGGGAAGGTCATAGATAGTGTCCAAGTATTCGAGACTTTGAGCTCCAAACCCATGAATGTGCCTCTTTTCTTACTGCTTCAGGCATGTGTAACCTTCATCGCAGCGCACAGAGGTCACCTGCACAGGTTGTGATTGAACGACCATTTGCTCGGGCGCATGGACATTCCTCTTTGGGCCAGAGGAGTGTACTGTAACAGGATCTCGGGCGGGAGGTGGTACTGTGTGCCTGGCCTGGGGGAGATCTGGACGCTGACCGACCCCCGGGCATCGGGGGTCCACGATTCGAGAGACGGGCCGGGAGCGGTGCGCGATGGGAGGAGATGGGTATTGACAAAGCGAAACTAATTGCAATAATAATGCTAGCCATCGCTGAGAGAGACGAAGGCCGGACCGGTCCAAAGGGCACGAGGTCGAGCTGCCGGATCGTCGTCGGTTGGACATTCCTGAAGCGGAAAGGCGTCGACAGGGGACCGTCGAAGCTTGGCCTCCGCCTTTTGTTAGTGACCGTTGGAGATGATGTCGACAAGACGAGGTTTATGAATTTCTAGCAATTTGTATAGAATTAATTTAAGAAATTCGAGGGCATATTTGAATACCTGAGAAGATATAGAGTCTTGAGAGCACTTTGTGAATATCAAAACCTCCTTATTGTCACGAAAGAGGCGCATCTCGTCGCGGGCCGTCGACCTGGAGCTCGCCCCGGAGAAGTCAATTGGAGCTGCAGGTCGCCACCCCACTGATAAGCCGGTAGTAGCCCACCCCGCGATAGGTCTGTGCGAAATGGGAAACCCAGCCCGGGAAGCTCCCCTCGTCACTGTCGTGCGCCGCGGGTCAAGGAGGGAGTGAGGGAGACGTAAATACTCCCCTCGCGCCCGCTTCCCACCCTTTCTGCTTCGTGCCTTGCTTGTACTTGCGACTTCGTGGTGTACTGTACGGATCCAATTGATCAAGTTTTTCTATCTAGTGGTTTCCGTGACACAAGATTCCCTGCAGGTCGTCATCCAGTCCATATTTCAGTCTTTCGGCGAGATACCGCTGCTGCCCCCGTCCACCCTTTCCTCGACTTGCGAGACTCAGGCACCAAACTATAAAACAGCCCGCCATGTCCGCCCTCCGGACGCTGTCACGGCGCACTGCGTCAAGCTCCGCCCGACTCATCTCGTCTCGTCTCGCACCCGTGTCCTCCCCCGCCCTCTCTCTGTCCAGCAGGTCATTCTCAGTCTCCGCCAGCAACATGGGCCGCTTCGATGGTGTCGAGCCCAGCGCTCCCTCGGTCAAGACGGCCATCCCCGGCCCAAAGGCCAAGGAGCAGATCGCCGACCTGGACAAGGTCTTCGACACGAGGAGCTTGAACATGCTCACAGACTACAAGACCAGCATTGGCAACTACATTGCCGACCCGGATGGGAACGTCTTGCTTGATGTGTAAGTTGCCCCGCAGGTGTCATACCTACAGCGAACCACACAAATGTGTCGAGGTTAGGGCGTAGGCTAACGCGGTGTTACCTCAATGTGTAGATATGCTCAGATCGCATCCATCCCCGTGGGGTACAACAACCCTCACCTGATCGAGACCATGAAGAGCGAGGCCGTGGTCAGCTCTCTGGTCAACAGGCCCGCCCTGGGCAACTTCCCTCCAAACGACTGGGCCGAGATCCTGCGGTCCGGCATCCTCAAGGTCGCCCCCAAGGGCCTGGACCAGGTGTTCACGGCCATGGCTGGGTCAGACGCCAACGAGACGGCTTACAAGGCGGCCTTCATGTGGAAGAGGCAGCAGCAGCGTGGTGGCGCCCACGTCGAGTTCACCGAGGAGGAGCTCAACTCGTCCATGAACAACCAGTCGCCCGGTGCCTCGGAGCTGTCCATCATGTCCTTCAAGACCGCCTTCCACGGCCGCCTGTTCGGCTCGCTGTCCACCACCCGCTCCAAGCCCATCCACAAGCTCGACATCCCCGCCTTCGACTGGCCCCAGGCCACCTTCCCCCTGCTCAAGTACCCCCTTGAGGAGCACGTCGAGGAGAACCGCAAGGCCGAGCAGGACTCGCTGGCCGAGGTCGAGCACCTCCTCACCACCTGGCACCTGCCCCCCTGCGCCGTCATCGTCGAGCCCATCCAGTCCGAGGGCGGCGACAACCACGCGTCGCCCGCCTTCTTCCAGGGCCTGCGCGACGTGACCAAGAAGCACGGCGTTCTCCTGATCGTCGACGAGGTGCAGACGGGCGTGGGCGCGACGGGCAAGTTCTGGGCGCACGAGCACTGGAACCTGTCCACGCCGCCCGACATGGTGACCTTCTCCAAGAAGGCGCAGACGGCGGGCTACTACTTCGGCAACCCGGAGCTGCGGCCCAACAAGCCTTACCGTCAGTTCAACACGTGGATGGGCGACCCGGTGCGGGCGATCCTGTTCCGGGCCATCATCGAGGAGGTCGAGAAGCACGGCCTGGTGGAGCAGACGGCGCGCGTCGGCGACTACCTGTACGGCAAGCTGGCGCAGCTTGGGCAAAAGTACCCGGGCCAGTTCGCCAACCTGCGCGGCAAGGGCCAGGGCACCTTCATCGCCTTCGACAACCCCAAGCGCGACGAGTTCCTCAAGGTCGCCAAGACCCTGGGCATCAACATCGGCGGTTCGGGGGCCAGCGCCGTGCGACTCAGGCCGATGCTGACGTTTGAGGAGAAGCACGCCGACATCCTGATCGAGAAGCTCGAGCAGATCGTTACGTCATTGCAGTAAACGCAGGGGGTGGGCAGGCACGCAAAGGGCGTTATATCTGTTTGTTATTTATTACTATGGCCGAGGATGACGGCAGCGGTGACGGGGACGGGTGACGCAGGAACGGGTGGATTTTAAGGTTTATGAGTTGTTCAGCAGGCATGGCTGGTTTGGCAAGATGACTTCCTTTTTTGCTTCCCTATCTGGAGTTCAGTGTGTGCGAGACCATCAAGGGGTGGTGGGAAAGGGGGGGGGGAAGGGGGTTGACAGCATATCGCCCTGCATTTGTTTACTTTCTGGTTTTATTTCGTACGGGAATCTCATCCTCGTTGCGGGTCACCCCTGCGTCGGGCAATTATTTTCACCACAGTATCACGGCCGAGTCTCCTAGGTCCATTACCGATGGGCTGGAATCTGGCGATCTCACGCGCGGGCGCCATGTTTCACGCTGCCGCCGATTTGTGTGTAGCGTAGCGCATTGTAGCGGGCTGTGATGTATTCAGTGTATGACCTCGTCGGGCCTTGGAAGCAATATCTCTCTACACAGGCCAGCCAAACATGGGGGGGGGGGCACCGTTCTCTGGCGACATGGGCCAAGGGCCCAACCGTCCATCATGATAAATAAGAAATAAACTTTGGTCCCTGAGAGCCAATTATTCTTACCCAGATGCCTCTTGTCGCCAGACCGGGAACTGCGACACACAAGCCCGACTTCGTGACCTGGATGTCAAAGGCATTGTCAAAGGCATTGAGTTGTCGCGAGCTGGACTGGAGGCATGATCCCGCCATAGTGGTGCGGCGAACCAGAAGTTGCGGTGGCAGCCTCGCGCCTGTGCGTCATTCCGCCATGATAAGGTTTGCTGGCGCGGTTCCGTCCCTTCTGCCTCGCTTCGCTCGACCCCTGGGCCTTCTCAGATTGGCTGCAGCGCAGGGCGACTGCAGGGCTGACTGCCGAGCGGCTGCTGGCTGGGTTGGGTTATCTTTTTTTTTCATGCCCGATGGTGCGGTGTGGGTGATTACCACAGTACAAATGTTACTTTGGTTGTGCACTCCCCAGGGCGACACCGCCTAACGGTAGCGGTAGCAGTAGCATTGCCAGGTAGGCAGTCTTTATGCGTTGGAGATTTTCAAGGCTGAGGATTGACTCGTTTGAACCTGGCCCAGGCCGCTGTGGGTCCCGCTGGTTATCTATCGGGCGTGTGTGCTGTCGATTCACAGATCGGAGACACGACCAGATCGACGATGGAGGCTTCGGGAGGGTTGGCCGCGAGGGAGTCTGTTCTGTGATAGGAGGATTAGGAGGGCCGCATACTGCCCAAGTCAACAAACACAACGGCTTGCAGGCCTGCCGCTGTCTGGCCTGTGCCACGACAGTGGGCGGCCAGGCCCGGATGCTGCGAATGTCCCTGCTCATTTGATGTGGGTGCCACATGGGAGATGGAGAATCAGACACACAAGGAGCGATCGCCCAGCATTGCTGCCATGAGGAGCCGACGGATCGAACTACCGAGTAGGGCACCACCAACATTCTCTTTCTCTGTCTGTTAGCTCTGCCCTTGTGCGATTATGTGAGCATCCGGGCATCCTGTCAAGCTAGCCAAAGGCCTCCAAGTCCCCACGAGTGGCGGCAGGGCGGAATGAACGGAACCGGGATTCTGAAATTGGGTTATCAAAGACGACATGTGCGCTGATTTTGAGTGCCATAGCGAACCAAGAAAAGTAAGCAGCAGTAAGCAATGAGCTGCAGTCAGGCCGCATTTCACCAGTCAGGTAAGCAGGCATCTGAGGATTTCCAATCTCCAGAGCCGCCAAGAAGAGTTTGACGAACTATCCAACCTCAGCTATGAGCAGGGACGTCCCGAATAAAAGATCCCGGGACGAGTGAAGTGTCCGAGCCCGTCCCATGTCGCCGGCCCTGCCCACCGCAAGGAACCATTGTCGTGGCCGGCCGTCCTGTGCTATGCGCTGCCCACCTGCCGGTGCGCGCCTTGCAGGTTTGTTTTTGTTCTGGAAGGCATGATGGAAGGAGGGACAGGCCGGCCGGGCGAGGCGAGGCTGGCGGCGATGATGTCGTCTGCCGGGCCTGGCATAACACAACTGCTGAGGCCATGTAGGGTTGATCCTCCCTCTCGCACCGCGCCGGCGCGGAGAATTCTATGCAATGCAGGGCTGCAGCCCCCATACACGGCCGTTTTGGCCATTTGTTATGCCTGAAGCATAGCGTGTGCCCTTCGCCGGTGACGTTTGACGTTGACGTTGGTCATGACCATGAGAGCATTGTTCTGTAACCAAGGCCGATCGCGATGGGCCATCGTGACATGGCTCCTTGACTTTGACTACTGACTGGACCCTACGGCACCGTTGCGGTTGGTTGCATGCCGGGTCGTCCGGATGCGCTTGTTAGCGCCAGGGGACCTGTTATGTGGGAGTCGCTAAGAAAAGCGGGTAGCGAAAAGGAAGAGAAAAAAAATAAGGGCCCCTGGGGTTCCGGGCAGAGACTCTGCGCTGGCTTCGCTTCGCGTGGTCTGGAGGCCGAGCCCGTCATCTCAAAATTGATATGAAAGTCCCAATCTCGCTCGCGAAGGCGTTCCGTCCCATCTCGCCCCTCCTCCCACTGTGCCACCCTTCTTATCGCTGGTAACTAGAGTCTGTTGCTGCACGAGCTGCTCTCTGACCGACCGTCCGTGTCTGATCTCCCAAACGGCAGGCGTCTCGACGGCAGTTCCTCCTCCCAAGTTCCCCAGTTTGGAGTCGTCAAGTTGGGTCGCCCTCGGCCACAATCCCACCTACTTCTCTCGCAGCCACTCCTCGGTCCGCCCCCCTTTCGGCTCCCGCAAAAAAGGGAAAAAGGGATCGCCGATCACGTCGCGCCCTGACTGTCTGCCCCCAGAGCTTGCTCCCTGCCACCCAGCCCAGGTGCATGAACTCCCCTGCCTAAGGAGACCAACGCACATACCGAAGAGCCGCGACCTGTCAGTCGATTCTTATTAATTCCACCGCCCTGCCCCGGCACCCCAGAGTAGAGACAGGCAGACAAACGTATTTCGGCCCTCGCGCTCGCCTTCACCCACTCGAAACAATTGGGCGAGAACATCAACAAGAAACCCATCGTACATCAGTTGTTGTGCATGCAGACAGAGACACGCATCCACTGTCTCAGCAGCAGCAACAACAATACCCAAGGTGAGCACCGTCCAGGAGGATACAGTTCGGGCGCTAGCTCTCGCGTCGCCACTCCAGCCCCAATCCTACACACGTCTTATCGCGGCGCCCAGGGCAGGAACTGGCGGTGCGCTCTTCTTCTGCGCCCTCCCAGGCTCCTTCGTGCGTCTGCTCCCCTGGCGTTGGGCTATTCCCGGTGCAGCCGAACGTGCTGAGTGCAGCCTGCAAAAGCTGCAACCTGTAACCCGCGCCGTGCACCTTCCCAACACCTTCAATCTCTTCCCCGTCGAAGCTTCCCCGGTAACTTCGTCGGGTTGCTCGTTCCTCGTTCCCTCACCTCCTGCACGATCCCGCCCTCGTTCATCTAAAATCAAACGAGCCTCCCCCCCTGCCTGGCTTCTTTGCCACACCCAAGCTCTAGCCCAATCTATCCGGCAATCTTACATTACACACAAAACCACCTCGCACCCAGCACTTCCTGCGCCAGTTTATTATTGACTCTTTTTCTCTCCCAGCAGCTCCTCAACCTGAGTCGAAGCCAACACCCTCGGAGATGCCTACCAAGCTGTCGAACCCCTTCTCTGCCCTCTCCAACATGACGCCGCACGAGAAGCTCGGGGACCGTAGGCTCTCCCAGTCTCGTACGAACCGTCTGACTCAGCTCTTTTCCTCGTCTCCCAAGAACAAGGAGCAGATTTCTGCTCAACAGTCCTTGCTGGCTGTCCAGCAGGTCGCCAACAACGCCCAGATCACCGCTCCCTCATTATCGCTGCCCACCATCTCCCTATCCACCGCGACCGCCGGCGAGCTCAACGACGATGAGCCCTCAACCACCTTGTTCCAGCCGCCCTCGGACGCAGAGAACAGGACGAAAAAGCGCGGAGAGGCTCAATTCGGCCCTCTCCTGCACCCAAGCCACAGATACGTCAGCAAGCACCGCGGCGGCACTCTGGATCCTCCCATCGAGGATGAGCCTCCTTACTACTACGTCCTTACCACCTACATCAGCTACCTCCTCCTGATCTTCTTCGGACACGCGCGTGATTTCTTCGGCAAGCGCTTCGGCGACAAGAAGCGTTACAGCAGCATCCTCAGCGGCAATGGCTACGCCCCCCTGACCGATGATTTCGACAGCTTCTACATCCGCCGGCTGAAGAGGAGGATCGACGATTGCTTCTCCCGGCCCACCATTGGCGTTCCCGGGCGCTACATCACACTGGTCGATCGTATGTCGACCGACTACAACCAGAGCTACACCTTCACCGGCACCTACACCGAGACCCTCAACATGAGCTCTTACAACTACCTTGGATTCGCCCAGTCTGAAGGCCCCTGTGCAGATGCCGCCGAGGAGTGCGTCCGCAAGTACGGAATGGCCGCCTGCAGCTCCAGGGCCGACGCCGGCACGTCCGACCTGACGCTCGAGGTTGAACGCGAGATTGCCCAGTTCGTCGGAAAGCCTGCTGCCATGGTCTTCTCCATGGGATATGTCACCAACGCTGGCACCTTCCCGGCTCTCGTCTCCAAGGGCTGCCTGATCATTTCTGACGAGCTCAACCACGCCTCCATCCGAGTGGGCGCCCGTCTGTCCGGCGCCATCATCAAGTCCTTTAAGCACAACGACATGGTTGATCTGGAGAAGAAGCTCCGGGACGCCATCTCTCAGGGCCAGCCTCGCACGCACCGCCCGTGGAAGAAGATCCTGGTCGCAGTCGAGGGTCTCTACTCTATGGAGGGTAACATGGTCGATCTTCCTGGCGTCATTGCCCTGAAGCGAAAGTACGGCTTCTACCTCTACGTCGACGAGGCCCACAGTATCGGTGCTCTCGGTCCCAATGGCCGTGGCGTCTGTGACTACTACAAGATTGACCCTAACGAGGTCGACATTCTCATGGGTACTCTGACCAAGTCTTTTGGTGCCAACGGTGGCTATGTCGCTGCCGAGAAGCCTATCATCGACAAGCTGAGGAGCGTCAACGCTGCGACTTTGTATGGAGAATCACCAGCCCCCGCCGTCTTGGCACAGATCCTGTCTTCCCTCAAGATCATCGACGGCGTGCTGGCCCCGGGTCAAGGAGACGAGCGACTGCAACGGATCACCTTCAACTCGCGCTACCTCCGACTGGGGCTCAAGCGACTTGGTTTCATTGTCTACGGCCACGACGACTCGCCTATTATCCCCATCATGCTCTACAACCCGGCCAAGATGTCAGCATTCAGCCACGAGATGTTGAAGCGCAAGATCTCGGTGGTCGTCGTGGGCTATCCTGGCACACCCCTGATCAGCTCACGAGCAAGATTCTGTGTCTCGTCGGCGCACAACAAGGACGATCTGGACCGCGTGCTGGCCGCCTGTGAAGAGGTTGGTGATATTCTGCAGGTCAAGTTCTCGTCAGGTATCGCCGGTGGTACTGACGAGCCACTGCCCACGGGGGTGTCGGCGGAGAACGAGAAGGAATGGCGGAAGGCCAACGGAAGGGAAGACTTCAAGCCCCCGCGCTGGAAGTTGGAGGATGTGATTGCCTGTGGCGCGCGTGATACCCAGTTGCCTCTGCGATAGGTTCTGTTCAGGAACGTTATGTGCGGGCACTACTTAATGTCTATTATTGCTTAGACGATACCACCTTGTGTTGTGTGCGTGAAGAGGAAAAAAACAACGAAAAAGCCCAAAGGGGGAAGACGAGCAAAGGGACCTCTCAACATGATGACGGCGTTTTTTCTTCTTTTTTTGATGTATACGTATATGAGAACCCTTTTTCACTTCTACCATGGTTCAGATGTTGGGCCTTGCGAACTACGCATTTACGTGGGGATGGATTGTATTCCGGAAATGAAGAACATGGGGAGCCTCCTTTCTTGCTTCACTCGCTGCTGCTGCTGTCCAATGATGATGGCTTTTTGGGGGGAACCCGGGGCTCTGGGGAGGGAAAAACACCATTTCATATTTTCTGCATTCTTGGGGGCAGACGGCCATTCGCTAGAGCCTGGATTTGATGACTCCTCTGGGGGAAAACACAGAGAGAGATTATAGATAGTCGTCGGAATACGACATTATAATACCCTCCACAAACTCGCACACTCCTGCATGTATGTGGTGAACCTGATCATCGCTGTTGTCTCTGTTCCTGCGTGTAACGGTTCCTGCTGTGTGACTTGACTTGTGATGCGGGTCTCGGGGAGGGTTGATTGCTGTGTGTGTCACACAAGCACCCTGCTGCAGAGGAATATGCTGGTTTTACGGGTGAGTCGTATATTGTGTGCTGAGGTGTGTGTTTGCGGACTGTTTTTGGTGGTGTTGTGGACTGTGAACACGGGGGAACGAATACTTTTATGGGATATTTATATGTACGATAATGGTTCTTCTAGGGTAACCTCCTCTAGAAGACCTCTCTCATGGTATCATTTTGCAATGGATAGATACCCTGCACTGATCTAGTAGATATGAGCCAAGGCAGGAGGAAATCTATATCCAATGCGGGAGGGCTCTCTGACGTGTTGGGGGTATAAGGGTGCAAGTTCGAAGTTGTTAGGGTCAAGGTCACTTCTGATAATACGGAAGGACTTTATGAGAAGGGAAGTTTACGAGATCCTATTACGGAGATCCTCTACAGCTCAGTTGCTTCTTACAGAAGAGCCAGGAAGGTGTGCCAGGTCAGACTTGTGTGAAAAGGGACCAAAAAAGCCCACACCTATGCACATGCCATGATTTCTATGAAATCCGAGGCTATCCCGCCATAATTTATTCCTTGAAGATTCATTTGCACACATACGTCCTGGAATCCATATGAGCTATAGATATGTCACAACTCAAGAATAATTATGGCAACCACATTGGCCATGTCATTTGTGTACCCGTGTGAGAGGGTAGGTACAGTACTTGAATGTGGCCCGTGCGCTTTCCTTTCACGCGCTTCACGACTTAAATTGCCCCTCAACGCGTCTCCTGTCCACAGTAAGAGCATCCGTTTGAACCTGCTGCGGTTTTCTGGGTGACTGGCAAACACCAATCAAATAACCGTGGACACCGGTCTCCCTCACTTGTCTTGTGAGACTTGCTCAGGCTCATGTTTTCTGGCACTTTGCTGCCTGAAAAGTCAATCTCCATCGTTGCAACCTTTCACAGTATCACCTCGCTAGTGCGCTCAGGTTACTGGACTGATCATGGTCACGACATCATCGCAGTGATCACTTGGATACATCATCAGCAACCATTCTTTTTCCAACTCATCTTATGCACAACAGACATATTCTCGCCCCCAAAAACACCGGTTTCATCTTGAAATGAGCTCGTCTAAGCGCCGCCGACAGCAGCAACAGAGGCTCACCTTTGAGGCTGATTCTCAAGCTGAATCACCAGCCCTCGGTCAAGGGCTTTCGCCTGCTAGGGTCAGGTTCCAGTCACCAAAGAACGGCAGCCCAAGCAGTCTTTCGGTGAGACCACTCAGGATGGCGCGCTCCAAGAAGTCAAAGCAGCAGACCTTAGATGCATCGCTCAGTATGTCTGTCCTACCACATCCTGCAACTTGTCTTCGGCTACATAATATCATTCGTATTCGGGTCGCCTTGTACAGTTTGGCTCTTCACGGTACCATGCTAAGCAAAACTGTGCACTGCTAACATGGGCTTTTAGGCAAAGACAAAATCGAACACAAAACCAGACAGACAACAGAAGCGGAAGGTGAGGATGAGAATAAGCCTGTCTCATTGGGAAACGATGTGAAAGTTCGACCGAGGCAGCCGCCTTCCCCCCCTCCCTCGTCTTTCATGTCCAAGTCCAACAGAGCACACCATCATGTAGTGGATAGCGACTCAGACACCCCCGTGGAAGAGGACGGCGAGCTCGATGACACGGATGGCGAAGGCCCCTTGAGACCCGAGATCTCCCGGAGACGCCTCAGTCGCCCAGCTAGGCGACGCAATGTGCCTGTCATCAACTTGGAAGATAGCGACGATGAAGAGCCCAACATTCGCTCATCCCAGTCCCTACCGAACCAGGCAGCCGTGAGTGACGACTCCGACGCGCCGCTGGTGACACCACGATCGAGCGCACGGAAGAAAGGCCGGGTTGTCTTGGATGAGGACGAGGACGAGGATGGGGGCGAAGATGAGGATGAGGAAGACCTGCAGAGTCCTACCAAAAGGCGAAAACTTACCCGCAACGCTCGTCGTGTGAGCCCTGTGGCCAGTAGTGATGGCTCAGACTCAGACTTGAGTCTTTCAAATCGCCAGGCTCCTCCAAGCAAAAAGCCCACTTCCCCGCAGTCCCCGGCTCGCAAGATGCGATCAGGCGCCCGCAAGGGCCACCGCTCCGACAAGGAGAAGAAGATGGAGCTCTTGCGCCGCAGGAGGGCCGGGGAGAAGGATCTCACAATGTCAGACCTCGACACCTCCGATGAGGA
Source organism: Diaporthe humulicola (assembly GCA_038088545.1). NCBI lineage: Eukaryota > Fungi > Ascomycota > Sordariomycetes > Diaporthales > Diaporthaceae > Diaporthe > Diaporthe humulicola. The sequence goes on from JBBWSL010000019.1 coordinate 244,023, forward strand.
GGTCGAGGGGGACCAGGGTGCTCTGTATGATACCGACTCAGATCACCAGGCCCTTGACGTGTTCGATGATGAGTCGGACGCGGGACCCGCGGAACCAGCAGCACCTGCCAAAAAGTCAAAGAAGGCGAAGAAAAAGCAGAAGAGCAAGGCCTCGGGCAAACGAGATGCGGACAATGACGAGGGCTCCGCAGACAGCGACGGTAACCTAGAGGACTTCATTGACGAGGACGACGACACAATCGGGGTGCCGGATGAAGTATTGCACCAAATGCCCCTGCAGTTCACGCGGGCCTCCCGTAAGCCCCTCAAGGCTCACTTCCAGGACGCTGTGGAATGGCTCGTCCACCGCCGCATTAACCCTGCATTTGAGCGGGACGACGAGGTATACAGGACGGCGTGGACACGACTCAACGATGAGGTTATTGGCCTTGCGAACTCGAAATGGGTCTCGTCCTCCTGGAGGCCTGATTTCTACCGGCTGCTACGGGCTCGACCATACATAGAGCAGGTCGAGCTCGGATATGGCCACCTCGGTACGGACGTGGAAAAGTGTCAGGCGGTAAGTAGCTTCTTCACATGCAGTTTCGCCCTTTTCAAGTTTTCACACCTGCTTCCACCGTGGTTTGTCTCACCGCCTGCCTTGCGGCCTTTGGTAAGCTGCGGATTTTCGGACAGACTACGTGTATATGGCATCATACTCCAACACTTGTGTATACAAAACTTCTCACTCGGTGCTCGGATGGCTAACTCTATATGCTGCAAGTGTGGCCGTTCAAACCACCCGGCGACGTGGGCTATCAATTTTACGGGAAAACCATACGACAGCAACACATTGGACGAGTTGGATAACAGCGCGACCACCGACTCGGAGGAGGAGGACGAATCAGGCGACTCGGAGCACCTGGACCGCGACATGCACGGCAACGCGCTCCCTGCCGAAGACAAACAGTTCTTCGTCGGCACGGTGTGCAACAGCAACGCCGAGATGGCGCACAACCTGCTGCACTGGAAGCCGGCGCTGCGGGACTGGGTCAACAACGCGCTGGAGCGGGAGGACTGGCTGACGCCCGAGAAACTGGTCGAGCTGGACAGGATGAAGCCCAAGAAGCGGCGCAAGGTCGCCGACGGCATCGTCGAGGACTGGGAGGGGCGCGGTATTATCAAGCGACTTTACGGCGACTTCAAGGAGAACATCCGCCGGGCCGAGGAGCTGGACACCACCAAGTCGTCGAGGGGCGGGCGGAACTTCAGAAGGTAACCAGGCCGCCCTGCTCTCCCATGTGGTATTGGATCCAGCCTTTCCTGGACAATGTGTTGGTTTTAGGAAGGGCCACTGTTTCCTTGGAAACCCGCTAGCTGCTGTGGCTCGATGCCGGCCGGTTTACCGGCGAGGCACACGTGCTCAGGAGTTTCGACTTGGATCCGGGCTACCTCTTGGTCTCATAACTTTCTTGAATCGCAACAGGAAACATGGATTTGACTATGGAGTCTTTTGGATTCTTGCATATGGTCGGCTCGTAGCTAACCATGGCTGCCCGGGGTCTACGATGCACACACGCCGCTAAGGCACTCCTGGCCTGTTTGGCTTTGCTCTCTGGCGTACCATGTGTGAATCATTGACGAACAAACAGAGAGACTGGGTGGCTCTTAGGCTTCTGGACATTAGCTCGGACTGGTCATGGTTGAAGGTTCTTCAAAATTTGAGCTTGCTGCTCGTCTGGGCAGAATCGCGGTCACTGGCTGGGATGGATGACCCTCATGTGGAGGAAGGAAAGGTATCGCGATGCTCACCCAACCATCCTGGGTGTTGTTGAACGAATTTTACATATCAAGACTGCTTTCCACACGGAACAGGATGGCATGCCGGCGGGGGAAATCAGGGACACTTCGCTTGCTTGATGGATTCAGCATGCTTTTTATGCAATTGATTAGAAGGCGGATTTGCAGGTTCACACGAGCCCCATGAATTCATGATAGCGACAATGACACTGTTACTCACGAGTTATGCTCGGAAGCTCGATACCTTAGCTCGTAGAAGTCGCTAGATCACTGATATTGATCTCTTGCGCCACTGTCATGTGAGTGCGAGACAGTGTCTAATGTTTTGAGAGATGATCGCCCGTGTCATGAGAACGCAATTCCATGCAATAATTGAACATCCATTCCCCTTTGGACCTGTATAGCAACCTCCGACAACAACGCCCCGCCGCCGCTCCTTTCCCTCGGAAGCTCAGGTACCGTCGTCTCGCGTTTGGGAGTTCCTTCAAGGCCAGCAGGTTGTGCCATATGACCTCTCTCCTCCCTCCCGCCCTGTTTCCAGGCGGCGCACGACCACGCATGTGGAGTTGGACTTGTCCATCTCAGTCCCAATGACTGCGATGTTGCCTGCGGTATGCATGAACTTGCCCGTCTGTCTCTCTGTCTGTCGATCTCGTGCAGCCGCCCGCGATCCGCGGAGGAGTACGGTTAATTCCATGCCGCCCGGGACGACGATGACGACGACGACGGTGGAGGAATCCGAAAAGCACAAAAGGGCCGGCGGGCAGGCTGCAAGGGAAAACAGAAAAAAAAAGAGGGCACAAATTATTAACAAGAATAGAAAACCGAAGACAGAGGTGGTCCGACCAGGACATACCGGTCCGGGGCCGACCGCACACCCTTCGCGGAAGATGCGAGCAAGGACCGCCTCCGTCGCCGTCGCCACCCCGTGACACTCAAACGATGGTCGGCCCAACCGCCCCCCCCCCCCCTCACTGGTCATGTTTCGGCACAGACGCACTGGCTGCTATTCGGCCCCGGCCGTAATCCGCATTTGTTTTCTATTCTCTTCACGCAGTCCTCGTATTCCCTCTATCCCTCTTTGTGAGTTCTGTGGCAAGTTAGGCGCCCGATGGTATGTGCATGTTTCATCCCGTATGCTCCTTGCAACGCCATCCCGGCCGGGGGTGCAAGAAGGGGGTTGAGCGTCCTTGCGACGACGTAACACCATCGTACGATTGCCAGCCAGCCCGCCCGCCCCGGCAGGCGCGGACGCCAGACGCGGCCCCCCCGAAAGGATTCTTCCGGCTCACGGGCATTATCTGCCCCGCGGACAAGATGGGAAGAGGCACCCAGGGTGGAAGGGAAACGCTGGTTGGGGGGGAACGGATGTGAGGTTTTAATTTTTGTCCCAGAGAATCGAGAGAAACAATCCAGAAGAGATCCCGCCAGCGCTGGAAGGGGGAGAGGAGGGGGACCTCTTCCGCTATATCGAAGACAATTGAGTTTCCCAGCCATATCAAAAGCCACAAGCCCGTCCGTTCATTCATCCATACATCCATCCAAGTCCCCCGCTCCTACCACCCCCCGAGATAATGTCCAGAATTTCGTCCGTCCGTCCCCTGACCCGACCGCCCATCCGTCCGTTGTGCCACCTTCCCTTCCTTTACCAAGATCGCCCACACCCTCGGTCTCGCGTCGCCCCCCGTCCACCCCCGCACCGGGTTTCCCTACGTGGATGGACAGAGGGGCGATCCCGAATGAATATACAATAGTCGATGAGATGACCGCCGGCCGCGAGGGCCGCGACCCGTCCGGCCAGTCTCCATCGCCAGTGACAAAACTGTCCCCGTGAATACATCAGACACCACGGCAGCCCGCCTCATATAATGCCACCCGGTGGGTCGTAGCCACCCCTGGTCGATGCTGCTGATCCCAGGCCCGCGCTCCCGGGCGCTTCCCCTGCCGCGTCGGCCTGGGCGTTGTTCGTCTTCCTCAGCATGAACATGGGCTTCTTGCCCTCCTTGTCCAGCTGCTTGAACAGGATCAGCGGTTTCTCCTCCAGCCCCAGGCACCGCTCCTGGTCCCCGTATACGATGTAGAGGGCGTACTGGTCCCATGGGGCGTTGATTTGGTATTTCTTGAGCGCGGCCGGCAGGACCTTGTAGCATGGGTCGTCCAGGCTCACCCTGAACGACTTGAATATCTCGACGGACGCGTTGCTCGAGCTCGGTGTGTCGGGGGCCGGCGTCTGGCCTCGCCTTGGTGCGGCGTTTGGTTTGTCGCGCGGGTCGTAGCCGTGCTCATTCTCACGGAAGGTGGATCGGCTGGAGGGGGTTGGTTGGTCGGCGCGGTAAGATCGGGAGCCAAGCGTCGTGCCGCTCACGCTCGGGGGCGACGTGGGTGAGGGTATATTTGGTGATGGGTATGACGGCGAGGTTGCGGTAGGACCCCCGGATCCGTTCATAGCTGCCAGATGTGACGACGACATAACGGCCCTCTCTGCGGCGCTCGACGGGTCTACTGTCTGTTCCACGATGCTCCGGTCGTGGCTCGTCTGCAGGTGCGAGGGCGAGGTGGTCTTTGGTGTCGTGCCGAGGACGATCCGTTTGGTCGAGTATTGCCGTTTCAGGCTGGCAGACTGACTGCCGATCGTTGACGGCGTCGGGGCCGGAGGTGACACTGTTGTGTCGTAGCTGTATGCTGCGTGTTGCCCATTGCTCACGTTCGGTAGGGGCTGTTGGGCATCCTTGGCCAGGCGCAGAGCGGGCAGCATGTCTTCCCGTAACCTCCGGAAGTCTTCAGCAAGTTTCCTAAAGTCCTGCTCGAACAAGTTCATGCGCTCGTCCCGTAGCCTCAATTGTTCCACAAGATGTTTGATGTCTTTCAGCGTCGCAGTGGCATATTGGGCCTCGGCGTCGGCAGCTGGGGAAGGGGTGTCAGCATGGTCTCTATAGACACAAAGATGGGGCGGAAATCGCCAGAGGCGGCGATTGGGCACGACGTACATAGTGGTACATAGTGATCATTTTCTATTGGCACATCCTGTGCCTTCTTGACGTCGTAGACGCTCTTGAGGACGGTTAGTCTGTGGCCAACACTCGTGATGCCCATGGACTTGAGGTCATCATGTAGCAGAGCAACGAGGGCCTCTCCGACGATTTCGTTTTCTGTTGAGGTGGCGCATGTCAGAACTCCAGCGACAGGCAGGACAGCAGTGAGGGGCAGGGTTTAAAACAGCATTGAGAGACGCACCAATGAATCGATCCGAGTACTGCTGCAGGCCGATGGTTGCGATGAAGTCGGCGACCTCGTCGACGCTCCATTCTGATATGATGGTCTCGGGCAGGCGATCGGCGCTCGATCTGTAGCCGTATGTGGTAGGGGTGTGTTCGTTGGAGGGAGGGTCGGAGTCGGTGGGCGAGATGGAGGCGTCGGTGGCGTCTATTGGGGAGCTCTCGTGGAGGTCTCGCTCGTACTCATCGTCGGCATCAGACTCGGCGTATGCCGTGCCTGTGTTGAAGCTCATGGTCGGGGGGCTGATGGTGGCCTGGGCTGGTCAGGGCAGGGCTGTTTTTTCGGTATCGGGGCCGCCAAGGCTGGGTCGATCTTGAGACGGGCAGGTGGAGGTCGACGATGGAAGACTGTCGCTGAGGATGGAGGGGGGGAAGCAGGGCAGTGCCAGGCGAGGCGAGGCGATTCGCGACGCGGATTGTCGAGGGCAGATTAGGTTTGGCCACACGTAGGCACAAGGTGGGCTGTCGTGTGGTATGGGCACGGGTAGGAATGTATGTATGTAGACTACCCGTATCTTCGTCAGGCGGAGGGCGGTAGTGGGTTTGGGCTCGGGAGCTGTTCCATGAGTTTAGTTTGAGGAGGCTTAGCTCGTCACCATCGAGGTGCAGCAAGCCAGCAGCCAGCGGCCAGCAGATCCACAGCCCACAACCCACAGCCCACAGCGGTTACAAGGAGGGAGCCTCGCGGTGTCGCACACGGTGCTTGGTGGGTGCGGGCCTTGTCTCTTTTCCTTGTCGCTGGGTGCAGAAGTCGGACGGGGGCGTGGGTGACTGCGTGCGAGGACGACACTGTCGAGTTCGGGTAGGACGGGTCTGGCTCGAATGCGAGTTGCGAGTTGCGATCTCGGTTCGGCGTGCAGCCTCGCAGGAGGTGGTCCTTCTTTTCTCTTCTCTGAAGTGGCCCTCGTTGGCTTGGTCGAGCAGCAGGATTGAGCAGCAGCAGGGGAGGAGGAGGACGGGTGAAGAGGACGATAGGTACGGTCCGACACAGTGCAGGCGGGGGTGGCACGGTGCAGGATGGGTGCAGGATGGACCAGTTCGGTTCAGCAATAGTAATAGTATTGCAGCAATCAAGGAACAGCCAGGTCAGTCCCGTCGGGGAAAGGCTGGGACAATATGCTGGTGGAGACGGCGTGAATCGTGGGAGTGGATTGGCCCGACTGTGACGGGCGGAGAGTCAATGGCCGGCTGCTGCTGCTGCGTGTTGGTGCTGCTACCGGAAAGAGAGTGATGCTACTTTGCTGTGCTTTGTACGGTACGGTGCACCACAGTACAGGAACTGGACATTGCTTGCAGGCGGGCAGAGATAGATTTGGATCGTCGGCCATTCGGTCGGCCAGAACAGTCCGTCGACCATCGAGCCGCTGGACAGGCATACAGACAGACAGACAGACAGACAGAAAACGGTAGGCCGTTATTACTACTGTCCATCTGCTACTACGTGTGTGCTCGGGTACCTGGGCTGCCGCCACATCTGCAACTGTGATACGGGTACCACTGTGATACAAGCGTCCGTACCTGCCCAGCTCGGTGGGGAAGGGGATCTGAGCAAGGTCAGGTCAGGTCCTGCCTGTCCTTGCCCTGTCTTTCTTGTCTTGTCTTGCCTGCATCTCTACATCTCTCCGTCTCAAGCAACCTCAAGGGTGATTGATCTGGCAGGTGATGGATACTGTGGTATCCTCATCAACCTGCGACTTGACCGATTGATTTGAGAGCCACTGCCCATTCAGCATTTCCACTTCCATTGCCAATACAACCCACGGGCATTGACGCCAACGCCCTGCCACGGGCGCCCCTGGCCATCCATGAAATGAATCAATGGATCAATCCGACTTCTCCCACTCTGTCCCTCTCGCCCGCTTGGCGCACAGCCTTGACACTGGCGGGCGGCTAGTCTCGTCATTGGACAACGGGCCTCGCATGCCCCTCCTATCAACGGCTGCCAGGACATCGAAACCTCTCTCGCGTGTGTGCTGTTCCTCCTCGTCTCCTCGTCCCCTCGTCGCCGCCTGCATCTCCGTCCTTGTCGTCGTCGCCGCCAACTCGTCACTGCTGAAGGAGTGAGGCTTTTCGTGGGTTTCACATCGTTCACAAAGCAGGTGAGCCATGGCCACTTGCTTGCCCCCGAGGTCTTGAGGACGAGACAGTTGCAAGGCGTCTTCTTCCTCCTTCTTTTCCCCTCTTACCTCATTCATTGCTTGGGCGCCCACTTGTAAGTTATCACCTACTACTGTCACCTAATATCCTTCGGGCCTACTGTAAGGCGACTTGACCTCGTTCGAGTTTCTCTCGGCATTGAACCCGCCAGGACAAACCCGGCCCCTTGCCGTTGATCGCCGCCATTCCAAATCGACTGGCCCGTCCGCCTCAAGGACTCGTAATCGCCATTCGTGCCTGCGGGTAGGCATTGGCTGCGTTCTCTGTCCCGGTCGGGCTGTCATGCCACCGCCTGCACTTGGACAGCAGCCAAGCCTTGGTCCACCGTCATCCCGCACCGAGCCCAAGCGCCACAAGTCTCCCGCCCCGAGTGGCTTCTGGGTCGCCCACGCAACCACGCCATCGTGGGTGCTACTACGTGCTACTATCTGCGATACAACGCCCCGAATAGATGTGGTACGGCGGCCCAGTCGGGCGGCATACCCTGGGCCCTGCAGCGTAGCGGACGTCCAGCCCTACGTGGATACACGCACATGTATCCAGACATTAATTGCAGTCTGAATTCTCATGTGAATCCAACGCCGCCTTTATTATCCTTCCCGCCGGCGTGAGACAAGCCCTGTCTCCCCTCCTTCACATGCTTCTCCTAAACTGTAGTATCCCCGTCATCCAGAAGTTGCCCGAACCCGCATAGCAGCCACCGGCTTAGCTTCGCTCCCGGAAGTATAAAATAGTGGGCACCGGCCCATCTGCGGGTCAACAGCGCCTAAACATGCCCATGTACCTGCGTGTTACCCGCCAGCCTGTGTACATGATGTATTGTTAAGCCTTCCTTGCCCCCGGATGGTGGCGATAGGCCGCGAGTCCCATCTCCATCTCAGATGGCAAATATTGAATCGTTGTTGTCAGTGTGGCCTTTAAGATGCAGGGCTCGGACGGACATCCATGCGGCTTTGGGAAGCGGACTATCTTCTGCATTGGCTCTGGCGATCCATGAGTCCCAGATAGTCGGGAGTGTTCTCTCTCAGCCTCGCAGCCACCAGGCCCACGAGATGAGCCTGCGTAATAAAAACTGGCGAGTCTGTATCCTTTGGCAGATCATAAGCTGATCAGCCTGGTCGTTATGGAGGCGTCCGAGTCAGCGCCCCTTCTAATTCGGTGCTTCAGTACATTTGAAAGCTCCCCCGTGGGGAATCGCGGTGACGGGGATTGATGAACTGATTCGGGTCCTTGTGAGTGACCGATCGTGTTGTGGCCGGTAGATCTCTCGAGACAAGGGCATTTTATAAAGGAACATCAGCCTCTCGAGCTCTAGCCTACCTTATGCAATAATTTGCAAATTACCAGACCGGCTGCGTTTACGAGACCTACAAAGTGAGGAAAACGTCCCGGCAAAGCTCAAGGCAGATCTCTGGATCGATGAGCTGACAAAAACTCACACAGAGCAATACCTCGTCCACCCATACCACCTAGACAAATCCCCTCCCACCAAAGATGCAAACCTACGCCATCATCCTCGCCATCCTCGGCCTGGCCGCAAGCGCTCAAGCTGGTTGCGGCGGCGAGGGCCAGTACCAAGTTCAGTGTGGCTCGACGTGTTATAGCTGTGACACGGCTGATGAATGCAATGACTACGCCGTCGGGGCGCCGACGTGCTATTAGACCACGTGGGTGTGTGGAGGGTCGTGGTTAAAGTTGTATATATTCCACGTGCTTCACGACTAGGGGACCGATGTACATAGGGCTGTGTACGAAATTCCCGCGGAACTTCGCGGGCCTATAGGCAAGTGGTTTTATGTAATATTAAAGGACCGCCTGTTTCGATTTGGTAAATGGCTGGCATTTTCAATACTTTCAAACCCGCCTGTCGCATTCTTCCCTTCCTCTGTTGTTAGCCGTGAGTATATAATTGTTCCAGCCTCAGAGGTAGGTCCGAAATACGCGCGAATACGAGCGAAGCCGAGCGAGTGCATGCCTGAGACAATCTTCCGCCGTGGATCATCCGCGAAAAAAAGTGAATACCTGAACAAATTATTCCCTCCAATGGCCCGAGTGATCGAATGACTAAATGACGGAATGCCGTTCGGAGAACCCCTTTTCCACCCGGGGAGAGGCTTTCCCACCACATACACTTACTCACTCACCTCACTAACAAGCTCACAGCCAGTTGATGAAACGCCCGGGCCAAAACCCTACCGCCAGCCTTGCCGGTTTCACCACCGCTCTCACCACCACCCCGGCAAGCACACGGGAGCACCCACATCAATTTATTATAGTCAAGCTTGCGAAGGCGAAGGGGGGGGGGGCAGGAGGCGCGCGGAAGGTGACGGGCTGGTTCGCCGAATAAGGCAAGGCATGGACGAAAAGAGAGAGAGAGAGGAAAAAAGCCCAGGCTTGGCCACCTCTACGCCCTTGCCTGCCTGCGTCACCACCAGCAAGCATGTAGTCAAAAGAAGACAGTGACCATCACACGCCCAGCAGTGGTTGTCGGGGATTCGAAGGGGTCCAGGTGAGGAGGGGCATGTATATACCAAACTTGCCCATTCTCGGCTAAGCGGCAGGGCAACAGAGCCTCACCAATGACAAGAAACACATCGGACGACGGGACACCCGGGCGGCACCTCCGCCTGACAAAGAGTCTCGAAAGTCTTGGAAGGCAGGAAAAAAAGAAGAAGAAGAAGAAAAAAGGAAAAAAACGCCCCGACGCAGCCACAGCGCGGAGACCGGCAATGCGCAGCCCCCCAGACCAGCGGGAACTGACAGGAGAAAAAAGGTCCAGACAGAAGACCAGACCAGACCAGACATCCAGAACCAAGACGACTGTCAAAAAAACTTAGCCCTCCCAATATAAGCTGCCGCATATACACCGTGCATCCACACGGCCCGATGGGGCAGGGCTGTCTAGAGCACGCTGGGCCTGCGCCAGGTAGATTAAACAACGGCGAGCGCAACCCGGGGGGGCAGAACGAATAGCCTCCCTCAAAGGACCGATTATATCGGTGTTATCGTTATTACTAATATAGCAGCGCCCGCCCCCCACGAGGAGGAGAGGGCGAAGACAAACAACGCAACAGGGGTGTGCACCTCGCTTATAGTGGTTCCTGCGATCAGCGACATGGTCTGCCCGGGGTTCTGCCGCGGCTTAGATACATGCTAGTAGCCAGGAGGGCTGGCTCATGGAGCACCGGTTCCCTCCCGGTGAAGCTGCAGACTGGTGACTGTTGTACACACGTGTGAGGACAATAGAGCCCCAAGGAACTTTTATTCTGCATTGTTCTCGACCCTGACGTGACATGTGCCTCCGAGGGACGACAGCGTCCAAGGAAGGGGAAAATAAATAAACCTATGCCTCTGGGGAACCACTCACGGCCCCCTATGCTGTCCTAATATCTCTTTCACTCGGGGGGAATCAGTCCAACCTCAGTAGAGAAGAAGCCACTGGTAATTATACAAAGTTTTGGTTATGTTGCCTGCGACGCCAGGTAACAAAATAAAAAAGAGACGCCTGCACAGAGGACGTGCCGAAAAACCAGAACCAGATGAGAGATAATTAGCCGCACCTCCCTAACCCGCCCCCTTCCTGCTTTGTCCAATGGCAGCAGCCAGCCTCCTCCCCCTGACCCTTTCCCGTCACCACCGATTTTGAGTCTTCGTCCTAGCCGGCCGCATCGCCCCGCCGCCGCGCAGGCTCGAGTGCCACCCTGCCCTTACTGGTGCCTGCTGCTGCCGCTGTAGTACTCCCTGGCCCGCTCGTCGTTGAGCTCCTGGCTCGACTGGCCCACGCCCTGCATCTCCTCGATGTCCGAGATGGTGTCGTTGAAAATCTTGACCAGCTGGTTGAGAACCTTCATACGGTTCCACTCGTGCCTGGACAGCCAGATGTGGTCCATCAGCTCGCGGTTGATCTGCTCCAGCTGCTCGATCGTGCACCCGGACGTGCGCTCCGTCAGGTCGTTCAGGAACTGCTGCACCTGCCCGTCGTGCACCACCGGCATGTGCTGTGACGACGACGAAGAACCGCCCGAGTTGCGGATGGACGAGTTATCAGACACTGACACGGGGTCGTTGAGGATGTTGGGGAGGCCGATCTTGGAAGCCCGTCGGTCGGTTGGGACCTGCGAGGAGGTCGGGCTGGTCTGCACATTCGACGCCCCGTATCCTACATTGCTCAGCTTGCCGTGCGCGAGGGCGTCGGCTTGCGAGTGCATCCAAGGCGAGTGGCTGGAGCCGGTCTGCTGACTCGGCCCAGATAAGTGGTCCCCAGGTGGCTGCGTGTCGGGCAGCTGCGAGGTGTTTTCCACGTCGCCATGGAATCCATTCGTTGCCTGAGTGCTCCAATTGCTCGACGACTTGTTCGTCGTCGATTGCTCGTTGGTCGTTGATGCCTCATTCAGTATAGCGGAAGGCGACACACCATGTGGCAGCGATGTCAATGCCGATACTTGCGATACCTGCGATACTTGCGTCTCTCCAGCAGCGTTTTTGACCGAAACAGTCGTGCTCGAGCGCTGTTGCACCACAGGTGGCGGCCCCATCTGCGAGAATGGTTGTGTTGCCTCATCACCGCCGCCCTCTTCCGGCAAGCGGGAGGGTACCGAATTGCCGTTGCTCATGTGAGTATCTCCGGCCTGATCACGTTCCTCGGGGCTCATCACCCTGAACCGTGCCATTGTCGTGCTCTCAGGTGGTACTGGCGCGCCGATCCTTATGGGGCCGACCTGAGATTCGGCATCCTCAACCATGCCAATCGCGCTTTGCATCGCCGCCTTCTTCTTCGCCTTCTCGGCAGCTTCAGCAGCACGCTTAACCTGTCGTTCGTGAAGCGCCTCCCAGGGGCCTGGGCCGCCGAGGGCATTTTCGATTTCGCCCATGTCCACGTCCACGTTGCTCTCCATTTCATTCGACTTGAGGATCTTGTCCTTGTCACCCACGTTCTTCGAATCGTGAACAAGTGTCTTGATGTCTCTGTAGAAATCTTTGGGTCTGGCATAATATCCGTTGGAAAGTCGCTCTTCGATTGTGATCAGCTCAAGGTTGTAGAAGAACTTCCCGGTGTCGACTTCGAGCAGTCCATCCGTCCCATGGCTGTCTTTGGAGATTATGTACGGCCTGTGTTGGGGCACGTCGGGGCTGATGTAGTTGGGGTCGGCCTCTTCGAAGAGATACCTAATTCTATCGTAAGGGATCATCGGCTTGTAAAACACGCGATACTTTCCCTTCTTCAGCTGGTCCATGACCGGCTGCAGCCTCATCTTCAGATGGTTCAGCAGTTGCCGATCCCTCTTCAGCTCACTCTTAATTTCAGCCTTGGATTTGGGTTTCGGCGGCGGCGGCGGAGCCAGAGGTAGTTCTTCGAGTACCCTCTTCTTCCTGGTAGACGGATCGGGGAACTCAGAAGGCGACTTCTTCACATGCATAGCCATGTTGGAGAAGAACTCCATGCGGTTTTCCTATCCGGCAGTCAGTCGTGCTGAAGTGGGGAACGAAGTAGGTGGGCAGCTTACGCTGTTGGGACGGGCGATTTCTACCCTGTTCTTCCTCGAGAATGGGAACAAGGCCCTCGAAATGTCCCGGTCGAGGTCGCTAGCTTCACAATCTGCGGTGCCAAAGAGGAGGACAGGTTCATAGGGGGGTATATCCATGAGCATTGTCGTCAGGACCTTGAGAGCTGTGGCGCCCAGTGTCGCATACCATGTGTCTACATGAGGTATGTAAACCACGCTGGGCTTGTGGCGTTTCACCTCTGAGAACATTCCAGTTATGACCTGCTCAGGGGGCTGCATTGAGGATGTCAGTGGACGCTTCACAAGCAAGGCATCAGAGGAACACATACCCTTCCGTCACCAAGTATCGTCGCCAAATCGCAACGCTGTACATGTACTCTCTCAAAGTGGTGTAGGATGGCGGACGCGATGTAATTCTGACCCATACCGGGCTGGCCAGCGATCAGCAACCTCGGTCTGAACAGACGCGAGCGGTCGAAATCCTGTTGCAAGTTTTCTCGGCCAAAACCATGGTCAGAATCTTCGTATGGTTCGTACATGGCCTCTTCCAGGGCAGTGATCTTTGGTTTCAACGGCAATATCGTCTTGACTGTCTCCTCGATCGCCGCGTATTGTTCGCGGAGAAGAGGTGCCACGGCCTTTGGCAGAGGTGCTGCGCCTGATGATGCAGATCGTTCAGACGAAGGAACCATCTTCTTAATAGAGATCATGAAGTCTGTCGCGTGTATGCTGATCTTGGTAGGATCCACTACAAGTTTCTGTTCAGACGAGTATATCTGAGGATATGTCCTCTGAATGGCGTTGAGTGCGGCCTCAGTGCAGAGTGCTCGGAGATCAGCACCACCGTACCCCTTGGTGTTTTCTGCGAGGCTATGCTTGAAATCGGTTGCGAGACCCCAATCCTTTGTGTGGATATCAAGAATTGCTCTTCGGCCGTCCACGTCGGGCAGCGGGAAGTAGAACTCTCGGTCAAAGCGACCCGGTCTCCTGAGTGCAGGATCAATATTATCCGGTCGATTGGTAGCGCCAATGACGATGACCTGGCCACGTCCATCCATACCGTCCATCAAGGCGAGCAAGGTCGACACGATCGAGGCGTGGATCTGTTCTTGCTTACTAGACCGAACAGGAGCCAGGCCGTCGATTTCATCGAAGAAGATGATACTTGGTTGCGTCTTCCTGGCCTCCTCGAACAGCAGACGCAGCTGCTTTTCGGCCTCACCTACCCACTTGCTGAGAGCGTCGGCTCCCTTGCGCATGTAGAATGTGATCTTCCGGCCGCCGCTACCGATCGAGTTCGCAAGAGCCCTTGCGAGGAGGGTTTTACCCGTACCAGGCGGTCCATGAAAAAGGACACCTCTTGGGGGTGTGACATGAAATTGCGTAAAGACCTCCGGGTAGAGCAATGGAAGTTGCACCATCTCTTTGAGCTGGTTGATGTGGCTGGCCAGACCACCAACCTGGTTGAAGTCCACGTTCATGTCGACTCCGAGCGGGTCAGCATCTGCAAGTGCTTTCTGGTTCTTGACCTTGCCCACATTCGGCGTCGCTCCGAGTCCGAGGTTCTCCAGGTGGGTATTCGCCGCTCCCTGTGGCAGTCCCGGACCGGCAGCCGCTGTTGGAGTCACGCCCACGGCACCGGGGACACCGTATCTAGCGCCCATCTCGTCGTCGCTGCTGTCAGAGTCAACGCCTCCAGCAGCTCCCGTGCCCCAGGGTCCTCCCAGCAGGGATCCCAAGCCACCGGCTCCACCGAACGGGCCGTATGTCGTATTAAGGTACCGGTCTGAGGCCCCGCCGTTGCCGCGCTTCCGGCGGTTGGGTGTGGCAGCTGCCGGTGCTGGTTCTTCCTCCTCTTGTTCGACGTCCATGTGTTGGAACGGCCTTATCGTATAATCCACTTTGTTACGTTTTCTCTTGGAGGGAACCTCATAAGCGATCGGCGTAGATTGGCGTCGATTTCGGGCGGCACGAGTTTGGGAGCGAGATGTTCGGCGGAGATCGTCTGCCTCCTCAGCCAACTCATCAGGGTCAAGCATCTCATCGTCCGTCTCTCGGGCCCTGCCCCGCCTTGAACTCCTGGCCGCTGCCTGAGCTCTACCGCGAGAGGGCCTTGAGCTGGAGTACTCCCCGTCGTCATCGTCATCATCCTGGCGGGCGCCGGCGCCTTTCTCAGACCCGGAACCTTCACCACCGGACTCGTCTGGCTCAAAGTCACTACTCTGATCCTGGCTGTTCTTCTTTCCCTGGTCACTTCCCTTCCTCCTCAAACGAGTTCCGCGCCGCGGACGCACATCAGATTCATCATCACCCTCTTCACCAGCAGGGGCAGCGTTGTCTTGGCGGGAGGACCGAGTCATCCTGCGCCCGGTTGGGACGTCATCTGAGTCTTCCTCTGCTGCCTGCTCTTGTGGTTCGGCCTCGTCCACCTCATCCATGACGATATCGCCTTGGACAGGGGTCGGTACATCCTCACCCTCGCCTGGATTTGCTGCAGCCTCGGGGGCAGAGTCCTCCACCAGGTCGGCATCGGCGTCAGCTTCCTCGACCGGTTCCTCTTGAGGCTGAAAACTAGTCTCATGGGACGCCTCCTCAATAGGCTCTGTGGTGGGCTTTTTCACACCCTTTGCAGCGCGAGTGTTGCGAGTGGCGCGGCTCATGGTCTCTGGGCTCTTGCTCCTCGAGGCTGCGCGAGCTGACTGCTGATGCCTCCCCGATGTGGTGAGCTCGACGAGCTCGTCGCCTTCCTCTGTCGTTGCCCTTGTTCGACGAGCCGATGGCAGTGGCTCTTTTGCGCTTCGTCGACTGGCCTGGTTGAGCTTCAGGGTGACAATCTTTCCCCTCAACTTCGGCTTTGGAGTTTCCTCTTCATCGGCATCCGTGTTGACGACGGAGTCATTAACAACATCTTCATCCTCGGTCTCCTCCCGGTAGCTTGGGTGATGGACAGCCGCTTTTCTTGCACGGCGACCAGAGGCATTGACGGGAACCTCGCCGTCTTCTTCCTCATCAGAGCCATCTCCGCCGAACGAGTCTTCTCCGGCACTATCAGAGAGTTCCTCATCATCATCATCTTCGATGTCTGAGCCACGGTATCTGTTCGAGCGGGTGCGGCCAGAGGCCTTGCGGGATGCGCGGAGGGCCTTCTTTTGTCGTCTTGGCCGGGCCTCGGATGGATCGAAGTTCTCGTCCTCGGGGTCCGACTGGTTTGGATCGAAACCTTCGAGGGGGTCCCTCTTCCTCTTACCCGGCGCCATGCTAGGCAAGCAAGCAAGGTCGGGGCGCGGCAGAGGAACAAAAGCTGTTTCTTGGACCGAGGTTGGACAGTGCAGGGGTTACAGGACTTGGCTGAGAATTGAATCCGCTTAGAGACTACAGTACATGGAGATCCAGGGTCAGCTATGACTGCATCAGGGCAAGGGTCAGCTTCTCACATGCGACATCATGGTGAAGAGGTGGGTCGGGGAGCTATTGTGGACAGTAAAACATGTACAATATGGTGTTTGTGTGGTGCAGAGATAGGGTGTGGGTTGCGAAGTAGGTATGGTATAGTCGGAACATAGTCAGGACTCCAAATTCAGGGTCACGCACATTGCGATCCAGATGTGATATCTGCAAGAAGTGGTTGATGGCAGGTGGTGTTGCTCGTGGTGGGCGTCGTGCCTGGTTGCTCGCGAGCGCGTCCCGGCTGCACTGCACGCACGCCGCTGGGCTGGGCTGGGCTGGGGTCGGGACCCGGTACGACGGGATGGGGCAGCGCTTCGAGTTGTGGTCGGGGAACGAGTGGGTGGGATGGACTAGGGCGATGACTGGAGCATTGTGTGCACCGTCAAGAAATGAAAAGATGCTGGAATGAGCATGCAGATGGATGAAGTGCAAAAGTTTGCTGTGATCGAGGAATGATGAGCGAGCAGCACTGCCTAGGCCTGACGGAAAGGTTGCAGCGGGCAGCGGGCAGTGGGCAAAGGGCAGTGACAGCAGGCCTTCTGCCTTCACGTCCACGGCTGCGACTGGCTGGGCGGGACAATGGCAGAGACGCGTTCCCGGTGAAAAGCGGGCCCCCCACAGCCCCTAGCCCAATCACAGGCCGCAGGGACCTCGCCTCTGCCCAGTAGCTCATTCACGTCCGGTGAATCACCAACATCTGAGGCCTTCACAACAGGAACTGCACACAAGCTGCAACAGCAAGCCAGGACAGCCACAATTATAGTTGACTACCTGGGTTTCACTGATAGCAATGCATCCTGCTGCAGTGCGGTGAATTTGGATGCCAATTGAGTGTATACGTGACAATTATGGGCCATGAATGGTTGGCGACACCACGATGGCTTCGAAAAAAAAGAAAATAGACTACTCAAATGGGAAAGTTGTTTTGGCATGTGTCGTCACGTCATCTGCTGCTAGGTTTTCTGGGGTAGGGTGCCGCGCTGTCGGGACCACTCCACATGGGAGATGGGGATGGAGAAGGGGATGAGGCTCAAGAGCTTCCGACGTGGGCCGCCCGCTGCTGAGGAGGGGTCAGGATCTGGCAGATCGGCCTCGGCTCTGCCCGACGCCCTCGATGCCCGATGCGAGATGTCCCAGGCGCCACGAGCATGGGCCCAGGGCGACCGACTGACGGGACGCCCGCGGATGGAGACGAGAGAAGGGGCAAGGGCTGTCCAAGGGCTTGCCCGTCTCGACGCCTGGGCAGCAAAGGGTCGGGCTTGGCTTGGCTGGCTGACCCCTTTGCGGCCGGCCTCCCTTCTACTCTTGAAAAGTCCGCTGGCACGCCGGTCCGTTTTCAGAGAACCGTGTCCGGACTGCGCCGTCGAGACCGACCGACGGCCACGTCTCGACTCGGGAAATCTTGGATGTTTTGTCATGTGTCCAAAAACTGGCCTCTACGTTCCGTGCGGAAGTTGTCTAGCACACAATGTGTGGGCGCCCGAGGTGGCATATGGATGTGAGGTTTTGCGCGATGCTGAAGATGTCCGGGCCCGGCACGTCAGGGCCCCGCCTGCTGCAACTCTCGGGCCCTCCGGAGCAGCAGTCTGTGACGTCTGAACCTCCTCAGGCTTGACGGATGTAGCATCAACTAAGGCGGTCCTACTTACCCTTGGTCAAGGGAGTCAAGTCTTCGTTATCATTTTGGGGGTTTGCCTCTCTGGTGCGTTGAACAAAAGCCGCTAGATTTCGCTCATATGCCGTCTCAAAAGTTGATTTGCGAGGTGTGCATAAGTTCGATATAAAAGTGCTAGCACGTTGGGATGGCTGGAGGCTGACGGTGCGGGTTAAACCCTGAGCGCCCAAATTCTCGCGGGGTCGTTTGGGCGTGGGGGGATCCCACGAACATCTATCTACAAAATCTATCGACCAATTCCATCCAACATGCTCGATTTTTCTTACATCGACATCATTCCCTGCTTATTAAAAACATGTCCCTCATCCGGATAATGGTATCGAAAGGGGACAATCTTGAGGTTTCGAGAGCGAGACTGTATCTCTGGACTTGGCCGAATAGGGGTTGCCTACTTTCACATCAGTTTGCCCACCCTTGAAGGTAGTTGAACAGAAAGGCAGTCTTGCACGAAGAAACGTCGAATCAGGCAAGCCAGCAGCTCGCCATATTCTTGCAAGTGATTGAGCTAGATTTTGCCAAATCTATACGGCTCCATCAGCCCACTGGTCTTGGGATTATCCCACAAAATGCCATGATGAACTGCCCTTCTGCGTAGTGAATATGCAATTTTCCCAACCAAGCAATATGCCGCACCACAAATGCCACAGAAATGACGGCCCGCCTGCCACATGCCGTCCCCCCGCCTGGTCCTTCTCTACCGCCTCATCTGCCTGATCTTGGGGAACTCGAGCGGCAGCTTGAGCCGCGCGACAGAGTCCATCCTCCCCTCGGCCTTGACCCTCTTGATGGTCGCCCCGATCTCGTTGAAGTACTGGTTCATCTGCTTCTGCTCGAGGCGAAGGTCCTCCTTGAGGTCCCACGTGTTCGTCTCGAAGTTGTCGAGGATGCACGCGAACGCGCAGCAGTGCGTCACGAGCAGGTCGACGTGCTGCTTGCGCATGACGCCGTTGTCCGAGAACCGGCGGCGGATGCTCTCCACCACGGGCGGCGGCGCCGGCGCCAGCTCCTCGCTGAGCTTGTCCTTCTTGAGCACCTCCTTGGTGCCCCTCTCCCGGCCTTTCTTGGACGTCAGGTACAGCAGCACCAGCATGTACAGGTACCGCAGCACCCGCAGCCGCAGCACCGCGCTCTCGCCCGACCCGATGCGGTTGATGCGGTGCGCCACGAACCGCGACCGCAGCTGGATGTCCTCGTTGTTCTTGACCGCCTCCGCCCAGTCGCCCACCTGTATCAGCTCCAGTATGTCCCGGCCGATCAAGTTCTCCGGCCTGTAGACGTCCTGGATCTCCTCGGCGTCGTAGTCGCCGCGCGGCACCGGCTTGGCGGCGTCCATCGCGCTCTGCAGCTCTTCCTTGGTGGCCACGCTCATCGTGACATCCTTAATGGTCGCCATGAGGGCCTTGTCCGAGGCGTCAAGCGCCTGTGGTGCGTCGCCCTTCTGGGGCTTGCGCGGGGAGATCGCGTTTTCGGTTATGGCTGCGAGGGCCTTCTTCGCCTTCCTGGTACCGAAGGTCTGGCCAAGGTCCGCCTTCAGGTTCATCGTCGTCTGCGACAGGTTAGCTGCGGTGCGCCCAACATTAGGTTGAGCTTGCCGTACCAGTTTCAACTTCCGCGACTGCATGTCCTCCTCCGGTGCCTGCTGGGCACGGACAGAGCCCCTTATTACCATGCTCTTCGCCTCAACCAGCTGCAATTGACCGCTGGCCTGGTCGTAGACCCCTATGTAATGTTTCAGAAGCGGCTGTCCAGCCCCGACCGCGGGCTTCTCCTCCCGCGCTGTGTAGTCGACAGTCCTGTGGCTCGTGGAGTGGAGTAGGAGGTCGGTCGCGCCATGTTTGGACCGTTTCGCCGAGGGTCGGGAGTATGTGTTGTACTTGGTATCTCTCGAGACCGAGATGCCTGAAGCCGTGGCTACTACTGGGGGAGAAGCTTTCGATTGAATGACGGAGCTGACTTTGATGGCCCTCGTTTTTGAAGGAGTCTTCGCAGGTTCTGCAGAGACCTTCTTCTTCTTCAGCTTGGTCTCAGCACCTGCATCCTCCCTGTGTTTCCTCTTCTTGCCGCTGTCCGCCATGGTGTGTTAACAACGGACTCGTTGGAGACTCGAGCAGACAAGTTTGTGTATGATACGGGGAAAGACTCGCGGCTCCAAAATGGTGGTGGCCGTTTTGTTCCCCGTTCTTTTGGTGAGAGCCGGGCTATTCAAAGAAAAGTACAAACGACATCTGGACTTCGGATACGGAAATCTTTGGGTGGATGCGTATCGCAGATAGAGGGTCTGCCTTTTTTTTTCTGCCACTTACCACCTTCCTAGCGCGTAAAGCTTGCGACCGGGCCCCACACTTCGCACATTTACATCATCGCAGAAATGATCGCATGCACACAGCTAGCTTTTTGAGTTGAAACTTGAGGCTGATGAATATGAAGCAATAGACATTGGCCTGGTGTAGATTAAAGGCTTTCAGGTTCCGGGTTCATTTTGGCGGAAAGATCTGCACTAAGCCTGCTGGCACTGCTGCTGCGTTTGTGCGTTGAGTGTGCATGCATCTCGGCATTCGAGGCGAGGGTACATGAATGAGATAACGTCGAATAGTATCACAAGGCGAGGGAACAGGCAAAAGTGAAGCGAACTCCTTTTTTTTATTGTCAATGACTCTCTGTCTGTGACCCATGAACAAGTCCATGAGCATGTACAAGCTAGCGAGTTGGTTGGCTTCTGTCCCGCAAACACTGGACCGTTTGTCGACCTCCAATTGACGTAGTCAGCTCTCCCAGAGTGCACCAAAGGCCAGCACTCGGCGTCCTTCAAAAGTCTCTCCGAACTCCAGTCCTCCACAGTTACTTGGGTCCAGGAATCTCAGCAGATCCGATCCTCCCCAACACAGGCGAGTGGTGACTAGACGGCGTGGCTTGAGGCGAGTGATTGCTCAAGTGCTGATGATTTGTGGTTGTCATGATGGCTCTGTATGATGCTCAAGCTGGCGTGAGGTCGAGTGGTGCGAGTTGTTTACTTCCTGCGATGGGGGTCAGTCGCCTGATGCATGGCAACAGTGAGGTCTTTTTTGTTTGCTTGACTTACGATCTAGCCCTCATCTTTCTTCTCTTGCGCTTGAGGCGCCTGACGCGCTTCTTCCTCCACTTGGCTCTCATCGTGAACGATTAGGACTGTTGGTGGGGTTAGCTTGCCGTTTGCATCGGGTGACGTCGGTAGTAACAGGGCAGGTGACAGCGCCGCCGCAAGAGAATTGATCAATTGCATTAAGATCAACCGATCAATTGCTCGAACAGACAGTCGCTGTCACCGTGGGCTGTTGGCGGTACAACTTACTTGGTTCGGATGAGAATGGCGTTGGATGGTCGGGAGAGAAAGTTCAAGAGGGGAAAGCTGCGACGCGCAGCTTTTTGAGTTGTGGACTGCGGCAGCTGCGAGCTGTTCTCATCACGTGACCCGTTATGTAATCCACTGCAGGGATCAGCCATCGGGCGGGCGACGACCATCTCGGACGGCTGTCTGAGACGGGCTCCATTTATGTTCTTTCGGTATTGCTTCTGAGATGGGTCATATTCTTGATCAAGACTCTCGGAACTCAAATCATCAAAAAACATGAGTGTGCCGTCCTCAGAGACCGCGATGCTGCCCCTGGAGCTCACACTCGTCCTCGCAGCCACCCGGGACATGGGCATTGGGCTGCGAGGGACTCTGCCCTGGACTGGGCTGAAGAAAGAAATGGCTTATTTCGCCAGGGTCACAAAACGGCTGCCTCCTACTGTAAGTCGGGAATTTCCCAGCATGACTCTTCAACCATCTGTCTACTCGCAAATCTTACTTACACTTACATAGGTCGAGTCTCCCGTTATGAACGCCGTGATCATGGGCCGTAAGACGTGGGAGAGCATACCGCCCAAATTCAGGCCGCTAAAGGGAAGACTCAACGTCGTCATAAGCCGCTCCTTTGCTTCTCCACCTGAAGAGCCAACCAGTGTGGAGACGCAACCAGTCAAGGCTTCGTCCCTGGAGCAAGCCATCGCGTATCTGCAACAGAAGCCCCAGGGGAGCTTAGGGCGAGTATTTGTGATTGGTGGTGGTCAGATCTACGCTGCCGCCCTGGAGATGAAGGAGGCGAGGAGGGTGCTGTTGACAAAGGTCATGTCCGACTTTGAGTGCGATACATTCTTCTCACTGAAGTTGGAGGGCGAAGGAGAGAGCTCCTCGGGCTGGGTGAAGAGATCGAAGGAGGAACTGGACAGATGGACTGGAGAGGTGGTTCCTGAAGGTTTCCAGGTGGAAAATGATACGTCTTATGAATTCCAAATGTGGGAGAAGACGAGTTGATGCTCATGATACCAAAATAATAATACATGATCCGGCAAACTCCAATGTGCAGAGCCCTTTTCCTTTACCAAGCTCATATCTTGCTTATACACACAGATTGACCAGCGAGACGGAACGCCAATGGCTGCAACCTCACTTGAAACGGCTGCTAGGCTTAGCTTTAGACGACTTGGCCTCTGACGCCGCGCTCTGGGTACCCTGCTCTAGCGAGGCGGGCTCGTCAACAAATTTCAACTCGGCCGTGGGCTGCGTCTTGAACACGCTGCCCCCATGGTACAGCAGCGAAGGGTCGAGCATCTTGTCCAGAGACCTCGAGACCGACCTCATCCAGCTGACAATAGCAGCGACGTGCCTCATGTCGACATTCTCGTCGGCCTTGAAAATGTTCCTCCACACCGCCGACGCCATGACGGCGTCGCCCTTGACCAGGCCCTCGTCGTATGCCAGTATCACGCCCCTCCACGTCTGGAACAGGTTCTGCAGGTGCCTCTGGCGGATCATGCGCGACGACATGCCGTGGTTCACCTCCATGATGTCCTCGGCGTTGTGGAAAAAGTGGTTCACCAGCTGGAGCTGCCACGCCTGCCACTGGTTCTTCTCGAGGCACCGTAGCCTTACGACTATGAGGTAGAGGTGCAGCATGGTCACTTGCGACCATGTGCCGAATGTCGCGGGGAGGCCAAATTCTGTGGGGCACGCTGTTAGCAATCGCGTTCGCCCATGGCCTACGGCCTGTGAACAAAGATCTGGGCGTACCGTCGTGCCAGACACCCCCTCCGACGCCAATCTCCTCGCCATCCTCGGCCATTTCTACCTCCTCCTTCTTCCTCAGCTCCGGTGGGATCTTGTACGCGGCTGGTGCAGCGCACGCCTTGTAGATGCTCTCGGTGGCGCCGAAGATCTGGTAGGGTTGGACCGCTTTCGAGGGTAGCAGTTTACTTGCGATGCCTAGCAAGGTCTGCGCGATGCCTGCTTGCTTCTCAGGCTGGGGTGAGCCTTGCGATCGGCTGGGTGCGGTCTGGTGGAACTGTCGCGTTGACGCCCTCGCGATCTCTGCGACGGCGGCCCGCTGGCCGACGGATGGGCGATTGAGGTCGCGCAAGAGCCGCAGCTGTCGCCGCGCAACGTCGCGACATGGTCTGCAAAGCCGGTCTGCCATTCTGTATCGGAAGGGGTGTGAAGAGGGAGGAATTCCTCGCGAATTGCTGAGGGTAAGGAATTGGCTGACACTGGTCTCAGGTCCAGATTATAGATGTCATTGATGCTTAGCGCATCACCGTCAAAAATATTGCTGCAGCTGATCCTTGTAGATGGCGCTGCCGAGCCGGCTCCGAATTGCATACGAGATATCCGGCGCATATGGACTTCCATCGGACGTCAAGTCTTCACGAAATTACTTATTTGAGACTCTTATCCTTCTTTGGCTATGCAATTGGCTTGTCCATCGAGGGACATGTGCAATTTGCAGCCTGACAGGCCCCCAGGCTCCGTGGACATGGCTATGAAGATGGATCGGAGCATGAGACCTGATCGACTGCCCAAAACGTGCCCTCACTCCACCAGACATCACATTGCAACCCTCCACCACAGATCACTGCCCTCATCAAGGTATTTGATGGTGTGCGAGGCATACAAACATTGATTTTTGAATAGATATTACTCATAATGCCGAACGACACTGGCACAGAAGAGGCTTTTGTAACAAGGACACAGCAGTACCGACAATTTCAGAGTGGTGTCTGTATTTCACCCAGGGTCCCCCGGAGGACTGATTGTGACCTTTGTTATGAAAATGGAGAGTTTTGTAAGAGCTGAGACATGTGCGCTGTCCCCAGGTTTCACTAGACCATGTCCTGGGCCTACGAGGGTATGGTTCGTAGACGATTGGTTCGAGGCCAGTAACGCATGGTTCTAGAATATAGAGCAATGGTAGACAGTTCATCACTTCGATTCAGGTGCCATCACAACTCAACGGCTGCAATTTTCCAGCGCAACCCAATGCCATCGATGTGACAGGTGTGAGGCGCACTGTTGTAATTTACCTGTAACGTGAGAAGACCAAGGACGCATTGGTGCCACCAAACCCGAACGAATTCGAGATGGCAACATCGACATTCCTGTCTTGTGACTGGAGAGGTACGAAGTTGAAGTCAGTGCCAACGTTCGGGCTGTGCAGATTCAGCGTTGGAGGGACAGCATTCTGTAATCGTGTCAGCGTCAGACATGGTGGCGTGACCATTTCGGGGCGTCTTCTCACAGCTGCGATGGCAAGCACACAAAACAAGGCTTCAATCGCACCAGCCGCACCGAGCAAGTGACCGACCGCGCCTTTCGTGCTGCTCACGGTGACCTGGCTGTCCTTCTCGAAGCCGTCTTCGCCCAGCATCAGGGTCTGGATCGCCCTAGCCTCGGCCGCGTCGCCGATGGGGGTGCTCGTCGCATGAGCGTTGACATAGTCGACCTGGCGCGGCCTGATATCAGCGTTCCTCAGGGCCCGTTTCATGGCCAGCAGGGCCCCCGAGCCGTCCTCTCGCGGGGCTGTCATGTGATGGGCGTCGCCACTGCAGCCGTAGCCGGCCAGCTCGGCCAGAATGTTTGCACCTCTGGCCTTGGCGTGCTCAAGCTCTTCCAGAACGAGGACAGCGGCGCCCTCTGCGACGACGAACCCGTCGCGGTCCTTATCGAAGGGCCGGCAGCTGGAGCTGGGATCATGGTTGGAGGCGGTAGATAGGGACCTCGATCTTCCGAAACCAGCGAAGGTCAGGGGGTGCAGGCACGACTCCGCACCGCCGGCGATCATGACATCCGCATCGCCAAAGGCAATAAAGCGGGAGGCGTCCCCAATGGAGTGGGCGCCGGTTGTGCAGGCTGTGGTGGCGGAGTGGTTGGGCCCCTGGAAGCCATACTTCATGGAAATATGGCCGGCGGCAAGATTGATGAGGATCTTGGGGACAAACAACGGAGAGACTTTCTTGTAACCCTACCTGTAGTCTTAGCTTTATTTTTTTCTTTCCCCGGCCTAGGTGAGGTCCAGGAGTGCCAGGCTCACATCTTTGTCGAAGGCGACACTAGTCGAGTACATCTCGTCTAGGTTGCCTATGCCACTCCCGAGGCAGACTCCAGTAGCCTCCAGGTCAGCCTGGCTGGAGGGGTTCCAGCCAGCATGGTCGAGTGCCATGCTCGTAGCAGCGACGGCATACTGGGCGAATCTAGACATGCGCCTCTGCTCTCCGGCACTGAGCCAATCCGAGGGGTCCCACATCCCGTCTGCTTTGCCAGTGCTGCCACTGGGCACGACTCCGGCGACGGTGCTGGGGAGGCCTTTCCACTGGGTCCGAGGTTCGACTGCAGAAACATCAACGATGCCAGACCGGCCGGCCAAGAGGCGCTGCCATGTCCTATGGGCGCCAACCCCGAGAGGGCTGATGGCGCCTAGACCTGTCACGACAACTCGTCGCATACTTCCATTGCCCAAGCACAGTTCCTGTCCCGGCTTGGTGTCAAGAACGTGGAAGGCAGGGCTTGTGAATCGAAACAGTGGCTGGCAGCAAGTGGGTTTTCGCTTGAGACGAGGATGCTTGGTTGAGTTCAGACGGGATGCCGTGGGGGAATAGATAACCAGATGTTTAAGTTCTGGTGAAACTGGCAGCCGGAGGTCACCCCAGCTTCCCAAGTTGATACTGGCAGTTTAGACGCAGGCTCGGTATCCGTCCGTACCGGGGCTACTGTGGTAGTGCATCTATCTCTTGAGCGCGCGTGGTAGCTCCGCGATAGGCAGGCGGTGAGCCTTGCTGGACGTTCGGCGTTTCTAAATCTAGACCTGAATAGGCGCGGGCCAGGCCAGGGTCAGTGTGGGGGCCCTGGGACCTGGACCCTGACGACGACAAAGACGACGTAAGTCGCTTCGTGCCAGAGCGCTCCTGCGGCCCCTGCCCAGTCAGTTTGAGGCGAAGGGGCTCTTTCCCCAGATTTCCCACGACAGGTGTTTCCTCAGTCCTGTCGACCACGGTGGACCTTCCTTCTTGCCTGAACTCTTCGAACTCGGTCTGCATTGGGGCGTTTGTTTCGTTATCTACCTAATACACCGTTCATTGTGCTGGCAGCCGCCGCTGGGTAAGCGACGACTCTCAGCCGTGCCTTGTCTGCTTACTTACCACTTGACCTTCCTCCGTCCGCATCACGAGAATCCTCTTGAGAAGCACGATTCAACCACAATAGAATTCAACAGCCGTTCGCAGTCGATTGCCTCTGTTTCACTTGCACTGCATTTTCCAGCACGCAATCAACCTCAAAAAGCATCACATTGTGTAGAGGCAGCATCTTCCCGCCCCCATCGCGGTTGCGCATGAGCATGAGCTGGGCCTATCGCAAGGGTGCATCCAGACTTCAGACAAGAACTATCACCTCTGCGCCGGCTTCTTGCAGCGTTGGGTTGCTTCCCGATCTGCTGTAACCACGAACCATCTAATATTCCCTGCAGCATTCACGCCTGCAGTACAGCACAAACATACCGGCATCGCCAGTTTATGCAATCTGTGCTTGCCGCAAGTCGGTTTCAGCCTGCCCAGATTCCGTTTCTGGCCCCTTATCGGACGGCCACCACAAGCTCTGCGGCTGTCCCATCCCAAAGCTTAGCGACAGGGAAACACCACCACAATAATCTGGAATTCCGCATTTGCATGAACTGACTACCCGGCTCCCAATCGGCAGTGTGGTATCCCTTGAGCACGCGAGCAGTTCTGTGGTGTAGCCTCACCATCAACCGCCCTTCTCTCTGTCCTCCCACAACCCGCATCTGGAGGTCAACGCTAGGTTTCAGCATCGCATTCCACCATCTCCCACCATCCATCCCGAAGATCACGCGTGGCAACCTTCAACTGACAAGCCTCCCCGGCTTGCGATCTGCCGCCGCTGTTCAAGCATTCCCGGCGCTCTGGCTCCTGAGAGACTAGTCACTGGCCAGGACATCGGTTGAAGCCCCGGGAAACAAGCTTCCTCGAGCGGACGGCGAATCCCAAGGCTGCTTCTTATCTGGCGTATACTTTGGCGTTCTCGCGTGACGCTTCATGTCCGTCTGGGATTGACCGAGTCTGGGATCGACAGAACCGCTGGCTGTGAGCCGCACGTGGTACCGAGCCTGTCACGGCCGCAGTCGTCTGTTGGACAACCAGACAGCCCCTATATAGCACCCACCCCTCTACTCGCATCTACCCCTGAGCTTTGAACAACTTGCCTCGTTTTCCCTGTTCTCGGTCCCTACAACATGGGCCAACCATATAGTGACAAGCCGTCTGGTACGGCATCAAAGTCCAATATGGCGGGAAGCGACAGCAACTCAAGCTCAACGGTCGATGTGGTGGAGGTCAGTGGAAGGGAGGTGGAGGCATCAGGGTCGACATTCGACACCCCATTGGGTCGTCGGATGAGTCCTGTCGATGACCTCAAGCACCGCCTCTCGCTATGGGGTGAGTCTAACCTCCAACCAGATGACAGTGATGAAGAAGGATCAGAATACGAACTTCTCTTAGATCCCAATCTTCCAGAGGAGTATACACGGCCGACAATGGGGCTTCCCCGTGCCTCAATGGCCTCACAATATTCCGACGAGGAGAAGATGCCGAGCATCAACAAGGAAGGAGAAGAGGACTCGCCCTACCCCGAAGTCAGGGCTGCCGTCCGGAATTATGATGTTGACGCACCGTGCAACACCGTGAGTCCCAACTGATCATCACAATGGTGCCTGTGCACTAACCAGGACCAATAGATCCGTGCTTGGACCATAGGACTGATTCTTGTCGTCGTTGGCGCCTCCATGAATACCTTGTTCTCTCTCCGAAATCCTGCCATCGGACTCGGTGCCTTGATTGCTCAGATCATCGCATGGCCTATCGGCCACGTTTGGGCCAAGATCATGCCTACCCGGCAATTTAATACCTTTGGGCTGCGGTGGTCGCTGAACCCTGGGCCTTTCAACATCAAGGAGCACTCCATCATCGTCGTCATGGCTAGTGTATCATTTTCTGTTGCTTATGCCACTGATATTATCCTGGCCCAGAAAGTGTTTTACAAGCAGGACTTTGGAGTACCTTGGCAGCTCATGTTGACCATATCGACCCAGTCACTGGGTTATGGCATCGCTGGGATCATGAGGAAGTTCCTCGGTAAGCATTACCAACACACAGTGGCTTGCTTGTTAAACTAACAAGGACACAGTCTACCCTGCGGCGATGATCTGGCCTGGAAACCTGGTCTCCGTGACACTGATGAACGCCATGTATGAGGGCAACGAGAACCCGGACCCCACCGTGCTTGGCGGAAAGATGCCCCGGTACAGGTGGTTCGCATACATTACTCTCGGTGCCTTCGTTTACTATTTCATCCCTGGCTACCTGGCTCAGTTTTTGAGCACCTTCGCCTTCGCCACGTGGATTGCCCCTCAGAACCCAGTTGTCAACCAGCTTTTTGGCTACACGAGTGGCTTGTCCCTAATCCCCATCACCTTCGACTGGTCCCAGATTGCAGGTTTTGTGGGCTCGCCCCTGATCCCCCCTTTCCACGCCATCGCCAACACCCTGATTGGAGTCTTCACTTTCTTCATAATTGGAGCGTCAGTCTTCCACTATTCTGGTGTTTGGTTCGCCGAATTCTTGCCCATGAGCGACTCGGGCACCTACGACAACACAGGCTCGCCCTACAACGTGTCGCGGATCTTGACGCCTGACTTTACCCTGAACCAACAGGCCTACGAGGAGTACTCACCTCTATTCATCAGCACAACCTTCGCCATGTCCTACGGCCTCTCATTTGCTGCCATCGCATCCCTCATCGTGTACACGTATCTACACCACGGCAAGATGATTTGGGGCCAGTGGAAGAACTCGAAGACCGAGGACGATGACATTCACATGAAACTGATGAGGAAGTACCCCGAGGCTCCGACCTGGTGGTACATGAGCTTGTTCGTCCTGGTAAGTTTGTCCTGTCCCGATGCCAAAAACACAGCACACTCTGACAGATTAATATCAGATGCTGGCTATCGGCTTCGTCGCCGTGCTTGCATTCCCTACGAACCTGACGTGGTGGGCGTTTTTGCTGTCCGTGGCAATCTCGTTCTGCTTCTCTTTGCCAATTGGAATCATCCAAGCCATCACCAACAACCAGATCGGCCTCAACGTCCTGACTGAATTCGTGTTCGGCTACATCCAGCCCGGGCGCCCTCTTGCTCTCATGATTTTCAAGACATTCGGTTACATCACCATGAGCCAGGCCCTCAGCTTCGTTGGGGACCTCAAGTTTGGACACTACATGAAGATCCCGCCACGGACAATGTTCATGTCCCAAGTGGTTGCAACGACGTTCTCGTGCTTCATCCAGATCGCGGTCCTCAACTCTGCGCTGACAGCGATCCCTGAGGTTTGCACAACGACTCAGCGCGAGCATTTTACCTGCCCAGGCGGTAAAGTCTTCTTTTCGGGTAAGAAACACCTACGCCAATGCAATTAGACATGACTGGTACTGACTGCCTTCCCAGCCTCCGTCATTTGGGGTCTCATCGGACCGGCCCGTATGTTCTCGCCCGGCCAGATCTACTCAGGCCTCTTTATCTTCTTTGGCCTCGGCGCGATCGTGCCCGTCATCATCTACTTCGCCGCCAAAAAGTGGCCCAAGTCACCGGTCAAGTACCTCATGGCGCCGCTCATCTTCGGCGGCGCGGGCTCCATCCCGCCAGCCACGCCGCTCAACTACCTGACCTGGGGTATCGTGGGCTTCATGTTCCAGTACTACATCCGCAAGCGCTACTTCGCCTGGTGGAGCCGCCTCAACTTCCTGACGTCCTCAGGTCTCGACCTCGGCCTGGCCCTCAGCACGCTCACCATCTTCTTCGCCTTCACTCTGAATAACATCGACCCTCCCAGCTGGTGGGGCAACAACGTCATCCTGACCACGATGGACTTCCAGGACACGGCCATCCAGACCGTGCTCCCGCAGGGTCAGACTTTTGGCCCGGCGAAGTGGTCATGATACGTGATCTTCTCTAGATAGAGTGAGAGTGTATATGTCTTTGGTGTTGGTGCACAATGGTCCCTCGCGGGAGCGGCAAGGAGTTTGGGCAACGGTCGGTCGGTCTACAGGTCTGGGTATATATCATGTATGGAGGTATTTCATGGCGCTGGGTCATATCAAGTCTAATTGAGTTATTGTATAACGTGCTGCCCTCTCTGTGAGCTAAATCCTGAGCAATGTGTAGGCCCTTTTCTGAGCGGGTACACTCGTCTAGGCCTGTCTGTGTATAGTCCAGGTCTAGGTGGGCAATACAGCCACTGAGGCTCCACGCTACAGGGACTTAGTATTGGATTACCTGCTATGAGATAATCTGCTAAGGATCCTGCTTGCAGGCACCCTTTCGAAGCGTCTGTTTATAATTGATATGGCGTCCCAAACCATCGCCACCCACTGTGTTCAAACCTACATCTTAGAAGCATAGCCCCATCAAGAACTTGAAGCACTTGTGGAGCTAACATTGACACCTCCGTACCGCAAACGTTAACTAGACCCCGAGTACCGATCTGGCAGAGTAACGTTTGGTACGGACTCGCAGATACTCCCGGTTGTCGGATGACCCTTTCTGTCCACATTCGGACCCGGCCTGTAATCGTACTTCTTTTCACGCCGTGTTCCATTATTCATTCTCCTTTGAATCTTTTTTCTTCTTTCTCATGAAGCACCTGGCATACTCACTGAAGAAGAAAGTAAAGTGGTAAAGGGAATCCATCACAGATTAGGTAGACTACCATAGGCTCCTCCGTGTGCACCCAATGCCCCCTCGCTCCCTTCCGTCCTCCCTTCTCATGCGCCGCCACCCATAAAAAACTTTTTTACCTCCTAAAATAAACTCGACTCGGCTAGCACCAGCGCCATGCTGCGTTTCCTTTCTCCCTTGTTTTTCTTTGCTAATGACGTAAATACATACACACGTGCACACATACATACCGGTCCTCCGTTTGCCTCCCCGCTTATTTCACCGCAGCTTAGATATACGGGGACAGAGAAAAGAAACCCGCCTGGGATTCCCCTCCATCCATCCATCCGTCCATCAGCGTAGATTCAAACCTCAAATAACAAACCAGACCCTCCTCATCACACCCACAACTCTCTACACATCCTCCCACCCCTCACTCCGCAAACCGTATCATAGGATAAAGCGGCACATTCATCCCCGCACCACTACCCTGAGGCGCACCAGGCAACGGCGGAGTCGCAAACGCAGACCCGGGGCCGCTGCCGCCGCCTGCGCCGCCAGGGCCCGAGACGTCGAAACCGCCCAGGGCGGGGTCGCCGAACAGGGCCGAGTCGGCCAGCTGCTGCTGTTGCTGGCCCTGCGCGCCGCCGGAGGGAGGGGGCGGCCCCTGTCCTGGTGGCGGTCCCTGCCCTGGCGGCTGCGGCGTGGCGGCCCAGTTCTCCCACAGGGTGTCGAAGTGGAACCACTCGGCGTCGATGAGCGGGTCGCCGCCCGTGGACGAGGTCGTGGGCGTCAGGGCGGTGGGCATCATCCCGGGGGACGGGGAGGGCCCGCACGTGGCGGGGTTTGTGTTTGCCGAGTCGCGCCTGTGCAGGCCGGCGGGCGACTGGTGGTGGGGGTGGGGTGGATGTTGGTGGGAGTGCTGGTGGTGGTGTTGTGGCGGCATGGTGAGGGCCGGGTCGAAGGTGCTGCTGCTGCTGGAGGCCGGGGCCGGGGCGCTCGTCGGCGCGTGGTGTTGTTGGGCCGCCGTCGTCGTGGCGGTGGGCGTCGAGTGCGAGAGGAAGAAGTTGGCCATCGGGTCCGGGGTGCTGACGAGGGCGCCGCCGCCGCCCGAGGGGGTGTTGGGTATGGAGGAAGGGTCGCGCAGGGACGAGGAGGCGGGTGCGCGGGAGACGATGACGTTGTGGAAGGTCGTCATGATGTAGACGAGCCTGCTGGCCTGGGGGTCCGTCTTGGCGCAGTAGGTCATGATGGCGAGGGCCTGCTGGTACGTCTCGGCGTACGAGGGGTTCTTGTGGAGCGAGGCGAACTCGTTGCTCTGCACGACCAGGGCTGCGGCGAAGAGGAAGTGGCTGATTTGTGGTCAGAAGGGGCCCCTGGATCAGTCAGGGGAAAGAGGGCACACTTACATGATGAACGGGTCGCGCTGCGGCAGGTAGCCGCCCTCGTGGCCCATCTGCACCAGGGACACGGTGTGGTACGCGGCGTTGACGCAGGCCTCGGAGAACTTCTCCATCTTGGAGCCGGGCCGGATCGCCGACCGCGGCACACCGAGCCTCTCCTGCTGCATCCTGTTCATGAGGAAGAGGAAGAAGGGCCTGGTCAGGAGGATGACGGCGTGGCAGTAGAGCAGGTTGACGTGGATGACGGCCATGCCGTGCGCCGGGTCGATGCCCGTGTTGATGGCCTGCCGCCAGTGCAGCCCCGCGTGGTACTTCTGCGGGCCGCCCTTGCACTGCTCCGAGATCTCCTGCGCGAGCTTGGTCGAGATCTTGCGCTGCGCGTAGATCTTCTTCAGGATGATGCCGATGACCTGGCAGCTCCGCACGGCGGCGTTCAGGCCGCTCGACGACGACGGGTCCGTGTTGGTGTCGGCGAGGTACTTCTCCTGCCCGAGGTATCTCTCCGGCGTGACCAGCGCCTCTGCTGAACAGTCCTCCTCCGAGATGGATGTCGGTCTGCCCAGCGCGGCCGCTAGGAAACGATCCAGTACGTAGAGGCTCCTCCATACGTTCCTCCTCACGATGCGGTCCGGGACCGGGAATATTACCATCGTCTCCTGCCTGTGGAGCCCGAGGGCGAAACCAGACCTTACCGCCATGCCTTACAAGCAGTCAGTATTGAGCCGGATTCTCCGTATGGTTACTAGAAGGGTTTGATCTTACCGTGATAGGCATACGCAGCATTACGTTTTGTCCTCGCCAACTTGAAGAGCGACATAAGCAGGAGTGCCTGCACGCTCCAGAAATCGGCATCCTCGAAGCCGGACGTCGGGTCGCACAAGCACTTGGCGTTCATGAAGAACATCTCGGCACGGTCCGCCGTGCTCGTCAGCAGGTTCTTGATGACGCTATCGTCGTGGCTACCTGGGGCCGGCGTGGCGAGCACCAGGCCGATGGCGAAGACGAGGTAGAGCAGGCACAGGAACGTGGGCTCGGCTGCCAAAGGGTTTTGGTAGCAGACTTCAAGCCGCTGGTTGAAGACTTTCCTGTCGAAGACCTCGATCAGGCCGTTGGTCTACTGCATGTTAGCTTCCGTCCGGCTCAATACTTCAACGGTCGGGGCGCTACACCGCTATGTATGCAGAGCTCTAACGCCTGGTTGTGTGCTATGTTGGAAGGGTAAGGA
This sequence comes from Diaporthe humulicola, assembly GCA_038088545.1. Taxonomy (NCBI): domain Eukaryota; kingdom Fungi; phylum Ascomycota; class Sordariomycetes; order Diaporthales; family Diaporthaceae; genus Diaporthe; species Diaporthe humulicola. Next base: position 277,561 of record JBBWSL010000019.1, read on the forward strand.
TGACTGAGTTGAGGCTCACATTGGTAAGGTATGACCTGATGAGAACATCTGCCGTCCTCCGGTCTGGGAGCAAGAGCGACGTGCGGGTGTCTGGTGGAAGACTCGTCGTAAGCTCCATCAGCCGGTGGCGGCTGGGGTCCATTGTGAACTGTGAGGGTCCATCTACACTCTCGACTATCATGCGGATGAACTGCAGGTAGGAGAGTGTGGCAGAATCACCCAGATACACTATTCCCCATCGTCAGCGGGACATACTCGTATGAGGATTTGATTGTCACGTACAAAGCCTCCCGGTGGGATCCTGAAGCATGCGAGTCTCGGTGTACACCTCGGCGACCTCGTCGGCACCGCTCACGGTGCTCTGTCTCGACTGGACCTCGGGTTCAGGCTCGGGCTCCCCCTCGGCCTCACGGCCGGGCTGGCCGAGCACGGGCGGCCCTCCTATCGGCGTCGGGAGGCCCAGGAGCCTCGACGGCTCGGTCGAGTCCATGGCCTGCTGCGAGGGGCCCGTCCTCACGTCGCCGCCGTCGAACCTCGTCCGCTTGGGCGCTGACCCCTCGTCCGACCCCATGGTGTCCGGCGTCGACTTCCGCCGCTTGTTCGGGGACGAGCCGGACACCACGATCTCGCCCTGGCCGCCATGGTGCGGCGTTGACTGGCCGTTCCCGTTGCCTGACAGGTAGTCGCAGACCAGGTTCCGCTTCGTGCAGGTGTTACACGGCTTCAGCCCATTGCACTTTATTATTTTACGTCAATTGTTAGCATTAGCACTGATGTGTACGTGTTCCATCAATATAACCTCTCGTTGGCTGGGGAGCAATGTGTAGGGTCTAGCAGGGGTGTGGTATATTCCAAAGCCACAGCAGACGAGTATGTCTGCTCATGCGGCGAACAGAAACATGGAAGTATCCCAACATCGGCGCATCTTACTGCACGGGGCCAGCCCTGGCAACAAGGCTGAGGCCAAGGCCGAGGCTGAGGAATAGGGAAGAGGCATTATCATGAAATTGGGGCCGAATATATCCATGCAAGGCCAACACCAGACGAACGCATCAAGGAAGATGATGTTCATGCAGGGATGACAGGAGAGGCATAGAGAGAGGTTGGCCAGGCCAGCAGTGCAGTGTGTACTGTAATTGGCTGGCTGGCTGGTCGGGCTATAGATTGCTGACATGACATATAGCAGTGAGACAAGACGAAGGAAAAAAGGCAGCTCACCTTTTGCTTCCGGCGCTTGCAAGACTCGCAGGCCTGGGCGGTACGTATCCTCTTGTCATCAGGGACCTTGGGCCTTGTCATGGCGACAGGCTTGGCCGCGGGTAAGGGCTGACAACGGAAGGGGTACGATCAACAGCAGCGGCGACGACGGAGGCGTAGAAAGGTGCGGCCGGCGGTGGGGGTGGGAAGCAGGGTTCGGTGCCCGCCATGGGCTGCGGCGGCCCGACGCCGACTTGTCGAAGGGCGGCTGGCTCCTTTCCTCCCCCCGGGGGTGAACAGAGCAGCAGCAGCAGCAGCAGCAGCAGGAAGGGAGGAGGGTCGGGCCCCCGGCAGGAGACTGCAGGTGGACGGGATAATCCAGGTGGGTCCGGGCAAATTCCCGGGGGTGGTCCTCGGCCTTCGAGACGGAAGGGAAGGGGAGGGAGGGGTGTGTGGCGCGTCTTGGATCTCGGTCGGTGTGAGCAGCAGCGGCAGTCTGTCTGTCTGTCCGTGGAAGTGCCGGAGTGGTCGGCTAAGGCCCCGCGTTGTGCGAGTGTCTCTCTTCCGCGTCAAGACCAGGAGGGAGCGGATCCGGTGGGCGACAGAAGGACAGGAAAAGGCTATGTATGCTGTTCGGCTACGTCCCGTGACGGATAGAAAGTCAATCAGTCAATCGGTCGGTCATTCAGTCAGTCTGTTGCGGTCTGGCTGGCCTGGGCTGGGCTGTCTCCGTTGGTCTGTTGGGTCTGGTCTGGTCTGGTCTGGTCTGCTCGTGTGCTCGTGTCTCATCCACAAGGGAGCAGCAGGTTACTGAGTGGAGTGGGGTCGGCCTAGTGCGCGTCGGTAGGTGTGCTCATGGGTAGGTACGGAGCACCTAGGGGGGCTGCACACGGTTGCTGTATGATTCGGGTCGAACAACGAGGGACGGAACGGCTCTTGCAGGGCAAACTGAGTTTTCGACCGGCCGACGAATGCGGTGAGCGCGGGTGAGGCTGGCTGGCGCGCGTGGGCACGAGAAAGTGAGAAAGCAATTGCCGTTGGGCGAGGGCGAGGGCGGGCTCATCGGAAGAGGGGCAGATCCGCCGTGTAAGTATGCGTGTTACGGGGGGAGTACCACAGTATAGGGCGACCAGAGCTGAGAGCATAAATTGGGTTTGGGCTTTCCTTTCCCGGCAGGAAGGGCTGGGGCGGCTGGGGCTGGAATGTCCTCTGCCCAAGTCCTGCGTGATTGATTTGATTTGATTGTTCGTGCGTTAGGCTCAAAGTGACGGGCGAGAGCAAGCTGCAAGAGAAATCCGTCTCTCCCTCCGTGCCTCCCTCCAATCAACCCCATTCGATCGAGGCTTTGTTGCTACGCACGCACGCACGCACACTTGACTATAGTCACCCTCCCTTCAGCTCAGGACAAAAAGAGAAAAGAGAGGCACAGAGGCTAGCAGAGCCCGGCCCCCGCGACCAGACCAACCAACAGCTCGTTGCGTCGATGCTGCTCTCATTTCCCCTTTTTGCTGGGCAAGGAGCCCAAGGCGCACACAACAGCACCAACGGCACCGCGGATGCCCGGAAGCTTGCTGTTGTGACAGTATTTTCCTCTGCCCTCTTATATGAGGGCTGACTCGCAGCGAGCCCCGTGGCTGGCTGCAGTTCCCCTTGTCCGCTGAGGAATGTAACCTCCAACCAACCCGACGTGTCCGATTGCAAGGGCAAGAAGGGGATCCGGTTTCGACGTGCCTGCCCTGTGTTTGTGTGCGTGTGTGTGCATCGACGCCATCTCGATGGGAAGCGCCGTGTCGTGCAGCTGTGATGTGGCTGGCTGCCGATCTTGGCTGACATGCGGTCTAGATTGCAGATGGGCGTACGGAGAGTTCAGTACTAGTATATTTAGTTGCATTATTAACTAGTGAGGCTTACATAGCTGCATAGTTAAGCATTGTGAGGAGAATGAAGTCCCCGTAGCGCGTTACGTTGACAGCTGCACGGATCTCAAACATTGTCTGACTCTGAGAGAATCGTTGTGCGGGCTGGGTGCAATTGCCGGCGGTTGTTTCCAATTCCGATTCCCATCGGATATTACACCCAAACCCGCCCGTTAGATCAAACTACTTACACGGCGACAAGTACGCCCTAGCCCGTCTTTGAACGTTACTGTGTTGTATGTGAATTATATATTTATATATAGGCAGGACTATATGTACAGCTCTCGCAGCATTACTCTAGATGGTATATATATACCCAGCCACACTCAGATGGTAACCGAGTACGGCGCGACCCGCGGGTCAAGAGCCTGCCAGACAAAAGGCATGCCCTGGCAGAGCCCCCGCTCGTCGAACCCACGGCCGGCAACGACATCACTAAACGCCTCCATGTGCCCCTTGAACCGGGCCGCCGCAGTCCGAGTCGCCGGGTTCATCCCGGCGAGCATGGCCGCGTCGTCAAACATGTGCACGAGGCTGCGGTCCGTCCCCTCGAGCAGCGGCCGCGCGAACAGCCCCGCGAAGCTGAGCTGCGTGATGACCTGCTTGAAGGGCGGCAGGAACTTCACCACGTCGGCGGTGGTCTTGTTTGCGGCCCCCTTGGTCGCCGGCACGGGCGCGTACAGCGCCGGCGGGTGGAACGGCAGCGTCGACGACGCCGACAGCAGCTCGTTGGTGTTGACGGCGTGGTGCGCCGTCGAGCCCAGGTGCGCCACGTGCGTGAGCACGTCGACGACCGTCTCCCTCGTCACGAACTCCGCGGGGAAGTCGTACGCCTGTGCCGGCCCGTTGGCCTCGCGAGCCCACGCCTGCAGCTCGGCGTCGGCCGCGACGTCCGCGTCCGAGGCGTAGTACGAGCCCACGAAGGAGGTCATGAACGCCCTGGTCGCGTCGTGTATCACGGATGCGTCCTCGTAGAATGGGAACTTGGCGAGCGGGGGCCCCCATTTGGGGTTGATCAGGCCCCTCTTCTCCAGGTTTGTCTTGAAGTAGTTGGCCTGGAAGGCGCCGCTGCCGCTGTGGTAGAGACTACTGGCATAGTCCTGCGCCGCCGCGCCGGTGAAGCCAAAGACCTGGTCCACCGCGCCGCCGGGTTCGAACAGGACGGCCGATGCGAGCGGCTGGACGGCAAAGGCCTGGAATGTGACTATGGTGACAAGAGGTCAGTACGGGCCCAGACACGGGTCAACGGGTTATGCTTACGGCGGTTGAGCAGAGCGTAGACAGGGTGCTCCACGCTCAACGACCTGATGGCCGAGAGCCAGGTGATCTGCAGCACCTGGTGAGTCGCAGCAAGGTGGTGCCACTGCGCGAACCAGAAGTCATTGGCGTTGTACATCATCTTTGCCAGGAGCCAGTCGGCGGCGTCATCTTCAGGCGTGTAGATGGTGCTCTGCCCAACACCCGTCCTGATGGCCAGCGGGAGCAGGTCCCCGGAGGCCGTGTCGATGAAGAACAGCGCGTCACAAGCCGCCGCGAACCTTTTAGTCCGGGGGAGCTGTGCCTGGCTCGAGTGATCCACATAGAAGAGACGGCCTTCTAGGAAGAGAAGCCACAGGGGCGAGCCCGCCACTTTGAGCGTCACCGTGTCGTCGACCCAGAAGGGGATCCAGTCGGCCCCGGGCATGAGCCTCCTGAGGGCGTACGGGCTCGTCGACAACCGCTCCATCGAGAACATCAGGTCCTGGGTGTAATTTGTGAGGACACCCGGCACAGGGCCCTTTGGCAGTGCGCGGGTCCACTCGCCATCGTACAGCCGCTCATAGTCCTCCAGGGCCTGCAACTTGTTGAACTAATGCGTCAGGTCAGCAAAAGAAAGCCCCCAACGTTAGCCACACGTTTGCGTACCTTGCCAGCTGCTGCCGAACGATTCGCTGCCACAGCGTCCTTTCCCACAAGGGCTTCTTGGGCCGCAAGGTCGGCCTGAAGGGACCCCAGGTCTACCGCGCCATGTGCGGCCCCGAGCTTGCCGGAGGGATAGAACGGCCCGCCAGCTACCGGCGGGCCGTACTCGTACCCGGACCGCGTGGCGTCGAGCTGTGCCGCCCGTGCTGCTGGGTCGGCCGAGCCGTGTGGCACCGAGTACTCGACGACGGTGGACTCGTTCCTCCGGACGTTGTCGGTTCGGATCACAAGGCCGGCAACACTCTGCACGGAGAGCAGGGCGGCTGCGCCCGCCAATGGTCGTGAGAAGAGCATGTTTGAACGACGCAGCCAAGATCTTAGGGCTGGTGTAGGGCAGTGGAAGGGCAGGTCAGCACCGCTGAATCCTTCCTGATCTGTTGGTGTTTGCGGCACACGGCGACTTTATGTGTGTCCCCATGTGTCTCCATGCGTGGCCCCATATGTGTCGACCAACAGGCTAATTGAGGCGCAACCGTATTCAACAGCACCAATGCTACCCAGCATGATGATGTGTTCGCGCGGTGGTGGGCATTGGGGGCTGATTGTCGCGCTGTTGGTTCAGCCGCGCCGCAAGGCGGCCTGCTCCTTCGATGGGCCGGCGGAGTCAGCAGGATTGACATGCTCGCAAAGAGGATCACGAATTTACTTTTAGCTGCAATGTATTTCTGATGACCCACACGCCCGGCACGAATTTGCTCTGCTGCCATGACTTATGTTACAATTGACCGGTCTTTTGTCTGTTGGTTCCGTTGCGGCGGTGTTAGTCGGGAATCCATTTGTGGATACAAGACAACTGGCAGCGAGCACATTGAGACTACCAACAGACAACCCGCTAGGTACGTTGGCCAGGCTGCCAGGTGGAAGGATTATCTTGCATTCGGAGAATTTCAATTGCCCCTTTCAGAGACCATGCCGCTCTTTGCAAAGCTTGAGTGTAGGTACGAAGTCCTGTGACATATCATCTCCGGCGATTGGACAATTGCACTGCAACAACTGCACGTGGCGCAACTCATCACTTCCCCATACGGCCAAACATCTGCGCGGGCAAAATGCTAGACACGGTTGTCAATGGGTCGAGGATCAAACTGCCTAGCAGCATATCGCTTGTAGCGCTTCGTGTTCCGAGAGCGCCACAATTTGCCCTTCCACAGGAACGCAAAGGCGAACAGCAGGACGGCAAGGCCAATAGCGCCGATCGTGTTGAACACATTGGCCATTCCGACGCGTGCGATCCACGGCGTCATGGCGAAGACGAAAATGGTGCTCATCGTGTTCCTCGAAAACGTGAGCGCAACCAGGGCGTCGCCGATGATCTGGTAACGATCTTGTCAGCATCAGCCTCTGAGGCACGTTAGACTAATCTCGGCTTACCTCATTATAAGCATCTGTCATATATGTTAAGGCAATGCTCGAGATGGGGGCTGAACCAAAGTTGCACATTCCTTGGGCAAATGCCACAGCGACCCAAGGCTGACCATCCTGTAGAGCGTAGCCTGCGTATATTGTCAGTAAAGTGTACCCCACACTAAAGGAACATTTGAGAGCAGCCTGGTCCATATCTGAAAAGTGACAGAGCGCTTCGTGCCTAAGGTAATTGGCTCTTGCGGCTTGGGCTTGTGGCTCACAAGTAGGCCGAGCGGTCACCTCAAGAGGCCCGTCTGCCTGAAGATCATGCTGCTCGGATCGGGCACGTGTTGAGAGTTACAGATGCAGGGACAGGCATGAGCAGGGGCTTCTTACCAAACCAGAAGGCACCCGCCACCTGGAACGGGATGAACGGCACGAAAAGCCAAAGACGCATCTCGGGTTCATAGATGCCGTTGTTCCTCTTGGCCAGCCGCAGGATGGTCCAGTCGCTCAGGGGCCCGCAGATCAAGGATCCCAGCGTGTTGCCGATAAAAGGGGCCAGGTTCATGAGCCCGATTTGGGTCGAGTTGAAGTTGTAAGGCGGCAGGATCATGTACGTGCCGAGAGCAGCAGACATGACCGTCGACCATGCCAGGAGCACAGCATAGACCAGGGACATGTAGGCCACACCGGGGATGGTGAAGAGGATTTGGAAAGGCTGGTACGCGTGTCTTGCGAACAACATAAACGGCCCTGGTGTTGTGGTTGTGAGGCTGAGCCTCTGCAGGTACGTCTTACGAGGTATAGACGGGTCGATCTGAATAGCCGTGAGGGGCTCCTCGCCCGGAGTCAGGTCTGGCAGGTCTGACACAGCCTCTTTCTCGGGGCCTGCTGCCGGCTGCTTCTTGTCGGCCTGAATTTCGGCTTCACTCTTGGTGCTGGCCTCTTCCGGCGACAGAGGGACGCCGTGGACGACAGCTGCTGTCCAGTCGAACTTGGATTCCTCGAAACCAATGACGAACGCAACGAGAACGCCGCCGAAGAAGATGGCCATCCACCACCACACCCACCTCCATCCCATGGAGGCTGTGACGAACCCCGCAGCAACGGGTGCCAAGTTAGACCCAAAGTTGGACGCCCAGATGTAGATCGAGTTCATCAGGCCTCTCTGGTGGACGAAGAAAACGTCGGCGACCGTCATCTGGACCATGGTCTCGGCGAGCGAGCCGACCCAGCACTGGAGCGCGTTCACGCCCCACCAGTCGCCGGCCGTCACGGTGCGGGCAGCCCAAATCATGATTGCCATCTGGGCGGCACTGCTGAGGACGTAGATGGGACGCAGGCCATATTTAAGGGCAAATGGGATGAGCATGAAGCTTCCCAGTGCAAGAGTGGCGCATCCAATGGCATATGTGTTGTTCCTGAGTCGATGATCAGCATGTAATGTCCCCGCAGCATTGAAAAGAGTCGCCCAAAATCCGAAGAGAAAAAGACGAGAGAAAAAGAAGCAAAAGAGACTCTGTGCAAGTGATGGCCGTGAAACTCACATGAGCACAGCATCAAATCCCAGCTCGTCCATCATTGGGCCCCAGGTGGGCGTGGTCGCATTGATCTGGCCGAAAGCCATCATGGCGTAGAACGTCGCAAGGCCGAAGTTGAGGTATTTCCTCCATCTCGGCCACGTCAAGGGGTCGTTCGGGTCGCTGCTCGGGCGCGGCTGGAGAATGATCTCGGCCTGGGACGCTTGCCCGCCTCCCCCGAGCAGCTTCTCGAGGCGAACGGTCCCGGGAGGCCATGCCGCTTCGTCGGTCCAATCTTGTCCTCCCATAATTACACTGTCGTACCACACGATGTCAATGGCACTATTACAGTGAAAGAACAGCGGCAATTGGTTGCACGTCTCTCTCTCTTCACACAGGCCAAACAGGGCCTATATATTCAAGGATCCATCTCAGGACCGACTGTAGTTCGTCATCCATGATGCCACTATCTCTTGTCATACCCATATCAAGAGATACAGAATGCGGGGTGTATCATAGGTGTTGCCGTGATAGGTTCTTGATAACGGTGCCGGGCTGACATGCTGCATCTTGGGAGGCTATGAATGGAGTCTTGAATGCAACCCTGAGACCTGCAGGGCAGGTGAGGGTTAGGAGTCGAAAGGTTGGGCCAGGCGGCGGGGGGGGGGGTGTTCAACGAGGACCTCAGAACTGATAGACCACACCAGCCACGAAGGTTTCCGATACTAGCCGCGGGAATCTCCTGACAAGACATCGGACGAGAGATCAACAACTCCAACATGGGATAGTTGACAAGGGGGCCAAGAGGATACAGCGAACCTGGCGAGTCGGAATTGAAGCGAAGTCAAACCTTGCTCTGCTCGGCGGGAGAAATGTGCCGAAGAAAAAGAAACGTCGTCGGAAGGCGCACCGAAAAGCCCTCGACGCGCATCCGATCGATTGCCTTCAACCGGCTGCTGCCACTACTATCTCGACCCTCGAACGTCCACGGGGTGTTAGACAAAAAAGTGCCGTGCAGACTAGGTAGCTACCCAGCACACCGTCTAAGCACCAAGCAGTGCATGGCGCTCTGCCAGCCCCCGCCGTTGTCTACCATGAACGGGACGCGGAAAAATGTAGTCTACCTATGCATGGCTAACACAACCCGAACGTCTCACCATCGTCGACTGGCTGATATACCCTCCTCCCCAGCTGCCGCCTGCAGGTAATGGCACGATTTCTGTTGAGGAGATTTATCCATGAGAATTAACAATTGGCTGTCTATGTCTCTCTCTTCCCTCGGCTCGGCCCTTCTCTCCGCTCTTGTGATACACCCCATTCTATGACGACGCTGCTGCGACTGCTGCTGCTTCTGCTGCTGGCCGCATGCCCCTTATCCGGACTCGTCACATAATTATGTAGACCCAGAAGTCCACCTCCCACCGCATCCCGCAGAAGTACCGACGCAACCCTTTCCCATGTTATATTAAAGACATTCCATACACTAAGGTTGTTGAACGACCCCATAATCTATTTCTCGACTTTTGCTTTTTTTCATAAATCATATTTCATATTCCACCGCACGTGGAACCTCGAGTCTTCTCCTCTCGTGCTTGTGGCCTGGTGACACAGCATCTACACAGTATTTACACCTTATACCCTTCCCTACGATCCGGCGGCATTGGGCCCACCCGTGTTAGTCCACATACATACCTACACACATACATGCTGCAGGCGTGGTCCCCCTCCTCTGCCCTCTGACTACGCCCACATCCGACTCCTCACCCAACAGACAATGGTCCAAGATGGGTTCCTGCTGCTAGTCGGCACCTTCAGATCACCAGAGGTCTACACGCTCCTGTTCAAGCCGGCCAGCCGGCCCGGCGAGGATGCCTCCCTGACGGTGGCAAAGAAGTCCCCGGCGGTGGGCGGGCACTCGTGGCTCACCCTGTCGAGGGACAAGACGCGGCTGTACACGACATGCTGGACGGACCCCCCCTCGGTGGCGTCCTACCGCATCCGCGACGACGCGTCGGTCGAGCTCCTGAACCAGCGGCCCGTCCGCGCCCTGAGCGGCTACGTCGCCGTGACGGACAGGTACCTGTACTCGGCGGGCGGCCCCACGGGCGAGGTGTTTTGCCTGGCCGCCGACGGCAGCATCGGCGCCCTCGCGCAGGAGGTGTCGTTCCGCCGGCCCGAGGAGCTCGAGGACGGCCGGCGCGAGGGCGTCGCCCACGGCAGCTTCGGCGGCCTGCGCCACGGCTCGCACTCGGTCGACCTCTCGCCCGACGGCCGCAGCCTGTACGTCGCCGACATTGGCCACAACTGCATCTGGACGTACTCGGTCGACGAGTCGACCGGGGCCAGCGGCAGCAACAGCAACAGCAACAGCAACAGCAACAGCAGCAGCAGTAACAGCAGCATTAGCGAGGGGACGACGACGCCGGGGAGCAGCAGCGGGCCCCTGACCCTCGGGTCCAAGCACATCTCCCCGCGCCCGCACGACGGGCCCCGCCACACCTGGCCGCACCCGAGCGGCCGCGTGCTGTACTGCGTGCAGGAGCACAGCAGCATGGTGGACGCGTTCCGCGTGGCGGGCGACGGCGTCACGCTCGAGCACATGCACGGCTTCACGATGCTGCCGGGGGGGAAGCGGTGCGAGGACTTCTGGGCCGACGAGGTGCGGCTCAGCAACCTCAACAACAGCAACGACGGCGGCACGCCGCCGCGGTACCTGTACGCGTCGACGCGGGGGCTGGAGCCCGGGACAAAGGGGTACGTGGCGGCCTACGAGCTGGCCGCCGACGGCAGCATCGCCGGCCCGGCCGTCGACATCTTCGAGACGCGGACGAGCGGCGGGCTCGCCAACGCCATCGAGCCCGCGCCGGGGCAACTCTCGGACGGCGGCGACGACGACGAGTTCATTGCCCTGACGGACAGCGAGCAGGGGTTCGTGGCCGTCCTCGCCTTTGACGGCTCGCGGTTCAGGGAGGTCGCGTCCACGAGGCTGGTGCGCGACGGCGGCGAGGTGGCACAGGCTGCGACGGCCGTCTGGCTGTGAGCTTTTTCTCTCTGTCCGTACGCGCGTGTGAGGTTGGCTGGGGAGACGGAAATACCTGCCGGGGGCTCTTGATTAGGTGTGCGTGTTTAAGCGAATCACGCAAGCGACAAGATCATACAATATATCTATTCTTAATTATTTGTTGTCTGGTCGCTCGTTCCTTGTGTTTATCTTGAAGGCTGCTGTGCGTCCGAATGGGTTTCCTAGGTATGGCCTTTGAAAGCCCAACACAGGGCCAATGTTCCCTCGGCGGAGGTCCCGCAGCGTCTTTCAGTGTAGGGTTGCAAGGCCCGATGGCCGGTCTATTTGTAGGCCTTCTTACGGTGGGACTGTTGGTGGGCATTCCGGGGGCTGAGCATGCCGACCCGGAATGGTCTCTAAAAAGCCTATATCGACGGCGTTCTCCGGCCTGCTGCTCTGATTAGCCACGCCCCGGTTCCGGAGTCAAAAGCCGATTGGTTCGACTCAGGGGAGTGTACTGTTGGTGATAATGCGCACAAGTCGTCGCCAGGGGGCGTTGATTCAGTCAATTACGAGTCGAGTAGACCTGGAACGAGATGAGACCATTGCAATATACCACAATCACTCTTAAGCAAAACCTTTATCTGATGCCTGTATAGAACGCTTGCCACGATGTCTATTGAATGCAAATTGGTATTTGTACAATGTGCGCATGATAAAACCGCCTCGGCTGTCTGTGTACTGTATCATGCTTCGTCACAGTACCAACCGGCCCGGCTCGTTCTCCAGGACCACCTTGACCCGCTCGAGGAACACCTTTGCCCTCTGCTCCTCGGCCTTGGGCACCTTCAGGGAGAACACGTTCACCCCGGTGGAGAGGCCCGCCGGCCGGCTGGACGGGGTGGGCGCCTTCTTACTAGCAGGGCTCGCCGTGAGGATATCATAAATGTCCGGCTTGGCTGCGGCGAAGACCTTCTGAGAGAGCGATGCCGGCGGTGGCAGCGCAGAGATCTGCGGGAGGTAGTGTCCCTTGGAGCCCTGGGGGCTCACGTTGTCCAGACCCAGTACCTGGTTGAACAGCTCGTCCGCGGACGGTTTGTAGTTGGCCGCCAGGGGCAGCTCGTCGTTGGCGACCTCAGTGGCACGCGCAATGAATGCCGATAGTGGCAGGAACGAGCCGAGGGTCTCCTGGACCTTGCCCTGCACCTCGATGACCTGCGCCAGGGAGATGGGCAGAGTCACCTGCAGGTCCTCCACCACGGGCGCAGCCGGCTTGGCTGGCTTCTCTGCGCCCTTCGTCTCTGCCTTCTTCGCGGCCACCTTGATATTGCTGAGATCCAGGTGTGCCAACTTGTTGTACCGCTCTTCCACATTAGAGGCGGAGTTGGCCTTCGCCTTGCCAAGATAGACTAGGACGTCGCCCTTCACCAGGCGGCCCTTGGGTCCTGTCGCGGGAATCTCGTGGACCTTGGACTCGTCGATGCCGTTCTCGTGGAGCAGCTGGATGATCGAGGGGAACAGAGGGTAGGTCTGCTTCTGGGCCTTCCCGCCCCCTCTGGCGCCGTGTGTGGCAGGCTCTGATGCGGTTCTCTCTCCCTGTGGTACTGGCTCTGTTTGGGAACTCTTCTCTGGTGCCTTAGTGGCAGATGCTTGGTTCGGGTTCTCCTCGGCGGGGATCTCCAGCGAGCTGATGTCGTCTCCCTCCTCGGCGATCACGGCAATCCGCGATCCGACCTGGACGCCCTTGGCACCGTCGCCTGTCAGGACCTTCATCATGATACCGTCGTCCTGAGCCTCCACATCCATTGTCGCCTTGTCGGTCTCGATCTCCAGGAGGACGTCACCGGCGGAGAACTTGTCGCCGTCCTTGACCTTCCAGGTCGCGATGTTGCCCTCGGTCATGGTGGGGGACAGGGCAGGCATTGTGAAGTTCTGGGCGGCGAGGGATGCAGCCGATGTCCGGAAGCCTGCGCGCGAAAACAAATGGTATCAGCATGAGGTTGGTCCACTGCGTGTGGTGGTGTGATGTTCGGGGAGGGGAGGGGCTGTCGATGAATACGGACCCCGAGCAGCTGCCTCTTGAGGCAATTTGGACCGCGCCAGCCTGGCGGACAGGCGGCAAGCAGAGGCGAGGGAAGCCATCGTCGGCAACTCGTGACAGGCGCCCCTCTGTGTGGGAGTGCAGGCGAAGCTGGCGATGTTTGCAAGGGCGAGGCGAGGAGTGGGCGGGTGCGAGAGCGGAGGGAAGTCTGTCGCGGGCTGCGAGAAATAATTTGGCCCTACCAAGTTCCCGTTGGGAACCGATCGGTGTCCGGGTCTCCCCAATTGATGAGCCTTGCCCGACAGGGAACAGGGGTCAGGCCAGCTCAAGCTCCGGTGCCCCCAAGCTCCCAAGCTCCCTAGCGGAGATCCGCCCGTTTTCTCCCAGTGCTCTATCATTCAGACTGCAGATCGCTTCAGTTGTACCGCGACAGCAAGAGTGCCCGTCCAATATTCAAGATCCACCAGCAGAAACATGAAAGACTGTGATACTCCTTCAATAATTCACGTGAATGCAGACAGTGGGACTTGCGCGTGTCTTTTCCATCCTCTTTCTGATGTTCTAAGTCGGCTTCTCAGGAGTTCCCATCTCGAGATCTGGACATATTTGTATCTCACCAAGTCTGCTGATCCAAAGCTGCTTCCCAGGAATGAATATACTCTTGGAGCAGTATACCACAATTAAGGAATTAAGGAGCGAGTACGTTACCAGAGCATCGGGAATGCCATTCTTAGAATCAATACGGCCAAGTAACCTGCCGGTCCCGGGTTGCTGCAGGCCATTGGCCAATCAATGCAACCCCAACGCCGATTCCCACATCCCTGTCGTCGGCCCATGATTTTTGGGTGCTCCGGGCGCATTTCGACTTTACATGATTCCATCCCAACTAACTCACTTACAGCTCGGCGTTTGCGGCCGCCTTCTTTTTTCCCTTTTCCCTTTTCCTAGTGCTCTGTACAACAATCGTTATTTGTTATCGGCCTACCTTTAGAGCTATAGGGCATTAGCATCTAGTCTTTCCTCCGAGTCGACCCTGCCATGGCCACCTGCTCGAGGGGCTACGGCCTGCGCCGTGACATGCTCCTCCTGCTCCCCCGATCCGCCAGCAGCCACAGCTGCTTTCAACCTTGTGCGGCACAGATCCTGCATTCGCGCCGGATAATACGAGCGACACGCACCTTCGAGACCTCGGCCTGCCTCGGCGCAAAGACGAAATCCGCCGCCGCCGCGCCCCTCAAGAAGAAGTCGGCCCCCAAGAAAATATTCCCGTCGAAGCCCCTCCCGTACAGCCCAAAACCCAAAGCAACAACGCCCGCCGCATCAGCAGCAGCAGCAGCAGCAGCAGCGCCCGCCGCGGCCGCAAAACCAGGCGGCGTCTCCCTCTCCGTCGCCGAGCGGCTCGCACAGCGCGGCGAGCGCACCGTCCTGTACGAGGGCCCCTCCCACTTCTGGCTGCGCGCCTCGGGCCTGTCGGCGTCGGTCTTCTGCATGAGCTACGTGGGCATCAACTACTACAGCATAATGGTGGCCCCGCCCGAGGGGCTCGCGTGGTGGGTCCCGCACGCCTTCGTGCCCATCCTGCTGGCCATGGGCTACTTCGGCAGCCACTTCGCCCTCAGCGCCGCCAACATCGTCAGCTCCATCACGGCCGTCCCGAAGCGTATGCTGCCGCGGTCGTACCTGGCCGGCGGCGTAGCCAAGCGGTCTAAGCAGGAGGAGAGGTCGCTCGCCGCGCTCAACGCGAGCCCCGTCGCCCTCGAGATCGCCCTCTCCCAGATGCTGCCGCTGCTGCCGCCCAAGAAGATCGTCGTCGCACCCGAGGAGGTCGCGTTCCCCTTCAAGATGCAGTCCACGATCGTCGGAAGGGGCGCGGCGGCCGGCGCGCAGGCCCAGGGGCGCCCCCGGGACTTCATGAGCAGGATCGCGGCCCCGTTCGAGGTGCTCGGCAGGGCGGTGAGTGGCCCCCTCAGCGGCATCAAGAGGGGCCTGACGCGGGAGGGCTTCGCCAAGATCAAGGTCAAGGGCAGCAAGCACAAGATCGATGTCCTGGGCGGCAAGGCGCTGGAGGGGGGCAAGATACTGGATCACCTTGTGGCTTACCGGCCCGACAGGATCTAGAGCGGGCCTTAACTTGTGGTGGCCTCGTTGAAAAGGACGGTCTGGTATTGTGAAACTATTACAACATCGGAAAAACATAAACATCATCTGAATGACCGGGAATACCTCAACCCGGCAACTGCTGGAGCCAAGTGCTGCACCAGGCTCTCGACATGACCTCCCCGTATCGACATCCGCGTTTTTAAGCTGTGTATTTTACTCTCGCCTGAGTCCGCAGAGTCATTGCCGCGGCACCCTGGCCAGCAAGCCTCGGTGCCTTGGATGTCTCGTCTCTCAAGTACCCCGCGTGTGGCCAAGTGCTATCTTTCGGCTCAGCTCCCATGGTGTCCCACAAGCACTTCGCCTCACCCTTTTGTATCCATTTCTTGCAATCATTGTACAGTTGGTTTGGAAGTCCGTTCAGGGTTGTTAAGTCTGCCGCACTTATGTTCCAGTCAGGGTCTGCGTCTGCCTGCTTTATGAGGGCTGCGACGTGCTCGACGAAGGGCAGGTATCGGTCCTTGATGACGACCTTGTAGTTTACGGGGAGCTTCCCATTCCACGTGTTCACGCGGTCCATCATGGAGACGAATTTGTCAATTAAGCCGATGACCCACGGCCAGTCAACCCCCTTGGAAATCTCCTGTCCATTCCTCGCTGTTTTTCCAGGCACCGTTAGTCTTGATCGTGGCATCTCTCCTGCAGCACTCAAGAGGCTTCTGGCACTCACCTAACCATAGTCCATCGTCCACTTTCAGTCTATACATATTCTTGAATGATTCTTTGATGAACACATCGTAAGCACTATCGCCGTGCCGGTGGTCACCGAACTTGATGCTGCAAAGGAGAGCGTCGGAGCGGAGATCTCCACCGTGGAGGCGAGTGTTGATTATTGCTTGACGTTCTTTGAGTCCAGCTGGGTCTTGCGGCTTATTATTAGTATGGCCTCCAAACGAGCGCAGCTGCCTCAGCCTTGCGTCCATCCACTGTAGACACGAGGTCCACAGGATACCGTACAGCCACGCCGCATCAGCTTTATCACCCAGGCTAGCAAGAGCTTCGAGCTCGGTTGGGAGGTCCCTCGTTCCCGCTTGGCTGAGCGGGATCAGTGCCTGGAGGTATCCGAGCGTCTTTTCGACTTTTCCCTTGTTCGTCTGTTCCTTCTCTAGCTTCGTCTTTTGCTCTTCGATGGCCTTCTGCAGCTCGGCGAGCCTCTCATCGTCGTTCAGGCTGAGAAGCTTGTTCATCAACTGCCCGGCTTGTTTGTTGCCGAAGACCTCCGGGCATTCGGGATGGTATTTTGCGAGATCGATGAATGCTTCTGGTCCTATCTCCGGGTCCAGCGCGCCTGCGACTGCTGAGTCGAGCTTGGCTTGGAATGCGGGTTGTGAGTAATTCTTTGCCTCCTCGTCTCCAAGTTTCTCAAGGAATAGCAAGACATTTTTGCGAATACCCTTATCCACGAGTTGCTTCCCGTTCTCTCGTTTGCGGATCTTCGCTCGGCCTACCGTGATATTTGGGTTCTCTTCAAGTTTCCGTTTCGGAGGCATGGTCGATGACTGTTGGCTTTGGATTGTGGTACAATTGCTTAGTTACGAAATTCACTACAAGAGCAAGGCATTGATTGGAGTGCCACGCTACCGAAGGAGGCCTAGAGAACTATATAGGTAGAAGGGATATCAAATCAGAGCTTCTGACTGAAAGTGACTTGTTCCAATCACCCGAATAATCGACAATCCTATGACTCTACCGTCGAGATTCACCTGGCTTTGTCACTTCGTGATGTTTGTTTGACAGCTTGTGTAGATAGATCCAGATGCCCGTTTCCGGAGATTTCATAGATAGTCTCTCCCGCGCGAGAAATTATTCCACGGCAGCTGCTTTGTCTTAACCGACACGTGAGAACCTATTGAATGATATTCCCACTCATAGATTGTGTCTTGAATGGAAGAGGAAAAAAAGAAAAAGTCTCCCTCCTAACCTAGGAGATGAAACTATCCGTAATAAGTGGCAGTTGACTGCAGCTCCTGACAGCTGGTCGGCTCAGACTGTAAATTGTATGTGTGGTTGAGGTGATAATGCGAACTATGGAGTGGCAGAATCGGCACTGTAAAAGAACATCGCATACCAATCGAGGAAGAATGCCATGTAATTCATCCCACGGATACACCAGCCCAAGACTGCAATGCTGATGCCTGTGCTGGGCTCGTAGCTGAATTCTGATTACCTACTTAGAGCTCAGAACCTAGCCCTCGCCCCACTGTCCCGTACTCTTACTATCTGCTCCGATGAGGCTTGGTCTTGTGGTATACCGCTTACTTTAGTTAGGTAGCAAAGCAAAAGTCGATGCTGCGTATTTGTAAGTTTTTCAATTGATCTAGAGGCGTCGTCTGCTATTCCGAGAATTCCGGAACTGAATTCCTGGCGTGGTCAATTCTGCCACTCTGCTCCGTCAAACGCATCAACTCCGTCACATCAAATACCCCGGGCGCTTCGTTTCTTTCGTTGATGAACCTTCTCATCTTGTGAAACTCATATATGAGGATAGTTCTGCTCACAACTGCCGATGTCATATAGCGACTCATGACTGTGAGGCTGTCCTTGACATAAATGAAAACCAGACTAGAAAATAGCACAGTTCCGTGATGAGGAGGTGGCTTGTGTTCGAGAGTCTCAGAAAGGCCTCTTATTGACCTTTCGGTTGCTAAGAGGTTTCGCAAAGTGTGTCACTCCCTCCCGCCCTCAACTTGATCGAACTCAAACGTTCACTCCCTGAGAGAATGCTTCGTGACTAAATAACGTGTTATTCACTTCCCATGGGAACACCCTACCCGCACTCCCAAGTGTAGCTTGCTAATTTGGAATGTTCTCCGATGCATTTGATCTAAAATTATGTTTCACCAAATATCAGCCTGGCTGGATTTGAAGATAGGCTGCAGCCCACTTATTCCATAAGCCACCCTAACCATGCACCTCATACGTCACGTAATAGGATTACATACTTGGCGCGGTGATGCCCACACCACGTCTTGCCAAAATCTGATTTGAAAAGCTCTTCCCTGATGCTCCGTCTCGCAGACACCACCACACTCATGCTATCTTTATTTCCCATTCTATTACTCAGCCCGAGACAAACTTGGAATGCCTTCTCTTTTGCCATCCATACCCTATCCAGCCTCCAGGGATGGCTTCTGGAGCCCAGTGACATCAACTATCAATTGGTGTGAAGAAGTAAGCTCTTGTGTTTATTTTTTTTTAGGCAAGCAAGATGCAAAGAAATTCGGACTTCAGCGCTTGTATCTATTCTGAGTTTGGGCTGATTGAAATCTGCAGGACTACTATGTCTCTACCTATGTGGCCGAATTCGTGAACACATTCACAAATGCGATATTTGTTTACCTGGCATTGGTTGGTATATCCAGTTGTGTTAGAAACAAGCATCCCCGTGTCTTCCTGGTGGCCTACATCAGTTACATGATCATCGGCGTGGCAAGCTTTACTTTCCATGCCTCCCTGAAATGTTCGCTGCTTCTGAAGAGCTTGACCCGTCGGATACCGCGCAACTGACCACGGACCAGATTGGATGCAATTGTTCGATGAGCTTTCCATGATCTACACCACATGCATACTCTTCTTTGCGGTGTTTTCCCATGGGAGGTCCACCTTAGGCCAAGCTCTTCTCGCCCTCTTCATTATCAGCCTGGCCGTCTTCATTACTGTTTACTACCATTACCTCAAAGACCCCGTGTTTCATCAAGTCATGTTTGCGATACTCACTGCCTCAGTTTTCTTGCGAAGCATCCATGTGATGCTGAAGACCCTCCGGCCTCAGTCTAGCCCTCAAAACGACATCGAGCGCCGGGACACCGAGATCATTCGCGTCATGTGGACTCTTATTGCCACTGGCCTGAGCTCTATAGCGGTCGGTTTCCTGGTCTGGAACCTTGACAACGCTTTTTGTTGGCAGCTCCGGCACTGGCGGCGCGAACTAGGTTTGCCTTGGGGGTTCATGCTGGAGGGCCATGCATGGTGGTCAGTGTTGAAGCTCATCCATAATATCCCGAAGAGATACTGACAAATGGCACAGGCATTTATTCACAGGAATCGCAGGCTATTTCAATGTAACATATGGACTTTGGCTACGATACTGTCGCGATGGCCAGAAGGATGAAGTTGACTTGGTGTGGCCTTCACTTTTTGGCTCCATTCCCACTGTCGAACGAAGGAACAAAGAAGTGAAGAAGCCATTTCCCAGAACAGAATGATCTTCCTTGGGGCTCAAGCGATGGGGTGGGAGAATCGCTGCAAATGATTTGGCCATATGGATGGGCATTCACGATTATTGGCGTGGGAGACAGGAGCACAATCCAGGTCACTTCTCAGGAAACAAGTGTGTCAAAACATCCGTCACTGCTGCTACCAGGGCAAGACTTATATCATGAGAACAATCCCCCACATGTTATTCAAGAGGAGATAAGTCCTGTTCATGCCTTGAAATTAGCAACCATGGCATTTAATTGGGGTAGAGGCATGCAAGCCAGTTCCCTGTCAGGTACCGCATGTTATATGGGCAACTGTGAATAGTTTTGTTGAACCTCCCATGTCTGGAAATAGGCACTGGATGGAATATAATGTCTCGGTAATATTCAAAACTCCTATGGCCTAAAGAAAATGTTTCAACAGCATGTGAAAACGTCCACGTATTTCCAATCAGCACTAAAATAGACACCGGTTTATCTCGAAAAGATGTCACAGCTGTTGTGTAAGAACGGAATGTGACTACATTCTGCCGTGTGATAATTCATAAACATTTCCAACTTCACATTCACACTTGTTGCGCCTTTCAAACATGTAATCTGAAAAGAATTCCCCTCCATTACTTGATATATAAACAAATACTATGACGAAAGCATGCAGAGACTTGCCGAAAAAGTTTTCCAATTCGAATGTGCCTGTCTCCAACTGCTAGCACGAGGACAATTACAGCACCTCACCGCAACTACCATCTTGGTGCTGTATGTATCGGCTATGGTCATGTCATAAAACTATGTGAGAAAAGTTCCCAGATTCAGATGGGCCTGTCTCACTCAACAATACCACTCACTCGTTGGCGCAGTGTCGGACAAGGAACGTTCATGGGGCATGGGAAACTCCTTTGCACACTGGCCAATATCAAATTCTTGCAGGTCTGATATGTCACTGAAGCCTGGCAAAACTTGCCAGTTCATTTGATCTTTCGCGCAAACAATCTTCATTTTGCGGGACCAAGGTCGAAACTAGATGCACCTGTCCGGACCTCGATGGGCAACTGCAGGTGGGCACAGCTTCCAAACTGTACCTTCCCGTAGCAGTCCACCTGACGGAAGTGTCGACATGATTCTCCTGATTTTGATTTGGTTTGGGAACCAGGACATCGATTAAACCGGTATATTAAGCCAGAGAAGATGGGGAGAAAGGTTGTGCAGAATCTTGACAGTCTGCCATGCAGACATTACCGCGCAAGTACCCAGGAAGGCTATGCCAACGGAGGGCCACAATGCGTCCTGCAAGTTGCCACAAGGAGTGTGTGCCTTCCAATTGCGCCTGCCAAGTGTACTTGACATAGCAGGCAGCTTCAACCCGGTCTTTCTCACTTCAAACGCTACCTAGTCCAAGGGGATGAAAGCTCAACCCCAACACCTCCTTTTTTTCTCTCGGAAAGCCAGACCTGCAAGCTGCCCGAGCATCACAAACTCTACTTCGTGGAGGTCGACACCGTCTGCAGTACGACGAAGGGGATGGCAATGGAAGGTGATAAAGACTTTCGGATGAGTCTTGGCCCAGACGACGCCGTCCTTCCTGCAAGCACGCTTCAGGTCAGTAACAACTGTCCCGTCATCTACTCCAAGGCATACCGCTAATAAAATTCCGTTGGACAGAGCAACGATGATGGTGCCGCCATGGCTCTCGAGACAGCGCCCAGTCCTGCGGACAAGGTGCGACTGACCCTTTCATCACTCAGGTACTTTATCGTCATGATCGTATAAAAGCTGACGTCTTTCCTTTCTCTTTTGAAGCCTTTCCTCTTCCTGAATCTGCCATCCGAGATTCGCAACGCGATCTACGAATACCCCGCCGTCTACAGAACCAAGCCAAGTCGGATGGATACTAAACGGGGCTTGGTCTTCACAAGTCTATCACAGGCTCCAATCACCTGTGTCAACAAGCAACTACGCCGCGAGACTTTGCCGCTTTTCTACAGAGACCACAAATTCGTCCTTGAGGTCCCCAAGCATCCCGACGAATATCTACACTACGAAGCCAGTCAGGGCCGATATCCGAGTCCTCTCGACCACATTTGGAAAAAGTTTCGTGACTTCAATCCCTTGCTCGGACATCACCTTGCCAGCAACCTGCAATTCCTCTCACACTTGACCATCCTCCTCGAGATCGGGTCTGAGAATATCATGCGACTGGGCTTCACCATGTCCAGCAAAGCTCTCGTACAGGACGAGCTTGCGTACGGGGAGTGGCTGGTGGGAACTGCGAATATGGACTGGGACGATGTCGTCCATATCAGAGCCGCCTACAACAATGCGATCGATTCCAGCGAGCTAAGTCAAAATCCTGTGACCGCTGGATATAGGGGCGGCATACGCTGTCTCCGCGCAGACAGAGCAGCGGTTTACTTATCGTCTATGATGCTCTTCGTCTCGAAGCATTGCCCGCAGTTGACAAGGAGTGTCGCAGCCATCATTCAACCGAGCGTTGTCATTCCGAATGTATTTTTCAGAGCTTGACGCGAAATGAATGTTGGACGCACGCACGGCGATGAACAGCCGCTCGGAGGGCATGCGCCTCAGCCTACCTGAGATGATACTCGGTCTTGAACGTCAGCTTAAATTTTCACGAAAGGCTACCGCTGCTCATATCCCATATTGATTTTGTTATCGTGACGGAATAACCGGTTGGTGCTGGAGGATCATGTTTGTGAATCGAGGATCTTGGCCCTCAATTGGGAGCATTATGTTATTTACACTTTTCAGAACAGAGCAGACATATATCAATGTAACAGACTCAATTCTGCCATCACGAGATGCATGCGCAGATCTCCTCGGAGTTGTATGCCCTGACCTTGGGTCGGGACCATACTGAGCCACCTAAGCTTATTACTCTGATATTCTCGTGTGTGGTAGGTACACTCAGATGACGAAAGAAGACACGAGTCCATGTCACAGTAAAACAACAGACCCCTACACTTTCCCATCATTCCCGCCGCATATCCTGCTCATCCTTCCGCCGATGACAACGCGTCAGGGACGCCGTGTCGCCCGAAATCAGCAAATAGGAACAAGCCGTTTCCCAGGCTACAGCGGCTATGGTTAAACAGACAGGACGGGGGAAAGGACTTTGGGGGCCACAGGCCACAGGGAGAAAGATGATTCGCGTATGCCAGATCCGATCGAGATCCCCCAAACTCCGCTCCAACCAGAAACAAGCCGCAAAACAGTCCGGTGATGATTGGAGCCCGCGCGGGCATGTCCCGAACCTCTCTCGAGCGCGGAAGCCCAGGCCGCGCCGGGAACGGGGAGTGAGAAAAAGGCTTCCAAGGGCTTCCATTCCTTTCGAGAACATATTCCCGGCGGGCAGTGTGTCTGTCTGTTGTACATAGCAGGCCGATGGTTTCCAGGGTCGTGCCTTGTCCGGGGCGGTCCGCGAAGATCGAGAGCCTTGCTACATACTGCGCGTCGTGGGCAAGCGGGGCCCGGGGGGCCGTCTTTCTGCTCCCAGCATCAGGCCATCGGAAGCACGAGAGTGCACCACGGATCCCTATCGGAACTGCCACCGGGCGTCGTCAGGTCTGAAGCTGTCACGTCGGTGTCTCCGCTGTGTGACTCACACTCCCCAAACATGTGGAGAAGGCCGTCCGTGAGAACAGCAGGGAGGAGGGAAGAAAGCCTTCGCTGGCCCCCGACGCGTCTGCAACCGCCGCGCCCGGCGGGTTTGGTGACAGGCGTGGTAGCACGATAGCCTCAAGGATCCTTCGACTCCTGGCGTGGGGCAGAGAAGGAGGAGGACGAGGAGGGGTAGGATAGAGTATCCACACGTTCGTCAACCCCATCCATCCATCCATCCATCACCCCTCCCTCTTTCTGCCCTATACCAAAAAAAAAGGCCACAACTTTAAAACCCACAAAACACGCCATGCTCCGAAACCCAACCCAGCCGCATCTCGAATCCACTCTTGGGGAGAGAGGGCGGGGACCTATGACCTCACATCCCCTCCACAACCTCCTGCCCCAGGGGCAATCGGGTGTTCCTCGGGGCGGTAAGTCAGCCTCACGGAATGGGCACGCCAGGGCGCGCACTTGTGAGCTATTGATAGCTCTGTAACTTTGGGTCCTCAGGTGGGACTATGGCGACCGCCCCCCATCGGCACTTGCCAGTGCATGGCGTACCAAGTAAAGGAAACTCTCGAGTCTGGGGAAAGCTGTCACCATGCATGCATGCATGCTGCTGCAGCAGCAGCGGTCAGGGATACTGTACAGTACACATGGTGCTGGAAGGGGGAAATGGAAGGCCAGAGAAAAAAAAGGCCAAGGGGAAAGGAAGAATAGAAAATTTGCCGAGCGTGCCCTGTAGCACCTGCAAGCGAGTGGGGCCATGTTGGCTTGTGGAATCCCCCATTCCAAGCACTTCGTTCGACGACGGCTGCCGTTGAAGGCGCCCTGGTCCCACAGGTCGTCGTGGGCGCGTAGGACGTGAAAGGCGAGCCGTCCACTCAATGTCGTTGCCCTTCACTCATCTCATGCCACGGACAAGTCCTCCGAGGCTATGGATCACGAGATAGGGGGATAGTCACGCAATGTACATGGGCATTTCGAAACATGACGACCTAGGACGGTGAGCGAGTATCCTCAACCCTCACCGCAGTAACGTGGCTCCCTGGTTGGCCTTACTCTATGTGCAGCGGTCGGTGGCTATTTGTGGTGAGTGCGACTCATGGCCCGGATATGTTCAGACGAACGATGACGGCATTGAGGCAGGCACTCAGGGTAGGAGGGCAAGAAAAACAGTCGAATGGGGCCATCTTCCTCCAGGGAAAGGCTACCTGCACGTCAGACGGCGGTGGGCACACGGATATCCACCAGCGACACGTCTGTCCATTACAGACATCATCACGTGTAGGCCACCATGCACGCAGGCAAGTCAGGACCCCTCACCTCTCCAGCCCTATAGATAACGAGATATCACCTCCATGCGTGTCATCATGCCCATCATCGAACGATAGCCCACCGAGTCACAACAAGCCTTCCGAGGCTGTCTGTGCTCAAGAAGGTTGTGTAGAAAAGCAGATAAAGACTTTCTGGCCGATCTGGCGTCGCAGTACCGGCACGTCGGATTGCCGGTGCAAGAGCACAAAGCAACATAAACACAAACAAACACAGACTCGGGCGCGACCGGAACCGCGCGGCGAGTCATGTCCACATCCCGATCAGGGAGTCAAGGGTCGCAACCCACGGGAATGCCGCCAGCAGAGACACTCACTCCTAGGCGACTAGCAAAGACGTAGCGAGCGAATGCCACATTGCGGACAGGCCACGAGGGTGAGCGGTGCACCACTTGAAGTGGAAGGCCGTGCGGGCGGGCCAGTTACCTGCTGGTGGTTGCGACTCGGCGCCGGGAGAAGGCGGATGGAAGACCTGTGGCATCTGTGGTGGGCGCATGAGTGGCCAGCTGTGACTCGCGCGATGGTTCGAGTATTCCAGTGCCTTGGACGCGAAAGCACTCTGTGATCTCAGGCAAAGGACGAAGGCGTGCACGCACACCTTGGTTTGTGCTCGACCCGTGACAGTGCCGATTCGCAACGAAGGAGCGGTCCATACGTACCTAGGTACCTAGCCGGGCCTGCTCAATGGTCAGTCCAGCACAACCAACGAACGACAAAACGTTTCAAGGACCTCGAAATAGCCCTGATGTTATACCAGAAACAAAACCCCCAGGATTTCTCCAAGGAACAACAATATTTCAGGTTCAGCCGTTGAACAGAAATAAATATGTTTCCCCAGAGTTGGACTTCAGCTGTGTCGGTTAAATCAAAACATTGGTCAATTCTCCCCGGGATCCCTGCTGCTAGATCTATAAGATCTTCGTCCAGCGAATGAGAATCCTTGACATGTCCTGGAAAAGGAAACTCAATCCCTTGAGATAGGACAGGGGGGCCGGGGGGCGCTCTTTGGACTTGTCCAAAAAAGTCCAGCCACCGCTTCTTGGCACTGTCTGGGAAGTTTCCCTGGTGCATCGCAACCATATTCGCCTTAATGGCTTTTGAAATGGAGCGGCCGTCAATCCTGCTGGTGAGCACGCATTCAACCCGGGGAACAGACCCACAGACCTGCGACGACAGCAACATGTGGGTTATGTGGGCTTCTTCAACCGCCTGCATGGCGTAGACAAAGTAAGGACCTGCGACGTAGATAGGATTAATTTTCGGGGTGTAAGGAGAGCCAACACCCACGCCTCTGCAGTCGACATTATTCACGACGCCAGGTGCAACCTCCACCCTCGACGATAGCTTCCGAAACCCGCAGTGATTTGCGCGTGATGGTGCGGTCGGGACGCATCACCGCCCGGTACCGCCGCCCGCCTCCGCAGTCGGTTTCTAGAGACGTCCGTGTCCCCTTACATTGTCCTAAGTCTTGGCTTCAGTCGGCGGCGTGCGGCAGTTAGCACTTGCGGGCCGACTCCGCGCGGATGTCTGTGCCTGTTCGCTGATGGCTGCCCTGGCGTGCAGTGATAGGCGCCTGCAGGAGGAGCGACGCTGGCCGACCGAATAAACATAACCACAGGGTAATCCGTGCGCTAGAGATCTCCGGTCGATCTACGACGGAAGAGCGACACCGTCAAACTCTGAATTGCTCACCGCGAATCTTGACCCTCTCTTCTCCTCGTCCCCAGCCAAGAAAATTTCATATCCAGGTGCCGAAGGCGAGGTCAACGAAGTCAGCAACTCGCAACGTCGAATGATCCTGCGGCAGAGCCTATGCACAGGTAAGGCAAGCGTCAGCTGGTCCAAAATGTCTCATGGCGGTGAGGGTGCCCAATTGGCGTATCAAGAGGCCGAGTAGCCGTCCTATGTGCTACCGCATGCGTGGTGCACACACTTTCTTGCCCATCGTAACCTCTCACTGCAACGCACAGCCGGGCAGTTCTGATGTATGAGCCAAGCCAGCAGACGATTTTTGTCCCCGGCAAGTGTGGGGGGCTGTTTGCTGGGCGCTCGAATGACCGGACGAAACACATGGTGATTCCGAGCAGCCCCTCCAAGAGTCAAAAGGGTTCTCGGGGTCAGGGACAGGGATCTATGCACTTCGCCGTCTTGGTTCGTCTTCCCCGGAACGGTTAGAGCGCCAAGGCGCTGGTGAGTTCATTTTCTGGTACTGCCGCCGAGAGCGCCGCCCAACGGCCCTGCAACCATGTAACACAGTGATGACGATCCGGGGTCCAATATCAAATTCGTGCACGGCCCGTGAGAATTAGATCAAGGGCCGTCCATCGCCCACAGAGCTTCAAGGATGCCATTCTCCTTTGCTCGTTCGCAAGACACGTCGGAGGGTTGTGTTGTTCTAGAAAAGCCCATGTAACCCTGATCGCAGTGAGGCAGTGCCTGTCTCGGAACAGCTGGCGACTGATAAGATTCGTCCTAGGAGACGTGCTTGACGTGGTTCGCAGCTCACGCTAGCATGCGTCCAACGGCACTTGGGCTTAGTGAAGCGCAGGTGTGGTGGTTTCCGGAGGCCGGAGGCTCCCCAGCGCGGCGCCTAGGATCGCCGAGCTGCATGCAAACACTTAAGCAGGTAGTGCGTGTGTGCGCCTCGGAGCCTGTGTCATTGGCTCTGGGAAGGTGAGGTGATAGACCCGCATGGCCTCAATGCGGAGTGTCCTTTTTCGTGTCGCAGACACCGTCTCGTTGTTGCGTCGGGTCTTGCGTGATACCGAGCAGAATTGGGAGCGTAACACATCGTCGGCTGACAAGATGTCCGTGCAGCATATGTCAATCGAAAGGTCCAGTAAGTTCGTTTGGCTTTCGAACCCAACCTCAGTTTGACAAGGGTTGCACCGGCCTTGCGATGACAGGTCAATGGCAGGGAGATCATGCGGATAGGTGAGTGCCACCCCTTACACCATCTTTCCTATTGATGGAGTGAACACCCACCCACAGGACAATACGCTGATTAGTCCCTTGTGCTAGTGATGTAGTACTACACCTGGCATGCGCCGCCCATTGCTCTCCTAATAGACGATGACACCATTGACGGGGTCCATCTGCGCAGAGAGCAACACGACCCTGCGGCAGTGTCTGGCAGATGGATAGAGTAGTACATCACAGGAAGGCATGGCTTTGTTTGTGTCTGTTGTGTCAGGCTCCCTGCGAAAATTGTACCTTGAAGCCGATGGTATGTCCAGCACACCCATCTTTGATGGTGAGCAAACCGGCATCGTGATCTTCATGCGCCACACCTTGCGGGCGGAAGGTTCGGATGACTGACCGACCTGTTGATTCCTGGCCCCCCAATACGAGGCAGGAGACGCTAGTGAGGACCGTTTATGCCTAGGTAACCAGCGATGGCATCTGGATGACCATGAAGCTGCTGAGGCTGGCTGAAGGCGCTGTGGGTTGCGGTCAGTCTTGTGTACACCTCCATGAGGCTGAAAGCGTGAACAGCCCCCAACCCCTCGATTGAGGGATAGAGAGTGCCAGGAGGCTACGGCGATCCAGGGACTAGTGATCGCCAGCCCTGGGAATTTAATATTATGTGCATGATTTGTGCCTTCATTGCGCTGAACGACACCTTGCGGTGACGAAGCCGTCATACAGTCCGCGCAAGCCACCAACACCATATCATTTGGCTATTTGTCCTCGAAGGTGGGGTGGCCTTTTTCCCTTTTTCTTTTGGGGGGGGGGGGGCATTGTTGAGCTTTGTATTGCGAGCCTTCTGCAGTTCAGTCCACGTGCCCCGTGCTAGTCATCTTCAAACATAACACTGAGCAGTTCCGCGCCATGAGACTTCTCAAAGGCGGAGAAGATATGACCAGATTTCGTTGATCAATCACGTAGATCAGTAAACTGCCAGTATCATTCAATCAAGGGTGCGTGGGCATCATGACAAGTGCGGAAGCTGAGACAGATGCGATTGCAATAGCTGCCGCTACTCTTTTTCCTTGTTTGATCTGGTACCGAGTCATGTATCTGGGAAAGGAGTCGATCCCGCTGGGGCATGTCCGAACAGAGATAGGCAACCAACTGTCCAGTGCACGAAAGCAACAGGCGGGGTAAACGATGGGGATTTTGTGCATTTTTTTCTTCTTTGGCCAGTTGTCCCTGTGGGACGCTGACAATGTGTCGCACAGCACAGCATGCCCTTGGAATTTCGCAGTGAAAGAGTTTCGGGCGCGCCTCACTGGCCATTGACCCGGACGGGGAGTCGAACAGAAGGAACGACAAATGTCGTCGGGGCAGGTCATGGGTTCCCTGGTCGCTCCGTGGCATACCACTCGAGGTGGGGGGTTGCATGAGAGATCCATGAATGGCTTTCCCTGTCGCATCGTGGGCTTTCGCACCACGCAAGGTGCCATGCAATCTGGGTGCCGGCCGTTCCAACTACGGCCACCTGGTGGGTTTGCCGTGTGGAGGCGATGACATCGTTGCGGAGCCAAGGACAGGTGTGTCGAGACTGGGAGGGAGCAATGATTGGGTTTCTGAGTATCCTTGGGAACCATGTGGTCGGCTCACGGCCATCAGGTCGGCTTGTGGACCGTACAGGCCGCAAAGAAAGGACAAATTCTCATGCGATCTGCGGTTTGGGTGCACAGTGGCGTCGACGGTCCGATGCTGACTGCTTCCCCAAAACCGGCGGCTTATGGGGAGAGAGGTTTGTCCAACATGAGAAGCATGGGGAAGTGATTTGCGGACGCTGTTTCAGGGTCCATTCCAACCGTCCAGGCGACACAGAAGAGAACGGTGAGGCTTTGCTGAAACGGGCCAGCTTCGAGGGCTAGTCGGCTTTCCCAAATGGCCGGTTGCCGAAAGAATAGCGCTGCCTAGAGTTCTAAAGGTAGTCCGACGCCAACAGTCGGCCGACGGGCGCGAAAACCTGTCCTTGCGAGGCGCTGGCCTGTCAGCATGTCGCCCGGTGGCCCAGCAATTGGTGTTGAGTAGTGCCGTCCGTTGTCTTGGTGAAGGAGACGGGCGCTAGAAGACTGGCGAATGGATGCAGAGCAGACACCAGTCAGGGTCTCCCGGAGGACAAGGTTGGCGCGGTCCACGGAGTGACCATGGCAGAGACCCCGTTTCCTGAGCTGCATTGGAAGGAAGATCCGAAGGGATTTGTCGTGTCTGCGCGTCCCGGGACCGGGGGCAGAGCAGCAATGAGACGAGATAACGAGATTGAGGGCAGGTCTGTTGTCAGTGTGCACGCCCTCTGGGCACCCCGACCGTCCAGAGTCGGGCCTGTCTGTGCGAAGAGCCAATTGGGCCATGATTTGTCGGAGTTGGTCGAAGAGCCGAAGAGCGGTCAGAGGTCGGTTGATGTAATGATAATGCCATTTTTAACGAGGGCGGCAACGACAATAAACCTGCTATTTCAGCTCTGGCGGACTGGCAGGAGAAAAAAGATTTTCTCCAAGGTGTGTGTAAGTCGGTGTAAGCCTTGATCGCATTCTGGCAACTTCCTCTGGGCATCCAGGCATCCTGGCGCTCTGACCTGCACGACGCCCTGTACCGTCAGGCGTTGCCCACCTTTTTCTTCTTAGTCGCGCGTCCAGCTCCATGGTTGCTTGCGGGCGGGGCACTCATGGAAGGATCCCAGAAGCCGACTGACGCCATCAATCCCAAGTGGCACCGCAATTTGACAGGAGAGCCACTAACGGTTTCTGCATGAATTGCTCAGACCAGAAAGTAATGAGAGACCAGGGAGCTCCGGAGCTCAATAACACAAACAACAACGGTGGCGTGTCAATGAGCCGAGAGTAAACAAAAACTTTTGCTCGGGATCCCCATTGCCTTGGTGATGGGTAGTGCCTGCCTACATTCTACCAACCCAGGCAGGTACAAGGTTGATAGGCAAGGAAGGCACGCACGCAAGTCGGGTTACCCGTAGGAGGGCCCGGCTGCTCATTGACCAACCACCAGACACCAAATGAGATCTGAGAAGGAGGAGGCTCTTGGAGGGCTGCAGCCCGCAGCCGCAGCCGCGGTCGCAGATGCAGAAGTTTCATTGTGGAAATGGTGCGAGACTTCCCTGTCTGTTCAACAAGTTCAACTGTTGTGGAGAACGGGGAGGCGGATATGGGTGGTCCAAGTCACCCTTGAAGGCCAGGGACGGACGGCATGCCCATTCTACATAGTGTAATGTAGTATCTATCGTATTGAGAAAGATAGGCCCCATACGCATCCAGCTACCGCATCTGTCGCTTGCCCTTGGAGCCGAGTCGCGTCTCGTCGCGGTACTGCCCGTTGCTATAGCTGCAGAGGGGGCAGAACGGGCCATCATAGCATGAAGGCGAACAACACCTCTGGCGGCCACGGCTCGGTGTCAATGCCATGATGGCCCGGCTGGGAGCTTCCTTGGCCGCTGATCTCGTCCCCTCGGCCTGAGTCCGATGCTGTTCCTACCGCCCGTCCAGTGCCCCTCCCCGCGCCGCAAGTCTCAGTTGACCGCAACAGACTGTTCGAGGCGGTCGCCAGTGAGCGAGACACATCGGCTGCAGCAGGAAGAGGATTCTGATGTGCATATTGCGCGGCAGCAGAGTACTCCTCGGAGGGAGACAAGAATGCTTGCCTGCATCATGCATAGGGGCTCAAAGTCCAACCAACCTAGTCTAGACTCGAGACGGCTTGTCTACCGTCTTGTCAAAGACTCAGACATGCATCCCATATGTACCCTATGGGCCTGTGGCAGAGTCTCTTGACTCTTGACTCTGTGGATGCGCACAAACCAGAGTCTGGCCTGGCCCACGCCCCCAAGCCCCCAACGCTCAAGCAGCACCGGACCCCTACCACCCCCTCCCACCCACCAATTCGCACCACCCACCCACCTACCCCTACACACACTCGCATTTGTAGCGTGATGCAACTGCTAATGCAGCCTCAACCTTCACGGCGCCCTTCACCATCGGATTGGACGGCTGACCTGCTCATGCTGCGCAGTTGAGTCTTTCCGGCCCTTGCGGCGGCAACGGCCAGAAACCAGAGACTGTCGTGACCCACCCAGAAGGCTATGGAAGTCAAAAGTGTGGTGGTCACTGGTCTAGAGGTAGGATTCTCTGGAAGACCACAGTAGCAGTCCATTATGAGCCTGCTTCCGAGCTGCGTGCTGCGTGCCGGGTATGATCACAAGCCTGACGATGATTCCCCAGTTATCCGAGACGCCGTTGTGAGGGACCAAGAGTGCGAAGTCGAACTGCATGGAACTCGCCCGAGTCCGGGGCAGGGTCACATCAAAGTAAACAAACGGATGCCTTTTCAAGGGATGGATGCAGAGGAAGGGAAGGAAATAGAGTGAAGAACAAGACTAATGTACGATGGGAGATGAGCAGCCCCAGCAAACTCGCCCCCGTGCCCGCCCGTATCACAGTACTCCTGTACAGCAGCTGAGCAGGCGGCGAGCACAAGGCTGCAGTTTGAGCCAGAACGAAGTTTTATCTCATTTGATTGATTGACCGACCGGGACTGGTGATTGTCCCCGGAAGATGGTCAATGTACTGGACTGTCTCCGTACGTGCATCCACAACCCACCGCGGCTCGAGAAACCCACAAGATGTATGCGTGTGTGCAGTGGGTTGAGGTGGGCCGCCTGAGGAATATCACCGCTCACAACCCAGTCGAAGTGTCGGCCAGAGACAGGTTCTCGACGACAGAATCTCCAGAAGACGCGCCCCGTGCACTATCAGCTACCTGGCAGTCCCGCTAGGCAGGGGCCCCCTGGACAAGTGCACCCTGAATCTTGACTGGGGACGTTGCTGGTGCCGACCCACCTATACAACCCTGCCACCTCCTGCACACACTGGCATAAGACTAGCTCAACGCCTACCAGCTGGGACGGAGGGCCATTCACCTCTCACCCCTCTCTCCTTTCCCGCCCCGTCGTCGCAACAAAGAGACCAACCACACAACACGGACGGCACGATCCTGTACACAGTAGCGACCGAACTAGCAAGGCGGTATACCTAGCGCTTGTTCGTCGACCCTCTGTGCCTCTGCCCTCCCTCCCCTTCTTCACCACCTCCGCCTCCGCCGCCGCCGACCGCCTGGATACCGTCTCCCTCCTCCTCCTCCTCCTCCTCCTTGTTGTGAACATCTCCATCCATCCCTCTCTGCAGTCGGTCGTTGTCGTCCCTGCGACCAGTGGACGCTGTGGCCAGTCGCTTCGACTTTTGAACAGTCAAGCCAGTGACAGTAAGTCAACATTTGCTACATCGTGCTTTCTTATCGCGGGCTCGCCGGTCCCCCTTATCTTCCGGTGTTTTGCTTTGTCTCTCCTCCCCTCACCCCTCCTCTGCCACCGTTGCCCGGATGAATCACCTCGCCCGGCTGCCTCCGTCCATTTTTGCTGCGAGCCGCGTGCCATGTGTGCCTTGAAACGGAAACCAGAATCAACAAGTCCAACGAGAGAGCCTCGCAGGGAAAAGGCAGGCTCTCCGAGTTGGGGGGGAAAAAGACAAAAGCGACACAATCGAAACCTCTTGCCGGCATCGTCCCATATGAACCGTTCTGTCCCTGTATTGTCCTATCCCGGATGCCCAACTTGTGTGCTGGCCTTTGTCCACCGCGTGCCGCTTCACAAGCACATTGCGGTGTGTATGGGACCGAGTCCTACTGCTGTGCCTTGTCACTGAGGCGACTGAGGCGTGTGTGTTCCACCCCCCGGTCCATCGTGTACCGCAACCTGAAGCCACAGGCACGCCTCGCACAAACAAAACAATCCTCCGGACTTGGGCTCTCAGCCTCTCGGAATTCGACTGCCTGGCTGCTGGAAACATGCACTCGACACCACTCTCGTGACAATAGCCGCCTTGAAACCTCGAGGGCACGCTTGAAACCCAACGGATCACGGTAGAAAAGCCATTACCGGGCCCTTTTCTCGCGGCCTCGCCCACATCCAGCCCGCAACCCACGGCCGCGACCACGACCACGACCACGGCAGCAGCGCCCCGCACACCGAATCCTTTGAATCTTATATTACCGCAGCACGACGACCCGCCCGGCTCTCTTGTTTCCAACGGTCGGACCCGAGACTAAGGCACTGGACCAACTTCTGGCGCTGCATCTCGGTACACTCTTGCACAGCACACCATACTACGCTCCCCCATCGCACCGCTGCCCGGCTCCTCCAGTCGAGTGACTCGCTTGAAATCGCCTTGCTTCACAGCCCCTTTTCCGTTAAATAACTGTGCCGCCTCCTGTGCGCTGTACACTGACAATACCACCTTGCACAGGCTGCCTGCGACCCACGGCCGCCACACTTGCTCTTCTGAGCCTCCCCCCTTCGTCTCCTTCGGGCCGCCTGATAAAGGTAACGAGGGCGCCTCGCCTTGTCTCGGCTTTCTATCGCATCGACTTGCTGTCAAATTTGTGCTGTCGCCGCCCATACCCGCCTCTCGACCCACCGACTCCTTTTCACTATTTGCTGGCCTTGTCCCCAATGCCTTCCAAGAAATAATGATGGACTCAGAAGACGGAGAGCTGTTCATAAAGGTACGCCTGGCGCCCCGGAGCCTGGACAGGCTTGTTCATGCCTGTCAAACAACCCGGCGAGGTACAAGAAACTGACTCTACCCTCTTGCTGTAGCAACTGGCCACTTTCGTGCGCACACACGAAAAGGCTCTGGCCAACGCTTTGCAACTGCGAAGGCAGAACCCTCCTCGACATGGAGCTTCGCAAAGCGTGTCCTCGGTTCCGACCGTAGGGCTCACGACTCCGACGACCATTCCCGAACGACCATCTACCGCTACGGCGTCCTCTTCCAATGGACTCGCCGCCGCGCTGTCCTTCGGCTCCCTGAACTTCACATCGCAAACGGCCAAATCAGCAAAGTTGGCTCTCACACCGCACCACCTGTTCTACCTCCTCTCGCGGTTTGAGGAGCTCAAGATACCCGTTGGCCCGATGAAGGTGCGCCTCGAGAACCTGCACGACACGAGTAGCTCGGCGAACTATGTGTCGTTCCTGAGCCAGTCCCAGCGCTCCAAGACTCGAGGCTCGGACGTTGGTTCTATCCGATCCGTTTCTAGCATACGGAGTGTCATGTCTGGAATGTCTGCGCTCTGGACAAATTTTGGCATCGGATCGAGCTCTGCCACCCGCACCGAAAAACAGAAGGCTGCTCTGGATGCCGACCTAAAGTACCTGTACTCTGCCTTCACTAAGGTGCCTTGCCTTCGCCTGGCCCCGGACTTTCGTGCTCGACTCATCAAGGGTTACGAGGAATTCCCCTTCGATTCCGCAGTACCACTGCACATCTTCAAGAACTGTCAGGCACTCGAGGTTAGCGACATCGACTTTCGGCAATTCTTTGGCTGGGATCGCATGGCGGACCAGCTGAGGTCCCTGACGGTCAAGCGGGCGAGTCTGTCTGACCCCGCCGACATCCTGATTGACATTGTGCTGGACGACATGGATAAGAGGAGACGCCGAACGTCAAAGTCACATTCGTCGCCGACAACAACGTGGCCTGGTACTGCCAGCCCACGGAGGAGTATGACGTTGGCGACACCTGCCGAGTTGCAGAAGTCGACCTCGGCACCAGGATCACCAGGCACACGGGCTGCCGACCTGCACGTTGGCTCCATGGGGAGTGAAGCGGCTCTCGATCATGAAAGCGAACTTGCCGCGCGAAATACCAGGCGGGCCTCTGTCGCTGTCGTCGAGCCGCCCAAGTCACCGACAAAGAGCTCACGTCCCAGGAGTCATTCTCCAAGGAGGCCTGCTAGCGCTCGGCACGGTTCCCATCACGTCCGCAGCTCTCACAAGGTCCACCGCTCAGGTTCGGGCAGCTCGCAGTCGAGCATGTCCGATTCTTGGCACCAAGGCCGGGGCAGCACTGCGAACCTTCTTACCACAGGTGCGCTTCCCGCATCAAAATGGCGATTCTTGAGGCATCTGAGTCTCGCAGAGAATGGCCTTGTGTCAATTCCCGAGGCCAGCCTTGCCCCCTTGGCCAACACGCTGTATTCGCTCGACCTGTCCTCGAACGAGTTCAACGAGATCCCTGACAGCCTCGCCTCGCTCACTGCCCTTCGGGCCCTTAACCTCTCCAAATGTACCATCGAGTCTCTCCACTCGCTTACTCGCAACCCGCTGCCAGCCATAACGGCACTGAACCTGCGGGACAACCGCCTCCAATCTCTGGCAGGCGTCGAGAGATTGTACCCACTCGAGAGGCTGGATCTGAGGGA
Organism: Diaporthe humulicola; assembly: GCA_038088545.1. Lineage (NCBI taxonomy): Eukaryota > Fungi > Ascomycota > Sordariomycetes > Diaporthales > Diaporthaceae > Diaporthe > Diaporthe humulicola. The sequence goes on from JBBWSL010000019.1 coordinate 313,079, forward strand.
CAACCGCCTGAAGGACCCTGTCGAGCTGGCGCGTCTGACGAGAATCCCCGATATCCGGGAGATCTGGGTCGAGGGAAACCCCTTCACGAGGACACATAAGGACTACCGCATCACAATCTTCAACCTATTCAGGCAGTCGCCTGGATACACTGAGGATGTTTTGATTGACATGACTGGTCCTACCTATTCGGAGAGGAAGCATCTCGTCGAGCGCACCCAGGAGCCTGCTCCTGTTCCTGTCATCAAACCCCCGGTTCCAGAGCTGAAGGCGGTCGACGTCAGTAAGCCGGCGATCGTCTACGAAAGCCCAAAGGAGCCCGCGGTGCTCCGCAAAGAGCGGCCCACACCGAAAGTGACAGCCAGTGAGGTCAATACAAACTCCACTAGAACCCGTCGCAGAGCACCAAAGAGGCGAATCGTCGATCTGGCCGATTCTCAGGGTCACGCCGCCAGGCAGCTGGACGAGAACGAGGCGATGGGGCCCATACCTGGCTTCGATAGCAACTATCGCATATCACAAACCACGGAGATACAACAGAAGAAGCCAGACGTGGTAGAGGAAAGCCGCACCCAGGCGGGACGTGGTGTACCCCGTATCGACACGTCCGTCATTCCCAAGTTACCACCTGTGACGCCGACTCAGGAAATTGGGACTCCTACATCGTGGACGGACTCCCGGCAATGGGACGTCGGAGGCGAGATGTACCGACGCAAGATCGAGGCCTTACGAAACCAGGTTGGCGACGGCTACCTGAATGTTCTCAGTGAAGAGCACTGGGACGTCAACGGTGCACCACACTTCTCGGGGTCGCATTTCGGTCATTCAGACTCGCCTCTACACCCGGGTCCGGCCGCACATCGACCAACCTTGCAACCTATTCACAGCGGTCGGACTCTTGGATGAGCGCCGCATCCTAAATCACTCAGCACTCGACACACTCGAACCCCATGACAGCCGACCACGATGATACCCAACACCCGCCCTTTTATACCAGTGGGCAGTCTGGCTGTCCAACACATATCCCGAGTCCTTTTCGAAATACCCAAGTGTTTTTGTTTTTCACTCCAAAAGAGTAGCGCGGCTTCATGGTTGGCTTTTTCAAGATTCATCATTTCAACGGAGCATAGCGGAAAAGGCGTTTTCATGGTTCATCTCAGTTCTTATCGACCTAAACTACAAAACCACAAGACTCTCAACCCGCCCACCACTGCGTCTCTATCGTCCCACAGAGACGACGATCTGCGTAATTACGAGGTTACGTACGACTTGGCAACGATGTTCATGTCAGCTCAATGACTGTTGAGTCATCAGCCTACTAGGCTGTGTATTTTGCGTTGTCTTATTGTTTGAATGGCACCGGTGTCATCCGGGGGCCATGATTGGAATCTTTTTGGCGTGTTTTACATGGCTCCGGTAGAATATTGGGCACGAGGCAGTCGCGCGATTCGGCGATCTCTGGCTCAGGGCTGCTGGCTGGCGTCCAGGGTTTTCTCTTCGGCAAAGATATCTCTTTTATGACGGGATCTGGCGTATCCGTCAACCTTTGACCCTTGTCCCATTTCTGCATGTTGGCTTGACAAATTCCTGCATCTGAGTTTTTCGTTGCTCGAAGGTCCTCAACAAATGTCTGCCTGAATTTTGTCCGATTGAGCATATTTCCTGAGCGCTGCGTTGTCTGATTGATTGCCTGGCGAAACGGAAAGGGGGAGGAGCGGAAGGGCATGTCTTGCTTGTCTATTGAGTTGTGACTCGGTAGGAGATTTGTTAGTACCGTATTTATATGGTACGGTTGGATGATAGATAATTGATCGGCCTTAGAGGCGGCCGATCTAGGTAGCCAGGATGGCCCAAGAGAGAAATGATATCACGGCAGAAATATTCCAAGTACAATACTTTGACTCTTGGCCTCTCTTTCGCTCTCGATTGTGTTCTCTGGCAGCCCCCGTGCTGAGGGGCGGTCATGGACAGAGTGTACATATCATGCTCCCAAGTCAATTTGATGAAGTCCTGAAAGAGCAGCACCCTTTAAATGACTTCCCAGAATGCATCACTAGGTACTTCCTCGTGGTGTTCAATATTTGAACAACAGTCAAGGCTTGCATGGCTGCCTAGCTTTGTTGGTACCAACGACCCAGGCCCGCCAAGTGAGTCAGCATGCCCATTTTCCCTCCAGGTCTCTCGTTATTGACCAACAACTACAGATATCCCAATTATGCAAACATTCTCTTGGGAAACCCTCTTATATTTATTTTGCCCCTAAATCCCAGTAATAAGACCAAATCCCAGCCTGACGCCCACGACACCAACAATCATCACTCAACATGGCCTCCCTCCTGAGCTGCCCGCCCGAGCTGCGGCAGCAGATCCTAAGCCACTGCCTCCCCACAGACGTCCACAACGCAGGCGTCGTGCCCAGGACAACCCCCCTCATCCCACTCCTCCTCACGTCCAGGGCCGTCCGCCTCGACGTCCTCGAGCTCATCAGGTCCTGGTCGCCGCTGTACCACATCGAGGACCCGGCCGCCTTCTTCACCAGCAGCACGAAATCGCGCCGCCGCCGCCGGCTGTACGCCGACGATGACGACGACGTGTTGCACATGCGCAGGATCAGCCTGCGCCTGTTCGCGGCCCTCGACCTGCGGCTTATGCGCGGCGCGGCGCCCATGGGGGCGGTGGATGATGACATCTTTGACGTGGAGGCCTGGCTGCGGTGCGTGGGCTCGCTGCCCCGGGCCGTCGAGAGCGTCGTCGTGGACCTGACGCCCGCGCCGGCGTGGATGGAGCTGCGGCGGCCCGACTGGGTGCGGTCTACGGTGCTGGACGCGCGGAACAAGGCCTTCCTGACGGGGTGCGCCGACGGCGTGCGGAGGGTGTTGGGCAAGTTAGAGGAGCTGTACGGGGTGCAGGTCTTCCTCGGCGGGGTGGTGCCGCGCAAGGCGAGGCCTGTCGTCGAGGAAGTGATGGTGCGTAGGGGTGGGGGCGAGGCCGAGGCCGTCCGGTTCGTGGGCGAGTGGCTGAGCGGGCCGGTCGAGGTGCCGACGAGGCTGTCGCTGCTACTCCTCTGCCGCTGCTGGGGCGTCGATGTGGGAGCCCTGGCGGCGCGGAATAGGTCTCTTGAGCCCGAGATGCCAAGGATGATTCAGGTCCGCAACGAGGTGAGTGATGCTTCTGGAGGGGGATCAATCACTCTTCCCCGGGATGCTTTTGCAAGAATTAAATCACACATGCTGACAACTGAGCCCCTCAGGCGCGCAAGGAAGGCCTGATAACGCCGGATCTGGACTTCGGGGCCCTGGGGCAGGTGACCTGGTCCAAGAACTCGTGCACTGCGTATTATGTCAATGCCGAGGAGGATGAGAGGCGCACGCGGGAGGAGCTCGTCCGCCTGCTTGCTTTCGCGGTGGAGGAGAGGACCGCGACCGCCGCGCCAGGCGCGGTTGTCGATTTCGAGCCGGCGATCAGGGCGCGGCGTTTCCTGCTGCACTGCCTTGCTGGGGATCTCGGGCTGGCCAGTGTAAGCGTCGGGGACGCTGGGGAGAAGTTTGTTAGGGTCTCACGTCTTGCGGAGGCTGCTGTTGAGGAACGTGAGTCACTCGAGGGCGGCAGCGGCGAGGATATCCAGGTGCGTGGAGCAGAGGATCTGCCATCGCCGAATGGTCGGGCGAAAAGATTGCGGTGGCACTGCGGATGCTGTTGTGCTTGAAGTCTGATGAATTGACTTCTTTTGTGCTGCAGGAGACAGATTATGACCGGGAATGACACATGGTGGTGAGCAAAACTGGATCGAATCCGGCTTGAGAAGTGGTGGGCGAGACTGGAGGAAACACAACAACTTCATTATCTGACCGTGGAGATACCTAGTGTTGGCACTTATTTTGAGCACTGGTGCACAAGGCCCATGCTGCCTATTGTTTGTTTACCAGGTGTACTTGGGATGTGTTGGTCTTCTTGTCTCGAAATTGTTGACTGATAGTGGGATCGTTTTTCGATTAGATTCAAGAACATGCTTGGTCAAGACCCTGACAGTGCAGGCGCCGAGGCTGGTCTCCGAGCTTGTTCGACGCGACAAGAGTTGCCACGAAAATAATTCAAATGAGGGCCCTAGGCCCACTCCCTCATTGACTTACTCACTCTGTCTCAATTCGAATTCGAAGAAAGTTGCTTGGTAGCATGAGGCCTACAGGCTGCGTGTAGGTCAGTTGTAATTTAGTGAAGGATGAGAGTAAGCCTGGGAGTGAAAACCAGGGATTGATTCTCGTCCCTGGCAGGATTCTTCTCGTCCTTAAGAATCCTGTTCCTCAATCGTGTCCTGGCATGTCAAACCATTATTTGGGTGACTGGATACTGGACCGGGATCTAGACTCGGGCAAACGTAGGTCCTTCGTAGATATATCCTGGGACTGGTAGCTCATACTCATAACACGCGTTCAACGTCAAATTGATTTTGCCGTGAGGCTGAGTTGTCCAAACGTGGCAAATAGATGAGCTGAATGACGAGACTGATCGCGCTTTGGGGCTTTGGACCTCCGCTCTTCTGACCGTCAATTTGTCTCACACTGAATGTTCAATTATTCCGAAAATTCCTAAGTACAAGGGCCGCATGCCATTCGATTGCGTCAATTGACAATCGCACGAAAGGAAAAGACCGATAGCATTTTAGCGAAAATAGTCAGAGGCGAGTGAACCAATATTGGAACGGCAGGGCATCTCGAAGTGTGCAGCTTGCAGACCGGCCGGGTTTGAATGAGAATTGACCAGACTGATAGTGGATTTCGCCGAAAGGGTCATGCGAGCACACAGACAGTAAATTCCAGAAATGAGGACGGTGGAGGACGTGAGGGCAGGTCGTCCACCTAGCAAAACAATACTCCACTTTGATCACGAATCATTAATTCGACCGATAATTGAGTTCAAATACAGGAGTTGGCTTTGGTGTGATGTAATGTAATGCATACTGTGCGGCCAGTGGAAGTGGGGATCTCGCGGGAAGCGCTTGAATCCTGCATGAACGGGGAGGAGAACAGACCGTTGGTTGTTCAGATAATCAATGGCTTCAGAGGTAAGCAGCGAGATAGACGCTATTCTGGCCAATGCCGTTTCTTCGCTCGTCGTGAGGACGAATCATGGGGGAGCGGGTTGCCGGAAAAGGCAACTCAGACTCGATGAGTGCGGATTGGACGGCGTCAAGGCCGCTTGGCAATGATCAATTGCTGGACCACGTAGACTCGAGGCTAGGAGGCATATGGGGCATGTGTGTGGTCTAACCTGAGGAGGGTGGTAAGACTCTCGGGACGGGAGGAAGCGAAGGCGTGGCAGCGCATGGGTGGGCACGGCGTAGCATGGCATGCGCACGGGAAAGGACCCGAGAGCTTGGGGGAGCTAATAATAAAGACGAGAAGGTTCTTTGCCGACGTTGTTGCAGTTGCAGTTGCGGGTGTGGATGTGGGTGCGGGTGGCTGGCGCCCGGACACAAAGGAGAAAGGATGATGTACTGGGCGTTGCGATTGGCGACCGTGATGCGACAGAGGCACAGAGAAAGCGTTGGAATGCGCAGCAGCTGTGGGTCTGGGTCTGGGTCTTGGTCTGGGTCGACCACAAGCCGACTGCATCATCATCTGCAGTGCCATGTGGCGGCTGCCGTGGAGGGCAGGGGAGTAGCGAGGTGGTGACCTGCAGGCGGACCCCCATGTCCTCAGCCCTGGGTGTTCACAGCACAGCACAGTACAACCCTCTTCCGCCGCCCCCCTCGGAAACGTGCCGGGCCAATTGCTTGTCTGATGGGGCGCGAGTCGGAGAGATCCAAGACGCACGTCACGATCCGACAATCTGGGGTAAGTCGGGAGGACCCCTGTGGAGAACAATGTCGCTGATCGGCGTCAAGCAACCATGGACGAGTCCCTTGATGACAGGTTGAGGTTCTCAATATTCCATTGTCTACTTCATCGAAGACTGCATTGCATCTGTTGGACTGCTGCTGCATCCTCTCAATGACGAGAACGATTACTGAGAGTGGAGCGGTGAGAACAACACTGCTTGCAGACCTGTCTGGGGTGTGCGTGTGTGTTAAACGACACATGGTAGAAACTAATTAATTGACTTTATCACTTCTTGTAACAAAGCTGAATCTGGAGACGCATGCGCCACAGGTAGAGACACAGTAGAGACATTGATGTGGAGTGCATCACGATTCAACCGTTCACTCTGTTACTCGTGCTGCATTTGCTTGGTTGACGACAGAGTGATAAATGATTGACAGGGGTCATAGCTGTTCCTGACTACTGCACCCTGCGCTCAACCTGCGCCAAATCGGCCTTACGTAAGCCAGCAGGTGGGGACCACTGGGGGCCCACCTTGCCGGTGCTTTTGCCATTTTCCCACGCAGCTCGCGCCTTACCTAATTAGAGCTGCGCGCGTTCGACCTCACCCCAATTCTCGCCCTTCGATTTGGCCATCTGTCGCACCGCATCCATCCTCCCACGCTCGCCATTTCCATTCGGCCACATCGCGCTTCCCCGTAAACCGTTGCTGTCGTCAGCCAACACTGCCCCTGGCCACTCAGACACGTCGAACCCGATGCCATTCCCGACTCATGCCCTTCCGCAGCCTCGCCCCCGCCACCCCTTGACGACGCGAACCCCCACACCGCGAAACTCCCCCTCCGTGTCTGCCTGATACGACACGTCGACCACACACCACAGGTGCCATGGCTTCCAGGCCTTCTACACCCCGGAGCTCGCGCTCTGGCCGTGTGGCAGGTCGTGGTAGAGCAAGGCCCCCGCACGACCAAGAAGAACCTCCCCTCAAGAAGAGAAAGTACGTCCCAGGCGGCCCCGGCGGTGGTGGCAGGTTTGTTCTCGACGATGGCAATACCGAGTCGCCAGCTGGGCCCTCGGCCACTTCAACCCCACCGAGGCCCCGGAGCACTGCCCGTAGGACATCGAACCGCAACACCACCGTCCTCCCCCGGGAGAGAAGCACCCGCCTCGGCGCCGCTGCCAGCCGTTCTGGACAGGGCGATGTCGAGTTCAGCTCCGCTGCCGCTGTTGCAGCAGCCGTGGCCCAGAGCGAGGGTTACAAGCCACGAGAGGAGCGCGGCTGGGAGGAGTTCCACCCAAATCTTGATATCGAGGGGACCTTCATGATGTTCCACTCGGAAGATGTAGACGGCACCAGGAAGAAGTCGACACCACCTCCTCCGCCAACTCGCGCTTCTGTCAACGGCGTAAGCACACCGTCAAAGGATGCCGAACCTGCGAGTTCTGGCGTCGCAGGCGACTCAGCTGCCCAGCCAGAGGGTACAGCCGCATCTTCTCAAAACCCGGTCCTCGAGACACCCTCGCGTCGGCGACCTCGTCCGACCAGAGAAGCCGTATCTTTCTACGCCACGCGATCGGACTTTGCTCTGACTCCAAAGACACCCAAGGTGCTGTCCACCCTGAATCAGACCCCGAAGGAGCGCCTCGACCTGAAGAACCCGTCCTACCGCAAGACAGATCGGATACTGCTCTTTGAGAGCAAGACTTTTGGCCAGGCAAAATATGTTGAAAAGGCCATGATGAACGTGGGCTACCAGGAGAGCGACAACTTCATAAGGCCCGAACGCGGCCTTCTAAAAGCCAGTGACGCCCATATCGACGAGGATGTTGATCAGCTACTCGGGCAGAGGCCTGACGGCGAAGTGGTTGTTTCACACAGCGGCTCCAACCTCGGCCGCGTCGAATACGACATGGACGAGCAGGACGACATGTGGTTGGAGACACTCAACAGCCAGCGCAAGGCCAACGCGCTCGAGCTCGTCACCCGTGAGGTCTTTGAGATCACAATTACCAAGATCGAGAAAGAATGGCATGCCTTGGAGAAGAAGATACCGAAGCCGAACCCAAAACCGCCCCAGACCCACAGGCCACGCTCTAGCTCTGCTGCAGCCGTGAACGGCGAGACACAGGCTGGCGAAGAGCAAGACAGCAAGTGCGCCATCTGCGATGACGGCGACTGTGAAAACACCAATGCGATAGTGTTTTGTGACGGGTGCGATCTTGCAGTGCATCAGGATTGTTACGGCGTGCCATTCATTCCGGAAGGGCAATGGATGTGTCGGAAATGCCAACTCGCGGGTCGTGGCATCCCGGTAAGTGATATGTGCACTGTCCTGGCTGTTTGATCTGAAGAATTTCGCTGATGGTGGGTCGTCAGACTTGCATTTTCTGCCCCAACACCGATGGCGCATTCAAGCAAACCAACTTTTCCAAATGGGCGCATCTCCTTTGTGCCATATGGATCCCTGAAGTCAATCTGGGAAATAATGTTTTCCTGGAGCCAGTCATGGACGTTGATAAGGTCCCCAAGAACCGGTGGAAGCTCCAATGCTACATCTGTAACCAGAAGATGGGTGCTTGCATACAATGCAGTAACAAGGCTTGTTACCAAGCTTTCCACGTCACATGCGCACGACGTGCGCATTTGTACCTGAAAATGAAGACTCCACAGGGCGCTCTCGCGCTGGACGGGGTCTTGAAGGCATTCTGTGATAAGCACTGCCCTTCAGATTATGACAAGGAGCATGCCGTTGCCGCGGCTACCAAGGATGCAAAGAAGTTCTACAAGCGCACAATGAAGGGACGTATCTGGGCCGACAGTCAGGCAGTGGCTCAGGAGCTCGCTGCCATCCACCGCAACGCCATCACAGAACACCCCCCTCAGGAGTCGCAGTTGCTTGGCGACAAGCTCTCAGGAGCAGGCGACAAGAAAAAGGGCCAGTCAGGCAAGATATGGAAGTTGCCATCTGGGGCGCCGGTCATTCCACAGGCTGTCTTCGACGTCGTTGACAGTGGGCTCGCTCGCTTTGCTCTTCGCAAGAGAAAGGAGTATGTCGCCGAGGCCTGTCGTTATTGGACATTGAAGCGGGAATCCCGTCGTGGTGCTGCTCTTCTCAAGCGTCTGCAGCTGCAGATGGAGTCGTTCTCGTCCATGGAGCTCACAAGGCGAGACTTCGCAGCCATGGGCCCCTCAGGAAAGAATAGGCTCGCCAGACGTATTGATTTTGCGCAGACTTTACTGGGAGACCTTGAGCAGCTGAAGTCTCTTGCGGACGACATTGTCAACCGGGAGGCATACAAGCTGGAGGCTGCGGAGATGGAGCAAGATTTTGTCGACACTTGTTACTTCCCGATTTTCAAGTTGCTCCTGCCAGTCATCAGCAGGGCTGAAGCGTGAGTACTGCCCGAGTCCTTCGGATAAGAGGTCTTAGACTAACACATGACCTTACCAGGCTCGACAAGAATGTCTTCAAAGACGGTCTGTTGCAATTAGAGGCAAAGTTCGAGAAGCGTTTCTACACCACGACCCTCGCTTTTGCCCATGATCTCTGTGAGGTCATCCACGTTGGCATCAATGCCGAGACAAAGCCTCCGGTATCAGACGAGCCCAGATTCGAACCGATCGACGTCTCACCTACCAAGCACAGCAACCCATACTCAGAGGCGAGAGACCGCAAGAGACTCGGCAAGCGAATCATCAAGTCAGTCCAGCCGCAGCTGGAGATAGCTCTCAAGGCAGAAGCCGATATCACCTCAAAACCCTTCGACAGCCTCCAAAAAGAGCTCGAGGGCATGATCGACGCATCCTTGGAAATTCGGAAACACTTCGGGTCCCAGCCTCAACCCGAGGCACCCGCACAATCTAGCCAAGACGTTATCATGGTCGACGCTGCTGAAGAACCCATTACAGTCGCGGCAGCTGGACAAGATCATACTGGCGACGCTACGGAGACTGCTGACCAGATGGACATCGACGACCAGAGTATCGAAGTCAAGGAGGAGGAGTCTGCCCAGGCGAACAGCGGCATAGACCAAGATGCTGTCGCTATTGGCGAGGATGCTGCGGGTGGCAACGACAAAGGCCTACCGAGCCTCGTGAAATCGGCGCCAACGCCACCCGACACTAATGGTTACGTGCCTGTCTCCCAGCACTCCCAGCAACCCACGCCTCTCACACCGCCACAGTCCAACGGAAGCCTTGGGCGAGGAGCAGACAACACCCTCACAGAGGGCGGCGTGCCCTGGTATCTCAAGAACTTCGAGCCCGACGGCACAACAGCCATCGAGGAGCAATGGGCCGGTAGGGACGCCGTGCGCAGTCTCAGTGAGGAGCTTACTGACATGGATGAGGAGGAGCTCAACGATCTCGAGTTCAACGTGGAGGACAGCACCATCACCGCGTCGCCCGTGGACGCGCCGCTGGCTGTCCCGTCCGGGTCGTCATCGATTAGGAAGCTCCGCTACGGCGGCGGCACTGGGGTCGGGAACCCGAGGAAGCGATTACGGTCCTCGGGGAGGAGACGCTGAGCAGAGCGCGATGTGTCGTATGGAGTGTATAGACCGGGTGTATTAGTAGGATCGTCGCTTTGATATTCTTTTTGCTTTTCTGTCTTTAGCTGCTTACCGGAGAGACTGATTTCCCCCCCCCCCCCACCTTCTTCCCCCTGTTCCGGTGCTTATTTGGATGGCCGCGAGTATACCGAATGACTGTCTTTTTTTTTCTTTTTTTTCTTGGAACAATGCGCGGAGTGGTATACATTTCTACGGCGTCAGGAGAATTCGGCTCGGCATTACAAGACACCCGTGTGTTATAATCGATCTCGAGGACGTTTTTGCAAATTGGTTTTTTTTCGCTTTTGAGGATGGTGCTTTTTCCCTACGGGGGCCATCGCTTTATTTATCACGGACGGAAAATGCAGCATCGCATGTGTTTTCTTCATCGTTCTTTTTCTGTTGTTGTCGCGTGCGAGAGAAACTTTGTTCGGTCTGGGCCAGTGAGTCTGGCGTGGTAGCTAGCTTGGCAGTTGTTGAACTGCCTGATTGCCGAGTGCACTGCGTGCCAATACAGAAGAGAGAGTTTGATTGCCCTACATGATGTTGTTCGCTTCCTCGGCTACATGTCATCCTCGCCGTGTGAAAAGATATATCTTTGACCCAATCACCATGTCACCAGTAGGTCTGTCATCACTGGGGAGTCAAACACCCTGAACATGGCTGGGTTTGGTCGCAACTTAATGGCAACCACAAGTTGGAGTGGATTATGGGTGAAGCGTAAGATATGAAATCCCTCTCGGTCGGTTGTCCAGCATGTTCTCTCAAGGTGCAATGGGCTCTCTCGTTAACGTCTATACAGCGTAGTGATGGGTAGGTACGGAGTCATGGGCTCAATGCCAACGTGCTTCTTCTGGACCTAGTCTGCAACTTCTTCCCAGTTTGAATTGATCACCAAAGTGGTTTTCGAATGACGATCTCATGGGTCTTCTCGAGATCTTGTGCATGGTCTTGAAGACTGGAGGTATCTCTGCATACTTGGATTAGGATCGCATCCATGTCCACCTGCAGTGGTCGTCCGTGGAGAATAGAGAACAACGGGTTCCGTCGTGTCCTTCAATATGGTAAGGCCTCCATTGCTTTTCCCATGGAGAACGATGGGTTACACTATTGTGGTGCTCCATTTCATATGGATTGGAAACTAGTAAATTTGCTCTATTTGATATGCCCTGCTTGCAATCGTGATAATTGTCCAATTCACAATGCAAGTACAGCACCCCTTCTGGTTGTGTCTCCAGTGCGGTGATGGCTTCCGGGAGGTGATCAATGGTAGCCAGCAATGTTTTCGCCAACCTCATGACATGACCAGACAGGCTGTTCGACCATTGACAACTCGATCATCCTAGAGGAGCATTTTGATAATCACCCTCCGCTCGTCCTGCGAAAAGTCGTTCGAGCAGACGATTCTCTCGATGAGTTCGTTCCACAACAGGAGATGCCGTGGTTCAAATGTGTGGTCCAGGTACTTTCGCACGAAATAAATGTACACCTCAATCATCTTGTAGATTGAGCGTGCATGCAACTGTGTGAGCAAGTCCCAGAGATCTTGTTCGGCTGTCTGCCCGACGGTGCGGTCTGGGGCTTGAGTTTGGCCTTCTGGCGGCGGTGGTGGAGGGATCGCATCTGCTTGTAGTTGGATGAAGAACTCTCTGAGCTCGTCCACTGTTTGCTGCCTTGTCACGGGGTCTTCGAGTGGCGAGGGCGCAGCAGGGTTGCCAGAAGGGGGGTTCTGATCCTGAGACATTGCTCTATTAGAGCTGCCTTGTTGAGACTAATTGGGAGAATGGGAAGCAGCGGGTGAGAGTGGAGTTTGGGTTCGTGTCAAGTCAGCCAGGCGTGATATTGGATCCTGAGATACAAGTCAGTCTCACATCCCTTTGTACATATGGGTACTTGAAGGAATGGGATCACCTCCTATTCCCTCCTGGGATAACATCACTTCAATCCCAACGAATATTCTTTTCAGAAACTTCCAGCCTATGAGCACTGGTGCGATGGGCTCACGCGGAAGAGTTGTCAAATTGCACCTCAGATGCTTCGAATTATTGAGCAATGCGCCTTGCTCGAAGAGTCGGGAGAATTGGCCAGGCACGCGATTGGAGTCAGGGGATGGTTGATAAGCATCCGTGAGTGTAATTCAAAACCTCAAGAAGGATTGTAAATGAGATTCTGCCTCATCATGGGATTGCCTTTTTGCTCCGTTTTTATATCCTTGTCGCGTTCGACTGATTGGCTTCGAGGAGCAGCCCGCGTCCTGCTCACGGCTTTGATATTTGCTCTCCATCTCTCGTCTCCGTTTGAAGTTGTGGCGTTTGAAGCAGTGTTTGTGCGACCTGCTGCTTGCGTTTACCTGGGAAAACTTACTCCCCACTAATACACATGTGCACATCCGATGGGCGAGTTGGTGATGCTTGGCCCCGCGATTGAATAGTGGCAATCGGTTTGCACAAGACAAATGGCTGGGGCTAAAACGATACAAACATAATCACTTTCAGAAAGCAACGTATGGGAAAGCTTGCACGTGCCTTTGACGACGACAAGCATAGAGGGGTCCAGTGGTCTGACATGCATGGGGGGCGGAGTGCGTCACACCCACGCCCTTTGCAAATGGCTGGCTGGCTTCCACATAAATCCTTCAACCATTCGAGTTCCGCCTATCGGCTGAGCACAAAGATCAGTCCCGAGCGAAAATATCAGAGGTTGATCAGATTGAACTCCTGGTGATGGCGGACGCCGAGTCCAGTATCGATAGAGCTGGAACCCGCTTGGATAAATTTCACGCGCACCACTTCGTTGGACTATTCAACCTTGCAGTCGAGGAGACCTGGAGGTATGGACCGCAGTGGCAGCAGGCCTGGACATCTCTCTGGAGTGTCTACGACGAGCTCGAGTCCGCGCGCGTCGCCTCCTCCACACCGCGAAGGAAATGGCAAGACGGATACGAAGACTACCGGTGGGGAACCGAGCTTCAAAAATCCAAGACTTACACACCACTCGACAGCAACGTTTCTAGCTCCGAGAAAGGAAAATGGCCGCTGTGTGCAGCGCTATGGGAGTTTGAGGGGACATCACTGCAACAGGGGCGGACGCAGCCTTGGAAGACGACTCTCGAGAGCTGGGTGCGGTTCCAAGAGCTCTACCGAGACGCGGACAGTGGCTTCCGCGAAATGTTGTCTGTTGAGCAAAGGATGTCGTTCCATGTGCTGAATGACTGGTGGATGTGCCACTATGCGCCAGCCGAGGACGTGGCTGATGTTCGAACGAAATTGGAGGGTGGCGACCTCGACCGCCTGGGATTTGCATACAAGGAGAGTTTTTTTCGCCCACGAATTAAATGGAAGAGCCACTCGGCCTATCACTCAGCGCTCCTCGAGCTGTTTCTACGCGAGTTTCACCCCATGAGCTGGGAGCCATTTGAACGTGGCATAAGCATCACGGTCCTGGAGCTGAACCGGCCCGAAGCGGTAACCATGGCGACAAGGCAGCGTTTTGCTCGTAGTATATGGGATGTTTGGCGCATGAGAAAGGGGGAGGCGCCTCGGGCATTGGCAGATGCGCTTTTCCTACGGAAATATCCTCAAACCATCCCCACAGAGTACGACGCCTGGGGTAAGGACACTGTGACAGTGTCACTTGTTCCGCCGACCTATCTCTGGGACATCAAAGGCCGGAAGACGATCCAGGTTCTTACCCTGTCCAGTTGTCCGAGGTACGCCTGCATCAGCCATACCTGGGGACGCTGGCGCCTAAGTAACAGCCTCGATGCGAACGTCCCCGTCACCGGAGTACCATGGAACGTGCCGCCCAACAAGCTTTACGACGTTCAGGAGTTGCCAGACATGCTCAGTCGTTTGCAAATGACGGATATCCAGTACGTCTGGTTTGACCTGTTCTGCATCCCGCAAGACGCCTCGGAACCTGCCGTGACACAGCGAGAAATTGCTAACCAGGCATCCATCTTCCGGGGTTCATCGCGGGCACTCGTGTGGCTTCACAATGTAGAAAATTGGCAGGCCGTGGAGGACGTCCTAATGTATCTTGCTGTATCGTACTTGCGGACGAAGTGCGCCACGGACCCATACGAACATGTCTTCCCTGACCATATGTTCGAGAATACAAGGAAGCTGGCCAACTGCCTCGTTCCACTGTGGGATCTTGACTCGGGAGAGCCATGTGGGTGGTTCTCGTCGCTATGGACGCTACAGGAGGCGATGCTGTGTCCGAATCTCGAGCTATGCTCCCGAGATATGGAGGTGTTGGTCGACGGGCGTGGTGTCCCTATCACGCTGGCCGCCATGCTCAATCTGTCCACGAACTCTGAAGCCGTCAACCCCGGTGAGCCTTTCATTCCGATATCCACCACGGGCACCGACCCTCTGGCCGACATCAAGCCCCCAACTGGCTTGGAGCAGCTCCACTGGCTCAACGAATACACCGGCCTCGGTGTCCTCCTCAAGCGCGCCTCCCCCATCTCCCTTTTCTCGCTCTCCGGCAGCAGGGAGAGCAGCGACTCGCGTGCGCCCGCCATCATGGCGGCTCTCAACGTAACCGACTGGTACCGTGCCGGCGGGCCCGGTGCCGCTCAGGAGGAACTTGTGCTGAATTGCTTCCCGCTCGCATTCGTACGCGAGGCCGCTCGCAAATACGGCGCGAAGTTCTTCTACACACTGGGTTTCTTTCCGTGGGACTCAATGGTAAAAGAGGTGCGGCAGGACGGCTTTCTCGCCCCACGTGGGACCATGCTCCCCTTCTCCGCCTACGAGCAGATCGACACGACAGGCCAACGGAGATCCTTCGACCAGGGCGACGGGTCGATGACGCGGAGCCACGAGGCGGTGCAAGGTTGGGAAATCCTCGTCGACGGCAGCGTGCGCATACGCTCGGCGGCAATTCTCGCCTCGTCGGCACCCGAGGAGGACGCATCTGACCCGCCGGCACCCCGGCGCCTTATGGTTGCCCAGCTCGCAGCGGACCTTGGGCCCGGCTACCGGACTGTTGACCTCAGCGGGCGCTACGACGATCTCGAGGAAGGGCTGATCAAGTTCGCTGGTGCGTTTTTCGAGCTGGGTGCCGTCGTGTACGCGGTGCAGTTGTTCGACGACGCTGTTGGTCTCAGCTTTGGGGTTTTGTTGCTAGAACTGGGTGTTACCAACGCAAGAGCCGATGCGAGGGCTCACTTGATCAAGGTCGGCACTTTCTGGCTGAAGGAACGTGTACAAAATCCTCCAAGTACGGCAGTGGATTGGATAGTACTATGAGACACCATGGCAGCGAGACTGCCCGTTTCGCCTTCTTTCATACTGTATCCAGGACTCTAAGCACTTTGCCCAAAGAACTAGAGAATAATCCAATGCACCATAGAGATCTCTGGCGTCTTCACCTTGAACTTGAATATCAATCTCTTTCTCAATTTTTCCGCAGTATACGTTCGCAGCAATCTTCCCGCCCTGCGCAGTATTCTGATCGGGAGACTGAAGGATACCGGTCTCGAGGATTCAGACACTGCCTTAGTTGCTACAACTTCAAATATCCTACCCCAACTACACCCAACATAGAGTTCCTCATTTTAAAACCAATCTATTAGGGTTGGGTGCTGACTGATGGACTAGACCTTCCAGTCAACGATATGTTGTTATAAACGCGTGGTACGAGTTGTTGCACTTTGTCTGTTCAGATATGTGACTGATAGACAACATTAGAACGAATTATGAGTTGCACATTTGACACTGCTATCACTAAGCATGTAGCAAGGTCCTCTTCCTCCGCCGTAAAATCGAACTTGGCCGGGAATAGAGTGTTTTTGAATTCGAGGTGTAGAAGCTTGCCCACTGCACAGCCAATTTGTGTAACATCAATGATATGTGTATTGATTTGTCATCTATACGCAGGTGGCTCACTTAGACATCCAGTCCTCCTCTTTCCAAGTGTTGTATCCCTCCACAAGATCATATTTCTTGAACCATTCAGGGGAGGCCAACTTAGAGCAGCCATGGGAGTTGAAGAGGCTGTTTAATTCTTGGTTCAAGGCTAGTAGCCAGATGCTACAAGTCAGCCAGGGCTGTAACTTCATAGAAGTGCTAGGGATTCTCGTACCTGAGAGCGACATTCCTGATCGGGGTAGAAGATAGAAAATCTCGTCGCCTTCATAGGCGAGGAGAAGAGTACTAGGTATCTTTGTTCCTAAGATGCAAGACTAAGGTTAGTAAATCTGTCTGCCAAAAAGAGATTAAAATACGTCTAACATACCCTTTGGAACAGTAAAAAGGTAGGGCTCTGGAAGATCATAGCCCATGGATTTCCGTTCTTCATACCAGTCTAACCAATTCCGTAGAATTTCCAACAGAAAGGTTGCATGTGGCATCATCATAGCACCATTCCGGACAGGGTCGTTGTGTTTAGGGATAGGATGAATGAGTCCATCATCCTGAGCACGGACAAAATCTTGGCCATGAAGATTTTCCTTCTCATCAGGCACAACATTGTCCGGGTCCATAGTATGTAGGGCCATTGTTGGCCCTCGCCAGGAGTAGTAATGAAGGGTACATGGGAAGGAGTCCTGATACACCCTCTTGGCGGGCAGGTCCTTGGTAAAGTGCTGCAGTGGTCCCGACGAGTAGGGTTTCCTCGCCGTAGCCTGCAGCTGTCGCGCTAACGTGCCGCTTGAAGACCTCAGTCCCTGGAATGCAGCCCTGGTGGTGAACATGGCGGTGTCACGGCGTGAAAGTGAGACAGAGCAAGAAGGGTGAACGATTGAGGTGAGAGTTGAGGCAAACAGCAGCGCTGGTACTGTGCCGTCCTGGCCTCTCATTTATATTGCCGGCTACGCACGGGCCAGCCAACAGGCTCGCAGGCATCACTGCGCCAGGGTCCACTTTGAACGGCAACATTTCCTCCCATACATGCCTACCTAACTGATTTCTACTACGCCCCGCAGTCTCTATTCATAGCTGGGAAACCCCGGTTGGCCCTGAGTGGCCCTGGGCGACCCTGGGCGGCCTCGTTGGTGGCCTCGTTGGTGGCCTTATGGCCCAATTTCTCGGAAGGATTCCTCGTGCCATGTTGGACGCCCGCTCGGGTGGGTCCATCATAAAAACAGTCGTGGGATCTGGAAGTGGCAGTGGCAGGCCAGACATAGGGTTGAAGTTGTGTCTTGTGGATACTGATATTTTCGGTGCTCTCCACCACAGAGAATGGACACGACCCGGCTAAGACCTCGTCACCTCGTCTTGTTGATAGTAGACCGTCCAACTGTTGGTCTGCTGCGGCCTGCCCAAGGCGCGGCTGAAACACCAACATCTTTTTCTTTTTTAGAAGGGCTTTGCAAATGTTGCGGCTGTTCTACCCTGTGGGTCGAGATGCTTGTTCAAAAGCTCTTCTGGAGCATATAAGCCGTGGACGTCGCTTGAGTCTACACAGAATTCTTCCCCTTGCAGACCAGATCACTACAATTAAACAACAACAACAACCTTTGTTCATCTTCCGATTCCGAGCTAGCTTGCATTTGTTCAACATCATATCCTCAGCCTCTTCGCAACCATGTCTTCAGCTGTAAAGGCATACACAAAGCTGCCCGTTCCCCTCTACCGCATGACCTTGGGTGGAAAGATCAGGATTCGAAAGTCCTATGATATTGCCGCCGAGGGACCTAACGAGATTGTTAAGCCCAAGCACCAGGACCTCAAAAACTACAAAGGTATCATGCTGTCATGACATTTAACTACCAATACTTTCGCGGTTTCTTTGCTGATAAACTGTTGTCCACAATAGGCCCAAATGGTGCCTCTATGCGGCCTTTAACTTCAAAACAGATAAAATTAATCGAGACCTATAAAGGCACTAATGTAGAAGTTGCCTACATCCCTGCAGGTAAGATTCCCTAGCTGATTGTACAGTGAGGAAGTGTGGCTAATCAATATGTAATAGGCACCGAACTACCAAAGGAGCTTATTATCCTCCACGAATGGACCCAGGGCACGGATGCCCATTATTCACTGCAGCCTAGGCAAGAGATGAAGCTTTCAGGTACGACCAAGCGCATCCAGATCAGGATATATTTGCACTCCCTGATTCGTAAACCATATTTTACATGCAGTACTAACAACTCAACAGACTTCCAAACCAAAGTCCAGGATTTCCTGACAGGAAAGTCATCTCGCACAACGCGAATAAATTGGCTTCTGAAGAACCGTGCTCCAGCCATGGCAAAGGGCCCAAAGGGAGAGGAGTTAAAGTGGAACTTCGAGACTACACAGTGGTACTACACCGACTCTGTGACGAAGCAGCCTGTTACTGTTCCCTTTAAGTAGTATTGAGTCACCCAGTGACGTAAATGAAGCTTCTCGCTGGTTCGAGAGTTGTATAGACACTCAATGATTAAGCAGAATATGTCTGTAAACAATCACATATCCTGCACTATCCAGATTCACAGTCTAGTGAGCCACTAAATGTGTCAGACCTGAATGTGTTCCTTAAGCAAGTCTACCCATTGGCGCTTGTCGTTTTCTAGTGAACAGATGAGGGACTTGTGTAAATCCCATTCCCGATCACCCTCTCTTAGCGGACTCGCATTACGGTTATAGCATATGATAATGTCAAATAGCTCGATATCATGACGAGCGGGTGGTACTGTGGACGGTTTCTGTGTGGCAAATGTGTGGGGTCTAGTATCTTGCCTATATCTAGGTGTTGGGAGAGATTTCCATAGGTAGTTTAAGTATTCTTTGGTCTCAATCTATAATACAGCCATCATATATCAGCCTTTTGTAACATTGTAGACTATCATGGCATCGCCCATCCCATCATGGCTGCCTTAGGTGGGGAATACTTAATCATGCGCATTATTGTCCTTTCCAACTAGCAGACAGTTTCTGGGAAATTATACCAGCCTCAAGTGCGATCTCAGTTTAGCAGCTTCTAAACAAATTAGGCACAAGAGATGGAGGCAGCTAATGACTGCTGGCTGCGGTCAGCTGGAAGGACATTACATCGATCCGTATTCGTGAAGGCACGACGACTGCAACATGAGCAGTCTCGCCCCAGTATAAAATGTGCCAGAGCGATTTCCGTGCCCGTGAGATTCTACGTGTTGTCACTAAGAGAATGCAAGAGATGTGGAAGCCTATTTCGTATTAGGTCCAACGTAGCTTGTCATTTTTTGAAGGCAGAAGATGCATAGTGAGCACTTGAGGCCACCAGATGGTGTTCTATGCGAACTATTCTGCTAGGCTCAGACATTACCAGATGAGACAGAGTAGACATCATTTCTGTTACCTCGATTGGAACCTGGCCTGTAATATTCAAACTTCGCTATTTCACTGAGCCTGCGACAATTGCTGTTACACCACATCGCCGTCGTTGCTAGGTAACCAGCGCATTGTCTCACCCTCTTGGCTTGGCCTCAACCGTCTGCTTGGTCTATTGCGAATCCGTCGATCATTTGGAGTCAAGACTTGCTTGAGAGCGCACGTGTCCGGTATTTCAATTCGTAGACTACAGAGTAATTACTATGGGCCATCATGTTATTGACTTCACCCATGAGATGGTTCCCCTTGTCAGTAGAGGGTATGACCAATTTAAGTGTCGTGTTGAGCATTGTGTGTAGAAATAGAGTTGGGTCAATGACTATATGCTTGTATGAAATATCATGTCTTTTTTCTAGTCTCGGTGATGTGAACAAGAAATTGATGCGGGTTGAAACTATCTGTTGCTGCCGAATGACAAGAACACAGCCAGGCAGGCTTGTCTCAATTCAGTAAACCCACACTTACAGTCTATCAAGATCATTACTTAGGATATGATGGACTATGTTTAAAGGCCCATGACAAGGTTGTGTCCACAGACACTGACCTGTGGAATATAGCTCGAGAAAATTCCCAGGTACGCATGTGCCCCCCAGATCAAACGACAAGAAGACAAGGGTCGTTATAGAAACCACTGGCGAGGCTGGTTATTCCCCGAGCCTCACATCCAATCGCGGTCGTTGACCCCGGGAAGTCTATTCCAGCTCGCCCGGTAAGTACCGAGCCCGGTAGGTTAGATGCAAAAGCTTGTACGATGCTGATGGCGCTCAGACGTCCTGACGCATTCCCACGCAGACAGTGACAGGCAGACCATGTGTGCACTGCCAGCCTAGCGACAGGTCTGTGACGCCTGTCGGACTCGACAACGCGCGTTTTGATGCCTCGCCTTGATCCCATGGCCACCCTTGGTGGTTTGTGCATTCTGCACTTTGTCACGTCACGTATCGCGAGAGCGAGCAGATGACCTAAGAGCTTGCAGTACAGGTGAAGCGGGATCCGGGGACATGTATGTCTTGCTTATCCGTTGGGGATGCCCACAATGCTCTGCGTCGCTCCCATCTGCAGAGTCTCGGCGGCAGTATACCTATGCGAGACCATGGCGGCCTGGTCAGAACCAATTCCTGAAATTGACCATCAGGGCCCATAGAAGAAGTAATGGAATAGGGGCTGACATCTTAATTCACATCCTGATGGGCCCGATCCCTTGGGCCCAGACGTCCGCCGTCAGTGAACGACGCGACCCCATACGAGCGACTAGGCTCCCCGACAGCCACGACAGCATCTCTCCAGTCGCACCGGCGGGAGGCCCAAAGGGTTCGGTCCCAGAGGAAGGCCAGCTGTCATTCGCCCCGGTGGCCCGAACGCAGTGGCACATGTGAAAGAAAAGTAAACTTTCCTTGACTCATGCCTGTGCCTCTTCTTCGACAGCATGCATTGATGATGGGCTTTTTCGTGGTTGTGGATGACTGCATGATAACGAGGCGGTTACACGGTGGTGCACAGGAGATAGTCGCTTGGGGCTGAATGACGACGGCCGCGTCGATAATCCGTGGCTTACCCTAACACGGGGAGTGTGAGGCTTGTGTGGTTTGCCTAAGGGGCCAAGACCCAGCTACGGTAGAGACGCTGGAGGAGGATAGGCCCAGCGTCGCGGAGGCGGGGAGGGATATTGGAGGGACTCCCCACGCTCCCGCAACCGGTCGCAAGACAGTTGGCGTATGTGGCGGAGCCGAATTGAGGAACACAGGAACCTGCAGACCGCCTCTCCACGGTGACCCAGATTGTCGCATATCCATTGAGTCCGTGGTCGCTTTTGGTGGCAAATGCCATGTTCGTGCTGTAGCCCAGCCGGCAGATTGGAGCGTATGCTGGATCCACGTCATGTATCCCGTGCAGCGAACAGCGGACGACGCTTCCAGGAAGAGGGGTTCGGAATCTCCTTGGATGGACGTCTAGCTACAGATTTAGAATATAGTGGACGGGTAGGAGCAAGCTATATCCAACCCGTCGAGGACACTACGGGAGGTCTCGATCTTTGATCGCGCGTAGTCGAGAGCAGTCAAGACAAAAAACACGCGTGGAGCTTGAGGGCCCACCACTTGGCCTCTCTGGTCTGAGTATTGCATTCTTAGCCTGTTTCGGCCATGCAAAAGTTGAATGTTTTGCAGGCGTACCCGCGATGATCACCCAGGGACATGCAGTGAATAAGCTGCTGTATGGCTCGTCAAGGAGGGAAACGGAGTATTGGCGGAGCTCATTGCTGTCATACGGCCCGGTCACACGGAGAAGAAAGCGGGATGGGAGCCGGGGTCTTGGGGCGAGGGGCAAGCCACATAGACTGGGGCAGGCAAGCCTTTTGTGATGAGACTGCGCGACTACCAGCAGTTTCAGAGAGGGGTGTACGCGCAGGAGCCGTCGAAACGCACCCTTTTGTGCCTGTCAACCAGCGTTTGCCCTCTGTCTTGTGCCACAGAAGCAGTTTCGACCTTGGTGTGGGCGGCGGGCTGCCGTGAGACCGTAGAAAGCGACACTGAAGCTTTGGAGTGGCTTCTCACCACCCACCCCGGCGTCCACAAGTCACTGGCCGAGCTAGTCTTGGAAACTTGGCAGTCAGGCAGTCTGACAAGCTCGCGCGTTAGACTGGAGTCAGCTAATGTCGGTTCTGGGATGTACTGCAGCTACGGTCTCGCGCTGCTGCGAATGAGACCGATCTATAGGCGGTCTGAGGTGACCGTGAGGCTTTGGCAAGTGTCAATGAGGGTGCCGTCGTAATCTAAGGATTAGTCCCATAGTTACAAAGCCGGGGGCGGCGAACGGAGCGGCTGGCCCCAAAACCCCCCTGACATCTATTGTGCGGACAACAGCTCTACCATGGGGAGTCGCTACTGCGATAGCGACGAGGCAGAACACGCCCGGGCGGGTGGTCAGTCTTTAGGCTGCCTGCTGCTAGCCGTGCCCCGTCAGTCCACGTGTGCCGTCGAGGCTTGTTACGCAGTACGGAGTAGACATGCATCCGTGAGTGATTTTAGGGCGCTGCATTGCTCGAATCGACGGCCTGCAGGTGATGGTGGGCAGGTCAGGCCGGCCGGCGTGCAAGCGACCGTGGGGGAACCCGTCTTGCCAGTTATGAGTGGATGATGACTTGGGATGTTGGATCCTGAGGGAGTGGTTCGTAGTGGTGTGTCCAGTCCAGGAGGGCTCCCACGAGCGTCTCTGGTCCGGCTGGGGCATTCAATATAAGCCAAGCCGGGGGGCAGGCCAGCGAATTGAGGAAATTTGCATCCTCTCGTCCTGAATCAGTGTTTCCCCCAAGCCTATACGCAGGCTGTCTGTGAGACAAGTCTCGACGTCGACCCTCCAGACACAGGCTGGGTAGGGCAAAGTAGGCGGTTCGTCGCGCCTCGGCAGGAAATTTTAGGAGGTTGAGATATCCGCAGTTGGGCTTCTAGATCCCATGCAGGTGGGGACATATCAGAGGTCCCGCAGTCGCGATCGGTGATGGATACGGACTGCACAGGACGTACTCCGTATTGCCATGCCTAGACCAGAAAGCCGATGGGCCGATGTTGATCCCGCAAGGGCGGCACAGATGCATTCCAGAAGGGCAATAGTGCATCGGCAGGGAACAAAGGACGGTAGCGACAGGAGAGACAGGAACAGAAGTAAAAGAGAAAGCTGGGCTGCGTGAGGGGTGACGCTGCTCGCGGACATGCGCATGTCTTTGTACTGCGACTGAGGCTCGAGTGCGATGACGATGGGAGCTCCCGCCAAGGGAGCTTGTCAGGCTACATGGAGGGGGTGGCTCAATGGGAACGAGGCTTGCCAGGGCAGAGAGAGAGGCACAATCTCCTGTTGTTGGGGACGGCCGAGGGCGGCCGAGGACGACCGTCGAGTGTTCGGGATTCTGGGAGTCGAGTGAGAGAGAGACTGAACCTTATTCGAGCCCTGGGAAGGGGTGGAGCCTGGTCGGGCAGTGCGGGTGGTGGCTGTGATTGGGCACTATTCCTTCCGTATTCGCGCTAAGAGAGGGGGTAGTCTGCAACTGGCAACCGCGACAGACCTGAGTACATACGCAACACCCAGGCACACACTGGTTCTAGCAGTGGACTGCCTTAGGTAGCCCAGGGCACTTGCCCAAGCCGGCCAGGCCCCTAGGCAACCAGTCCACTGCTGCTGCTGCCCAGCTCCCACGAGGTGACGGTGGATGGGTCCCCTCACCCAGGCACTGACCTGACTCTGCTGCCATTCTTGGGACCGCCGTTCTGCCATACCAGCCTAGCGTACAACCACGCCCTGAGCGTCGTAACCGCCCCCCCGTCGCCTCCGAAACACCAGCGCACTGTTGTGGTAGGTGGCAGCCAGCAACGGGCAGCCCTTTGAGAATTTCCAAGCCCCCCTCCCCCGTTTTGGCCTGACGGGCCCGATCTGCCATTTCCAATCCGACCTTGGGACCTGGGACTTTTTGTTGACCGACATCTCCTTCTTCCCCCCCAAAACCAAGAGCGACCCAGAGTCAACTGTCAATCAATCCATCCTTACGGCGACATCAAGACCCGATCGAGGCATATTCTTTGACGCTGCTCTTGACCACTGCGAGAGAGAACTGCATCCCCAGTTTTTCCATCCATACAACAACGCGACAAAACCCTTTGGCGACAGGCTTCTTAGCCCCATCTCCCCCATTCCCCATCCCCGGCGACCAAAGCAAAGGCGAAAAAAAATCCACTGTCGTGGTCTCCTCCCTCAACCCCGTGCTTCCCGCCCTCGAAACTGCCACGGCAAACAGGCGATCAACCCCCTCGAGGCGACGACGGTTCATCATCAGAGAACCATAGCGACTGCACCCGTCTGCCCTCGCGCTCCCAAGAGGTAAAACCTTCCACGCGACTCACCCTGCAGCGAACCGCTCCCGCGGCAAGGCGATCCACTCCCGCCCCCCGCTGCAGCTGAAGCTGAAGCTGTCGCTGTCTCGACGCGACACCCCAAGACGTCCGGCACCACAAAGACTCGTGCCCAGTCGACTCTTTCAGATCAACCTCATCTGGCCCTCATCACCGTCTGCGAAACAAGACGCCCGCTGCAGACGCTTTCATTTTTGAAAGCTTATCACAGCTGAGATCACTTCCAAATAGTACGTACCTGGTCTGTCCCGCCATGCCGCCCGGCTTGTCTGGCCCCCCCCTCCAGCCTTGTTGCCTCGCCTTCTCCTTCCGATTGTCGATTCCATTGCCTTCCTCGCCTCCCTTTCGACCCCCCTACCAGTGCACGGCAGGAAATGAATTCTCGGCCTGGCTAGTCTGGCTTGTCTACACTTTAAACACGGTCATGATGGCAAATGCTAAATCTGCATCTTCAATCTAGATACGAGAAGTGCATCAAACCACTGGCCTGTCTGATTGCGTGAAACCTCGTCCGGCCGCAGCGCACACCATCCCCTCCGGCGCGTCCGCTCCTCCTCCCTCCTCTACCCCCTCCCGCCAGCTCCTGGCGGCCCTCCGAAAACACCATGGCAGATCAACATGATGTTGATTTGGACTCCATAATCGACCGGCTCCTGGAGGTCCGTGGTAGTCGTCCGGGCAAGCAGGTCCAGCTGCTCGAGGCCGAGATTCGATACCTTTGCACCAAGGCCCGCGAGATCTTCATCTCTCAGCCCATCCTGCTCGAGCTTGAGGCTCCTATTAAGGTAAGCAACTCCTGGTGCAATTTTCTGGTCGCGGCAGGCCAACTCGAAGTCTCGGCGCTGTGCTGACCCCACTCCTTCATCCCCAACAGATCTGCGGCGACATCCACGGTCAATACTATGACCTTCTCCGCCTGTTCGAATACGGCGGTTTCCCCCCAGAGGCGAACTACCTGTTCCTTGGTGACTACGTCGACCGCGGCAAGCAATCTCTCGAGACCATCTGCCTACTCCTGGCCTACAAGATCAAGTATCCAGAGAACTTCTTCATTTTGCGTGGCAACCACGAGTGCGCCTCCATCAACCGCATCTACGGTTTCTACGATGAGTGCAAGCGCCGGTACAACATCAAGCTGTGGAAGACATTTACGGACTGCTTCAACTGCCTGCCCATCGCAGCCATCATTGACGAGAAGATCTTCACCATGCACGGCGGTCTGAGCCCCGACTTGAACTCCATGGAGCAGATCCGCCGTGTCATGCGACCAACTGACGTAAGCCCACCCTGGAGGGCAGCCTGTGTTTCTTATTGCGGCTTTTGGCCCCCTCCCCCACCTCTTGGGACGTGTTGACATGGGTACTGACGGCATGTTGTAGATCCCTGACTGCGGCCTGCTCTGCGATCTCCTTTGGTCTGACCCCGACAAAGACATCACTGGTTGGAGTGAAAATGACCGAGGCGTCAGCTTCACATTCGGTCCTGACGTGGTTTCCCGCTTCCTGCAAAAACATGACATGGACCTCATCTGTCGTGCCCATCAAGTGGTTGAGGACGGATACGAGTTCTTCTCCAAACGCCAACTCGTCACTTTGTTTAGTGCACCGAACTACTGCGGCGAGTTTGACAATGCGGGTGCAATGATGAGTGTCGACGAGAGTTTGCTCTGCTCGTTCCAGGTTCGTACCAGGCCCAGATATTCGCGAGAGGGTTTTCCTCCCAGATTCATGTGGCTAACCTCGACTCTTCGTGTAGATTCTCAAGCCCGCTGAAAAGAAACAAAAGTACGTCCCCGGCCTTGGAGGCAGTAGATCCATCACTGCTCCCAGGAAACCGTCCAAAACCTAAGTTTGAATTCACGCACCAACACCTCGTAATTTTAGGTTCGGACGACGATGATTGCTTCTTCCATGAAGTGCCCGACAACAGTCATACCTGACTCCCATCACAAGCGGACTTTTGCTGGAAACCCCGTACCAGAACAACAAGGCCCTCTACCCCAGGTTCTCCTCGTACCGAAGCCTCGCCTCGATGTATACATCACTCTCCGCGTTGACCAGGCGACATGCCCTGACCCGCCCGACTTGCCCAGGAGGGACCTCGACGTGCTCAACCGGCTTCTTTGGTTGCAGTCCCTGACGAGCCCGACATTGTCGAATATGTATTAATGGTAGTCTTTCGCTTCAGCTCATTCTAAAGACGAACGGCGGTCACTCCTATTACCAAGTGCACCAAAGCCCTTACCAGCTCCTGACTATCATACCAGACAATTGATCCACGCCTACCTCCTGCGATTTTGGTACAGGGCACCCCCGATAATCCGAACCCTGCCTCCCATGGTTGTAGCCGAAGCGCGGTGGCAAGGTTCCTTTCCTGGTCGACGTCGTGGGATGGATGGCTGTGGAGAGATGCTCCTACAAGACTCTTTTGAACACCGAGATCGGTAATAAGGGGGATGGGATACCTTGTGTCCTCCGTTGAGGGGGACCGTTTTGATGAGTGGGCAGTTGACAGCGGATGATGCGGTTGTGCCGGGCCGGTCGGGTCAGGTCGGATCACTGAATGAGAAAAGTGGGAAGAGGGGTTTTCTTAATCGCCATGTTTAAGTATTGTTACTGTCGAGTTTGCGGTTTCTTGCTGATTTGACCTGGCCGCATCTTTTTGTGATTGCTCGTGACGGAGTCTCGTGTCAGGCGTTCCCGCCTTGCAGCCCTGCGATCTCCTACACCATGAACCCCCTGGCCTTTGGGGGTTGGGCCGGGCCAACATGGTGGCCAGGCTGGGGATGGAAAGCCTCGACCAAACAGAACATTCCACTACGTCGTTGGGACAATCGTGACGAAATACGATATACAAAGACTATTCCGCACATCCAACATATGATCGTACCCATAGGATAGAGTAACCGGCCCGTGAATTGAGCCAGACCCTTGTGGACCGAAAATCAGAGGCCTTGGCGACGGCCTTTTGCAGGCACAACTAGTCCATTATGGAAAGCGATGACCATGCTCAGCAAGTCTGGTGAAGCCTCTCAGGCGGGCCCAATGCCGCTCGATCCGAGAATGACAGACTCCCAGATCGCCACCTGAACTTCTCGCCTTCACGTCGTCCACTTGCACCTAGGCCTCATCTCAGTCGCAGTCCTCACACTCCCGCTTGCTCTCGCACGCGGCCGTTGCCTCGGCGGCGGCCTCGCTCGCGCCCGGGTACCCGGCGCCCGCAGGGCCCGCGGCCTCCAGCTCTGCCCTGGACGGCCTGGCCTTCTGGGGCTGCTGTGCCTCCCCAGCACCTCCTCCCCCTCCCCCTTGCTGCTGCTGGTCCCCAGTGCCTGCCTTTGCCTCACTGGCGGGTACAGCAGCACCAGCAGGAGCGGCAGCATTAGGCCTCGCGTGGTTCCTGTCGACGTGCCCCAGGTCCCGGCCGGGCTCGATGACGTCCCTCACGCGGCGCTTCAGCTCCTTGGTCTCGGGGAAGCCGCCGTCTGTCTTTCGGTCCCAGAGGACTGTGCGAGCGGGGGCGATGCCTCCTCCTCCTGAAGCTGCTGCTCCTTCTGATCCTGGTTGCGGTGTTTGTGAATGGAAGATCTCGACTGTAAAGGTCCCGCCCGTGGATGGCTGGAGGGCCACCTCGCCTAACGAGGTTGAGAATGTTGAGAGGAGCTCTTGTGCGTACTGTACATGGGTTGGTTAGTATTTTCAGGTCGTCGGGCTTATTGTGAGTAGAGAGATGTATGTATTTGTGGTTGAGTGAGTGAGTGTGAGGGTGTGAGAGTGAGTTCTGAGCGTACATATGCTGCTCGTAGCATCCATTTGCACCTGGTGACTGGTTAGTCCTTATGATGTCCATTTCCATGACGGGATGTAAAAACTGCCTTTTATTCCCTCTGGATGCCAGACTTACTGAGTGCAGAATTTGATGGTCACTCGAGGCAGCGGGTAAGGCGCTCCGGTATCGACGTTGTCCGCCATGACCAAATAGATTCGTGTGAATGAATGAATATGGTTCTCTGGTAGTTGATGCTGTTTGTTGGTCGAGAGACAGACGCCTTGTCCACTGGTGTTCTTGGGTATGTCAAGACACAATTGTCTGTCTGAATGCTACACTCCTCGTGCCGATGACATGAAGGAAGGGTGTGGTTGCAGCCGGCCGGCCGTCACCGAGGAGCTTCTCCGAGGTGGGGGGAGGGTGGCAGGTGAGAGGGTTGGAAACCCCTGGCCGACCCAGCGCACCGGAGCCCAGCCCGGTACCGGTTTTTGCTCACCTCGGAACCGGACGGTCGGGGCGGACGCGCGCCAGTTGTCAGCATTTAAGATTTGAACGTTGCTTTCAACGGCGTCTGTACCCGACGCCGTTGTTGTTACAGTGATAAGTCACTGTCCAAGCTGTTCAATGCTGAGAATTCTCTAAGGACAGGACTGAGAGGCACATGCAGTTGATGCGCGTTGCATATAAGACACTGCATACATCATAGCAAGGAACGTCGCATAGAAAACTTGGGCAAAGTTTCTTTACAATCGCAAGTTTCCAGTCTCGGCTTCTACCACGTAGCATCCATCCATCACATTGCGTACGCGCAGTTTGTGGACGCTCCCTTCCCAGAGACCACTCAACGATCACTTCAGTACACAGCGATGACTTTCAAGTACTTGAGAGGTATGAGGAACCAGAAAAATAGAAATTGTTTTCGAGCCTGCCCTAACTCCAGAAACTTGTCTAGCCTTTGAACGAGACAAAGGGGGTATCAATATGTGCAGAAAACAGATAAGACATGAAGAATATGGCCCACCACCGCCCTCCACGCACCCATTACTATCACCCACAGCCAATATCGATAGTTCGAGCCACCTCAGAGAAGCAGCTCGTGATCAACCACACGCCGAGTCCTTCCAGCCACTGGTCTTCAGTCCTCAGTCCTTGTAAACCTTCCACTCCACGCCCGCAGAAGAGGGATCCCGCCTGCAACCCATCTCGCCGCGTATTGACGGCAACTTGACAACACCATCACCATACTGTGATATCACTGACTCGATAATGTCGCTGACGTCCTGGTTGCCGATTCTGTGTGCGCGCAGTCTCCTGGTCAGCAAGAACACAACATCACCCAGTGAAGCAAACAGGCCGTAGCAAAGAGATAGGATAGAGGTAGAGATGGAGAAAGAGAGCAAGGCACGACTTACGGTATCGTCCCAGTACTCGAGTCAGTATGTCGGACCGCAACGACGCAAGACTCGACGCGCGCAAACTCCTCCCACGAGCCGGCGGACCCAAACGCCGTCACAAGCCAGAACCCGTCCCGGCCACTGACGTAGTCGAGGAACGTCCTGCAGTCGTTGACCGAGGGGCCCTCGTCGCCGTCCTCGCTCGGCGCGAAGGTGCTGTCGCCGCACAGGTTCTGGGGGCTCTTGGAGTTGGTCCACGTGACTGCGCGGATGGAGGGCGTGAGCTTTTATCTTTATACTTTTCTCCGGGGGGTTAACACTGGGGAGAGTGGCAGGTGGAGGCGGGGGCTGGTGGGAAAGAGAGAGGAGAAACTTACAGTCGCGCCGTTCCAGCCGGTCGTCCTCGCGGACGGTGTCCCTACCAAGACCGACGCTGCGGTGGACAATGGGGCTCGAGTGGGCGTGCGCGATGACAGTTGAACCCACGGGGTGGCCGGCTGCGATGCCGACGAGGGCCAGGAGGGCGGCTCCGAGGATGATTGCGAGCCGCGACATTGGTGCGTGACGACGTGAAGTCTGCTTCGGTGCGCAGAGAAGAAAGGTAGGGCGGCCGCCAGGGTTTGGTCGTAAGTGGTTTATGTATCGCGAGGAACAGACGCGTCGATCAGGAACAAATGGAGGCTTGAGGCGTTGGAATGTGGGTGTCTCGAAACCTCGGCAACTCGTAGAACAGAACACAGGATTCGCTCCCCGGCCAGGAGGGAGAGGCTATTTATCTTCCCCAGAGAGCTATAGAGCAGGTTGAAGGAAGAGGAAAGAGCGGCCGACGATCGCCCCTTATGCGGCCATCAATGGGGCTCGAGGTCGTGCGCTTGAGGCCGGTGATGTTCGCTCGGTTGCCGTGCAGCAGATGCCCCAAGTCTGTGAGCCGCAACAGACCACAGGCAAACGGGCGGTGCTGTTGAGCCTGCCTTCCTTGCCGTCAAACCGCCCCTGCCTTCCCGGCGAGCTGGGTTCTTGCCACTGGGTTTGATGTCCTCCCTCGGTATTCTGCCACTGATCTAATGGCTTGAATTTGAAAGACTGGGTCTCGCTCGCGAGTGCATTGGACCAGAAGAAGGTGCGCGGGTGGGAATGAGGGTGAGCACCGGGCCCCTGCACACCGGAATGATGCTAAATTCCAACCCACGTGCTGTTGAGTGAGACATCGTCACGGAAACGGACGAAGCAGGACAGACTAGCGAACCCCCAAGCGTGGGACTGAAGAGAGACGAGCAGGAGATAAGATTGGGGCGTCCTCGGTGAACAAGAGCCCGCGCCAGTGGTAGCCCAAGAGCATACCATATCCTGCACATGTGAAAGGGAAGTAAGCGACTGATTCACACCTGATTGTGCCCCCAAGGACTCGAGATTTAAAGTGGTAGGAGTGTCGTCAGGGGAGGGATGGAGAAGTCCGGGCAGTCAGTAAGGTCACACACACACAAAGCAACCCAGCTCTACTCCGCGCCGTCCCTGCTGTGTCCCACCAACCTTCGAAGAAAGGAAATAGACCGGAGAGAGAGAAGCTGGGCGCGGGCAGGCGGCGCGGACAGGCGCAGACGCCCGTCGCACAAGAACGAGGAGCCCTCCGCCGGCGCCCGGGAGTCGTTACCTCTCCCTGGGGCCCGTGCGTGTGTGCGTGTGCAAAGTTGTCTCGGGAGGCCCTTAAGGTTGTCCCCGGGCCGCACCAAACACATTGCACGAGGGGAACACTGGGACCACCGGCCTGTGTCGTGCGGCTCGTCGGCGTGGCTGGAGACTGACTGGGAGCGTGCGGGGGGAAAGACGCGTGGATCCGTCTGTCTGGCGTAAGGCATGGACGACTTACAGCGCAGGTGATAATTCCGAGAGAATACCAATCCGCGGAATGGCGTCTCGTTGGCTCGAAAGTCAAGCTTGGGAACTCAAAAGAGCACTTACCGTACAAAACGACATGACACATGCCCTGTTGCGAAATGTGTCATGACCAAGATACGCATACCGCATCCCATGTCGCGCTTGAGCAGAGGCGTCCGAAGATGTTCGTCGTGACAGAGGTGGTATTCACGTTTTGGAGAGGCCTAGACTGACGAGGTACAAGTGAAGAAATAGTGTGACGCAGTATTAATAGCATGCAGAAATTATCCCCTCTTGCCGGTATCCACAAAGCCCATAAGCAAGAGGTTTGTATGAAGAAATAAGAAAACAAGACCATTATCGTAACCGCCCCAAGTGAGAGGCTCTCCTCCCTCGGAATTCCACGGGCCAGGGCGAGTACGGCGGCGAAAGTTCCGGGAGGCGGGGGCGGGTATATCGGTTTTTGGCCCTTCTGTTTCCCCTCTGGTTTCCCTCTGGGGGCTGCCGAGTTTGCTCCCCCTTTCGTCGCTCGTTTCGTGCTCGCTCCGGTGCCGTTTCTCTGTCCCATGGCCCTGATGGCGGCCAGGGTGGTCTCGCAGGGGTTCCGTTTTCCGCGTGTCAACGCCGGCCGAGCAAACAAATAAAGCACAAGGCAAAACGCAAGTGTGTCCTCCCCGGGGTGTCGCCGTCGCCGTCGCCGTTCGTGTGTCTCGAAGAAGATTGCCGCTCATCGCTCGGGCTTTTCCATCGTCTCGAGATCCCTTAGAAACATCGCATCCATCATTGATTTGTCGTCGCAGATATTACATGACCAGGCAGCAACCTCCGCTCTGTTGTGGTGCATAAGGGTCCTCGCCCTTTGGCACGACACCCCATACGGTGACGACCATGTAGTCTCTGGTGCTGTTACAGTAGGCGATGATGCTGTAGGAGGCGCCTTTTGTCAGCGTGTGATGCTGCGCGACGTCCGGTCGGCCGAATCTTACCTTTTGCTTGCTTGGCTGACGGGGATACGTTCTCTCTCCAGGTCCTCACGGAGGCGGTTGTTGAGCTCGGTAAGGCGACGCAGCTTCAGGTCTGCCATGCTCTGCTTGTTCTTCTTGATCTGGGTCGGGTCGCCGACATCACGGGAAGTGTACTGAGGCATGTTGGTTGCGTGGGACGAGTTTGATGCCGAATTGGCCCGGCTGCGAGAAGGTCGTCGGGGAGGAGATGCAGAAGTTGCGGAGTCAAAGCCCCCAAGTGCGAGGTTGGGTCGGGCTGGCGACTGAGGAATTGCGTGATGGCGGACTCGATCCTTTTCCCTGTCTTGGTCGTGCTGTTCGAACATCGTGAATGGTTAGTAATGCCTTAAGGGGGGTTGCCGATTGAGGCGGGGGCTGGTTTGACGAAGAAGGGTTGACGGGAGGGGATGGTTTGATGTTGTCTCTGGTTCGGAGGGTCGGCAGGGCAGGGCTGGACTGGGCTGGCGGATCACCAGTCTCTGACGGTGAGGTTTGACAAACGGTAGGACAGTAGGACGATTGGCAATCGATCGGATGTTGGGGTCTCAGGGCTGCACAAGGGGAGGGAAAAAGGGTTTGACTTACGATTGAGGCTCGGCAAGAAGTGCGGGCAGGTATTGGTGGGCGATAAAGGAGAGGACGGCGGGTTGGATTGGATTGGATTGGAATGTGCAAAGGAGGGAATGAGGAATTGGAGGACGACGACAACACGCTCTCTCATGAAGCTGTGCAGTGCAGTGAGTGCAGCGAGCAGGTAGCGAGTAGCGGGTTGGGAAGAGGAGAAGCCGGCCTGGGGAGAGTAGCCGGTTGCTGGCTGCGGGCGATCAGGTAAGCAGGTGGACCCAGCCTAGGTAGGGATAGACAAGCGTTGATGGAAGTACCGTACAGCACAGGAAGAGGCGAGCGGACGCGGGAACGGGTATTGGGGGGAGGTGCTTACCCAGACAAGGTAGACTACCTAGGTACCTGAAGGGGCCTGGGGGGGAGGGGAGTTGGGGTTCTTCCGGGTGGCTTTGGCTTTGGGCTCCTGGCTATGGTCGGGGGTGCGGTGAGGGCCTGCGGAAATCCACTATCCACCAGGGTAGGTGAGGTGAGAATGCTCTGCGCTGCACTGCAACACTGCAATCAGGGTTGGCCTGGCCGGGTTGGTGGGTGGTCAGGGGTCAAAAGCTGCTGTTCTCCCGGGCTGGCTGGGGCTTGGAGCTTGGGGCTGGAGCTGCAATCAAGCAGGGGGGGCGCTGGTTCTTTTCTCCCTTGGCAGATGGGCGAATTGAGCATGAGCTGACCGCGACCACAAACACACACACAGACACACGGGGAAGAGGAGACTGACTCTTCTCGATCAGGCACGGGGAAGGGGGGGAAAAGGACTAAAAGAATGGAAAACCAAAGGCGGCCGGGATCTCGCTTTGGGAGATGCGATGCAGCAGCAAAAGGAGAATACGCGAACCAAGCCAGATTGGAAGTCGGCGATTGGCTCGGAAACAGGTCGATGAGATTGCAGCTGGACATGGCTCCTACGGTAGGACGGGCCCCAGGGCCCTTCCGCCGCCCTCCGCCTGCGACAAATGCATCATTGGGTATGTGGACCGGCAGCCCAGCCCAGCCCAGCCCTCCTGGTCTTCTCGGGCCCGCCTAGGTCTCCTGCCAATTGCCAATTGCCCTCTTTGGTTTTCCCCCCACTTCCCACCCCATCACGGAAATGAGACTTTGAGTTGCCCATTTGTCTCACCGTTTGATGAGATTGTGGGAAGACTGAACGGCAATCACATACACACAGACACACACTCTTGCACACACGAAAACATTTTTATTTCTTAAACCAGCCGTGGGACTCGGTAATATTGAGCACTACTAGAGCACTCAAGACCCTATCCTTGCCTACATATGGACTACACATACACAGTACAGTATATACACCTCAGATGAGCGTGCAGCTCAAAGACAGGAAAGACGAGGCGAGCAGGGTCTTGGCGAGGCGTCTCGACTACAGTGTGCATAGTATGGCATTTGTATACTATATATACTCCAAAGCAAGAGGTGTCTGGTCCATTTTACTGGTCTCTGATCTCTGACGACCTCTGACCTGTGGTGAAGCTTATCAAACCCTCAGCGTCGACTGTCCCGTCGGAGAAAAAGCTTGGAGGGCATCCGAGCGCGAGGCGGGAACACACACCATTCAGGAAGTTTTCCTCAGGAGACTGCACACACTGTCACATTGCAATTATCCGGGATGCCTTTATCGAGGATTTCCTCCTCACATAGATAGTACTGTAACCTCACATATGCTGTGAACGGCGGGGTACTCTCCCTCCCATTACCCACGCACCCAACCCACGTCTACGCCATGCCCAAGGCCATGGCCCCTCAGGCTAGTGGCTGCCTGCGCGTTCCGCGTCCGTCCTTTGACCAGCAGGCAGCATCACAAACAGCAGTCTTCCCCAGCCAAATGTGAATTCCAATACAGTCATCTTGATCCCACGAATGAGATACCTTGTCCATCCATGATTGATTCCCCCGTCTCCTTGCTGGCGGCTGCATGCTTCAAGAGCAACATTTCGATGCACGTGACTTGGACTTTCCTGTTTCGGCCTAGCGGTTTCGCACAAGTCGACCGAGCAAACCCACTGCACTCTCTCCCTCTCCAAGATTTTTTCGCAGCAGGCAGAGTTTTGAGTCGGCCGGGCCTATTTTGCTGTTCGTCACAGCCTTGACCTGACTGCCAGTCCGTCCCGTCAGACAGGCAGATTTTCCAACGAGAATCAACAGAGCCAAAGTCCATCGACTTTCGGTCTTTAAGCGAACTCTGTTGACTCTCGCTCCTTGGGAATCTCCCTCCTCCCAACACAACCACCCCTCCCACCCCTGAGAGAGGAGAGACCAGACACAACTCTGCCCACCATGCCGCCCCCGCCGCATCAAAAACCCGAGAATGTTCTCAAACGCGCCCACGAGCTCATCGGCGTCGGCCAGGCTCCAGCCGCCCTGACCCTGCTGCACGAGCACATCACCTCGAAGCGATCACGAAATGTCCCCATCGCGTCGCTGGAGCCCGTCATGCTCCTCCTCGTCGAGCTGTCGGTCGAGCAGAAGAAGGGCAAGCTGACAAAGGACGCCATGTACCAGTACAAGAACATCGCCCAGAACAGCAACATCGGCACCATCGAGCTGGTCCTTAAGAAGTTCCTCGAGCTCGCTGCCGACAAGGTCACCGCCGCCCAGGCAAAGGCCGACGAGGTTCAGTCCAGCATCGAGGCGACCACCGGCGAGGCCGGCGTCGATGACCTCGAGGCCACCGAGACACCAGAGTCCATCCTGCTCGCCACCGTCTCTGGCGAGCAGTCCAAGGACCGCACCGACCGCGCCATCGTCACCCCGTGGCTCAAGTTCCTCTGGGAGGCATACCGGACTGTCCTCGACATCCTCCGAAACAATGCTCGCCTCGAGATCCTCTACCAGAGCACCGCCATGCAGGCCTTCGACTTCTGCCTCAAGTACACCCGCAAGACAGAGTTCCGCCGCCTGTGCGAGCTGCTCCGCAACCACGTCCAGACGGCTGCCAAGTACTCCCAGCAGATGCACGCTATCAACCTGAACGACCCTGATACGCTGCAGCGCCACCTGGAGACTCGCTTTCAACAGCTGAACGTGGCCGTCGAGCTGGAGCTGTGGCAGGAGGCCTTCCGCAGCGTCGAGGACATCCACACCCTCCTCAACCTGAGCAAGCGCCCGCCAAAGAACATCATGATGGCCAACTACTACGAGAAGCTCACCCGCATCTTCCTCGTCGGCGAGAACTACCTGTTCCACGCCGCTGCCTGGTCCCGTTACTACCAGCTTCTCCGCCAGTCCGCCTCCTCAGTCGCGACCGGCCAGAGCAAGAAGTCCGACAACCCGGCGGCTACCGAGGCCGACCTGCAGAAGGCTGCCTCGTTCGTCCTGCTGTCGGCTCTGTCCATCCCCGTCATCAGCACTACGAGATCCCGTGGTGCCATGGTCGACTTTGACGAGGCCAAGAAGAACAAGAACTCGCGTCTGACCCATCTGCTGGGCATGAACTCGGCGCCCACCCGTGCTGTCCTCTTCCAGGACATCCGTGCCAAGCAGCTCATCCGCCGTGTCCGCCCCGAGATCCGAGACCTCTACAACATCCTTGAGGTTGATTTCCACCCGCTCTCCATCTGTGAGAAGATCTCGCCGATCCTGGCGCAGATCGGCGCAGACCCTGACATGCAGAAGTACGTGCTGCCTCTGCAACAGGTCATCCTGACGCGCTTGTTCCAGCAGCTGTCCCAGGTGTACGAGACTGTCGACCTGGCTTACGTGGAGGGTCTGGCCAACTTCCCCGAGCCCTTCCAGGTCACCCGTGCTACCATTGAGAAGTTCATCATGAACGGCAACAAGAAGGGTGACCTCGCTATTCGCATGGATCACGCCACCGGTGTGTTGAGCTTCGACAAGGACATTTTCTCGTCGGCCAAGGCTGCCAGTGCCGGTGCCGCGGGCGGTTCTGCCGAGGCCGATGCTGGCATAGGATCTGTTCAGAGACTGCAGAGCACCCCCGCAGAGATTGTGCGGACTCAGTTGACTCGGCTGTTCAAGACCCTCCACACTACCTGCTACTACATCGACCCCACGTTCAACGAGGACCGTATCAAGGCTCGCCAGGCGGCCCTCGCCCGGGCCAAGGCCGGCGCTGACGAGGAGCACCGGGACATTTTGTCCCGCAAGGAGATCATCCAGAAGCGCAAGGAGCAGGCCTCTGAGATCCGCGCGCGTATCGAGCGCGAGAACGCAAACGCCAAGCGCCTCCGTGACCAGCAGCTGCAGGAAGCCGAGACGCAACGGTTGCAGCAGGAGCTCAAGGACCGTGAGCAGAGGAGGTTGCAGAGGGAGCGCGAGGAGATCCACAAGATCGAGATTGAGAACACCATCAAGGAGCTCAAGATTGGAACCAAGCAACTCGGTATCGATCCTGAAGACCTGGCCAACCTGGACAGCAGCCGTCTCCGCGCCATCAAGCTCGCCCAGCTCGAGCGTGAGAAGAACGACGTCAATGAGAAGCTGCGCATCACTGGCAAGCGTATTGATCACCTTGAGCGTGCCTTCCGTAAGGAGGAGGCTAAGAAGCTGGGTGGTGACTACGAGAGGCAGCGCGCCGAGGATCTCGCCGCCTATGAGAAGACCAAGAAGGAGACCCTGATCGAGACCAAGCGAAAGCACGAGGAGTCGGTGGAGCTGAAGCACCGTGTGCAGCGTCTTGTTCCCTTCTACGAAAAGTTCAAGGAGAGCCTGTATGAGCGTCGTCGCGACGAGTTTGACAAGAAGCGCCGTGACGCAGACAGGGAGATGGAGAAGGCGGTCGCCGCACGCAAGAAGGAGTATCGGGACAAGAAGATTCGCGAGAAGAGGGAGCGCGAGGAGAAGGAGCGGGCTCTCCGGGAGGCCGAGGAGAAGGCTGCCCGCGAGAAGGAAGAGCGCGAGCAGCGCGAGGCCCAGCGTCGCGAGGAGATGGCACGGATCAAGGCCCAGCGCGACTCGGAGCGCCAGGAGGCCCTGGAGAAGGCGGCACTACAAGCCCGCCGCGAGGAGGAGGCCCTGGCACGAAGGCAAAAGGAGAAGGAGCAAGCTCGATCCATGCCTGTCCGCCCGGCTCCAGCGCTGGAGCGCACCGACTCGGCCGATCGCCCGTCTGGCCCACCACGTCTGGCCCTGGCCGGTGGCAAGCCCAGCTGGCGTGAGCGCCAGGCTGCGAAGGAGGCGGCCGGT
Source organism: Diaporthe humulicola (assembly GCA_038088545.1). NCBI lineage: Eukaryota > Fungi > Ascomycota > Sordariomycetes > Diaporthales > Diaporthaceae > Diaporthe > Diaporthe humulicola. Next base: position 351,454 of record JBBWSL010000019.1, read on the forward strand.
GAGACTACTTCTAACGACGCGCCTCCCGCGCGCGCCACTCCCCCACCAACTGAGCGAGCTGAGCGGGCCGAGCGCGCCCCTGTTGAGCGGGCCCCGCCGGCCGAGCGAGCCCCGCCGGTCGAGCGTACCGACTCGGGCGAGCGATCTTCCGGACCCCCGCGTCTCAACCTGGCCGGTCGCGGTGGCAAGCCTGCCAGCAGCTGGCGTGACCGTGAGGCTGCCAAGCGCGAGACAGGTGGCGATGCTGCCGGTGACTCGGAGCGGAGCGCACCTCCACCGGCTCGCCAGAGCTCTGGCAGGGGTGAGAATGGAAGGGACACTCCTCCGGAGCCCCTGACGGCCTCGCGTGCCCCCGGGAAATGGGTTCCAAGGCACCTTCGGGACCAGGCTGGCCAGTAGACCAGTTCATGAAGTAACGTGCCCCAGGAGTTATACAGGATTCAGTCACTGTCTATTGAGGAGGGTTTCTGTGTTTTAGGTAGCAGCCGCGGTCTAGAGAATGAAGCGATGGTACCCCCGAATGCCCCCGACCGATGTCAAATCTGTAATTGTAAAAGTTGTGATGTGGTTCGTAGCTGCTCTTTCAAATCTTATTTCTGGCAACAGTCTACAAGTTCATTTTTCAAACCCGAGTAATTAGTGACAAGGAGAATTCAAACAAGGTCGCAATTTAGACTCGGTTTGGTAGTCTGTCAGTCCCAATACATAATGCCTAGATAGGATAGGCCGAATCTTCACAAGGCGTCGTGGGCTAAAGGTGGGACCGCCTTATCTTATCGGCGAGGCTGTAACTTTTTTCTGTCGCTCGTCGCATTTCTTCCCCGGTAGAGCACCCTACCAACGCTAAACGAACAGTCCTCGTTCGCTACCGTACGGTCGGTCAGTCAGTCAAGATGCGGCCCCTCACAGAAACAGAGACGCAGACGCTCTTCCAGAAGCTGGCGCACTACACGGGCAACTCGCTCAAGAACCTCATCGCGCCGCTCGACGACTCGCCCAACGCCGACCGCTATGTCTTCAGGGTACACAAGGACAGGGTCTACTACGTGCGCCTGTCCATAGCCAACCTGGCCGTGTCGATTGGTAAGTCTTACAATTCCTGTTTCCCTTGCACTTTCATCGTTCTCTCTGGACCTTCCTCGCTCTAGGAATGGGGGAAGAGAGAGAGAGAGAGAGAGAGGAGAGACAATTAGAAAGAGGAACACAAAAAAAAAGACCGACATGCTAACACCACCTCGAACCCCCAGAACGCGAAAAGCTCGTCTCCCTCGGCATCTGCCTCGGCAAGTTCACAAAGTCGGGCAAGTTCAGGCTGCACATCACGTCGCTCCCCATCCTGGCCGAGCACGCGCGGTACAAGGTCTGGGTCAAGCCCAACGGCGAGATGCCGTTCCTGTACGGCGGCAACATCGTCAAGGCGCACGTGGGCCGCTGGTCCGAGGACTGCCCCGAGCACCAGGGCGTCATCGTGTACTCCATGAACGACACCCCGCTCGGCTTCGGCGTCACCGCCCGCTCCACCGCCGAGGCGCGCCGCCTCGACCCCACGGGCATTACTTGTTTCCGCCAGGCCGACTGTGGCGAGTACCTGCGCGATGAGGATAATTTGTTTGCGACTGGTTGAGGCTTGTATACTGGTCTTTTGGGTGAATACCTCGCTTTTGAGGGGGCAAGGGGCTGTTACATGGGGGCTGTGTGGAAAAGGAACCCAGGGTCTACATACCACCGTACGGATGTGGAAGCCCGTGTGCTAGGAAGCTATGGAGCCAAGGTTGAGAAAGCAATACGGCAGGCTGGACGTGAAGTGTCGCAAGAGAGGCACTCGCACCCACGAACAAGCAAGCATGTTGGAGAGGCGTTTTGGAGTTCAAAAATCAATTCAGCTCGGAGATGTCACCAACCGAGGGCATCAACCGAGTGAGCATGCCTACCTTATCTAGATACCACAATCTAAAGAGTGTTTCTGTGCCCTTAGAAAGTCTGGAGGTATGCTACGGGAATGACAAGCCATTATCAGGCTCTTGCCTGCCATGAAAACGTATAACTCTTTTAATCGAGCCTCTATCGAAAATGCAGTTATCCCTCCTTTTAAATCCTTTTAGTCGGCGGTCTTCCCATTCATACCACGCCTCAACGTTCAAGCCACTGCCAAGCTCTCACGTCGTGGGTATCGGCGTCTGCGGCCTGCTGCCCATGAAGAAGGTGATGTGCTCCCGCTCGGCGACGTAGCCGCTGTCGGCGTAGCCCAGCAGGCCCTCGATCTCCTTGCTCTGGTGGCCCTTGATGAGGGCGACCTGGGTGGACGAGTAGTTGACGAGGGCGCGGCCGACGTCGAGCGGCTCGCCGCGCCAGGGCCTGCCGCCCGGCTCCGCCGCCGCGGCGTCGTCCCGCTCGACGACCAGCAGCCGCACCGACTCGTGCTGCCCAAAGTGCCCGTCGACGTCGACGATGCCCGCCGGCAGGAGCCCCGCCTTGTCCAGCAGCGCGCGGTAGCACCCGGCGTCGATGTAGACGCCGCCGTGGGGCTGGAGCCCGTGCAGGAGCCAGAAGGAGCGGTCCCGGTAGGGGGAGGGCGACGGGAGGAAGCGCGTGTGCAGGGGCACGTCGGGCCAGTTGAGCTCGATGCTCTGGATGGACGCCCTGGACTGTGCGAGGGGGTCGTCGCCGTGGTGGTCGTCTCCGTTGCTGTGGGAGTGGTTTGAACCCGGCGACTTGATGGCCTGGATGTGCTGGGCGATCTTGCTGATGTTGCCCGGGTTGGAGGCCCGCGTGATGACGGTGGTTACGCCCGCCGACGTGGCCAGGCGCGCGGCGACGAGCTTGGTCGACATGCCCCCCGTCCCGAGGGATGACCCGGCCGAGGACGTGTCGGCGTGGATGGACGAGATGTCCTCTACTACCTCGATGGGCTGGGCGTCCGGGTGTGTGCGAGGGTTCTTGTCGTATAGACAGTCAACATCGGTCATGAGGAACAGGAGGTCCGCGTGGACCATGCCTGCTGTGATGGCAGACAGCGTGTCGTTATCTCCAAACTTGATCTCCGAGACTGCAAGGGTGTCGTTCTCATTCACAATGGGGATGACGCCCGCGTCCAACAGCTCGTTGAAGGTATTTTGCGCATTTAAATACCTTGATCGCTATGAAATAGTCAGTCAGTCCGTCCGTCGGCCAACCCACTCAGTGACATTCCAGGCAGGATCGGCATGAGTAAGAAGGGGCTCACATCTGCTATGTCGTTCCTGGTAATGAGAATCTGCGCGACTGGCTGCTTCAGGTGGCTGAACAGGCTGTCCCATATGTTCATGAGGCGGCACTGGCCGATGGCAGCAAGGGCCTGGAGCTGGGCAACATGTTTTGGCCTCTTTTCCCTCTCCATGCGCCTCATGCCGACGCCAATGGCGCCGGACGAGACAATGACGACTCGGTGGCCATCTTCCCTGAGCTTGTGGGCAGTCTCGACTATGAGGGACAGGTTGGTGAGGAGGGGCTGGTGAGTCTTCTCATCTACAATGGAACTAGTCCCTGTATGTGTGTGTGCCTGTGAGTCAGCCTCGTTTTGCGTTTGTACAAGAGACTCAGCTTGGAGTCTCGGGGCCAGGAATAGGCAGGTTCTCACCCAGTTTGATGACTATCCCGAGAGACTTTGGTCCCTTCATGTCTGCCACAGTTGATCAGCCAGTTAGCCCAAGAAATGAGCCAGGAATGACGAGTAAACCCCATGGGAAAGAGAAACCAGACGGCGTGGGGGGGACCTCGTCCCCTTTTTCATCATGTTTTACTAGACAGACTCACATTGCGACTCGTCGCCAGGATCCATGGTGTGATTCTGCAAGTATCCCTGGAGGCTCGGAGGGGGGAGCGAATTACAACGGGTAGCGAGTGCTGTGTGCTGCCGAGTAGCCTGGTTTCCCGCAAGGCGCAAGTGAGCAGCCGCACACAGTAAGCGGTTCTTTGGCTGGCGCAGGGAAAGGACTTACAGGTTTCGATGACTACCGCCAAGGGTTCGAGGGCGCGGGACCCGGTGGGGCAAGCAAAAGCGTTCGGTCCCTTTTGGACCGCCCAGCCTCAGCGCCGGCCGTTTTAAACGCGGAGAAGGAACGGCGGTGGATCCCTGCCGATCCCTGTCCAGTCCGTTCCGTCCCTGCCGTTCGCCTGTGCCAAATTTCTTGGGTGTGATGCAAGCTCAACTTTAGCAGGAACATCCAGTAGGACCTCGGGGACACGCATCGTGCACGCAAGACAGGATTGTATGACCCGAGCTGAGCAGAGCCTCACGAACACCCTCTTCACCACGTCATCGCCTGCCAGAGAACCACGACCCAAGCACACAAACAGCTCAAGCACCTTCTCTCAGCCGCTGCAGCTGCAGCTTGGCTAGCTTGACAGCCCGAATACTCGCATCACCCGCGATCCCGATCCCATCAACCAACCCACCAAGATGGCCTGGTGGACAACAACAGCAGCAGCCCCGAGCACGTCGGGCTCAGACACAAAGACGGCATCTTCATCCTCGCCCACGCCCACATCCACATCCACACCCAACCAACCCCCACAGACACAACCAGACCAGAAGCCCCCAAACCTCTACCTCGAGAACAACCCAGCGCGCACCGGCTTCGACCCCAAGACGCAGTGGTGGGTAAACTACTTCAAGATCCTGACGGGCCAGGTGACAAACGAGGGCGTGTTCCACTACCGCGAGGACCGGTACCGCACCAACGAGGCGCGCGACGTGGCGCGCTGCGAGGAGTACCGCGACTGGCTGTTCGCCTACTCGCCCACGGTGCGCTTCCTCAACGACAAGATCGCCGAGCTCAACCACGGGCAGGGCATGACGCCCGCGAACGTCCTGTGCCGCCGCTGCCCGGCCCGCCTGGTGGACGGCGGCGCCGCCGGCCCCCAGGTCGAGCGCCAGAGCGGCGGGTTCGAGCCCGCGCACGGCATCCTCGTCTGCGCCAACGAGGTGCGCAACCGGGGCCACCTCGAGGACACGCTCGCCCACGAGATGGTCCACGCCTATGACCAGCTGAGGTTCGACGTCGACTTCCGCGGGGAGAGGGACCTGCGGCAGGCGGCTTGTACTGAGGTAGGTTTCGATGAACTGCCTCTTCCCACTTCTGGGGGTTGTCCGGAAAATATGCTAGGAGATGGCTGGCTGACCTTGTTCTTCTTTTCTCACACAGATACGAGCCTCGATGCTTAGCGGCGAGTGCAGGTGGACGCGGGAAGTCCTGACGCGCGGCAACTACACCCTCACAGAGCAGTTCCAGAACTGCGTGCGGCGGCGGGCGGTACAGTCCATGATGGCGAGGCCGTGGGTCAAGAATGACGTCCAGGCCGTCAAGGTCGTCAATGAGGTCTGGGACTCGTGCTTCTCCGACACGCGGCCCTTTGACGAGGTATATAGATGAGGAGGAGGCACACCGAGGACACGATAAAACGGGCAGGGGAAAATATACCATGATACCACTTAACGCTTAACAGAAGATGTATTTGTACAGACGATAAGATTGTGAGCCGCCTGTATACGTATGCTGTGACCCCGTCGTGGTAGAGCTCACGATGTTGTAGCGACGGGCAGGATAACAAGAAACGCTTAAATGCAAATGAGAAGACTCCTAAACCCTGCAATATCTTACGCCTTTTGCCGGCACCATACCCTTCCATGAGTACCTTAACGCCATACAAGTTCAAACAAACATGTCACGAGCGACGGCGCACATCAAGGCCTGGGCCACCTTGTGTGTGCCGCCAATGCATTCAGTCACCACCAATGCAGTTCTGGATCATTTACTCTTCTCCCGGTCAGTGGCCCGCTCTCCCTTGACGCAGTGCTTCAGGATCCAAGGATGTGAGTGGACATCCTCAAGTGGCAGTCTCTTATCTGGGTCCAGCACCAGCAACTGTATTTGAGTGTCAGCCGAATCCGGGGAACAGTATGAGAAGGATCATGTGAGAAGTCGTACCTTTTTGATGAGGTCCCTAGCCTCGGGGCTGACAAATGATGGGATAGTCATGTCCGCCCGGGCGATACGTCGCTGGGTCATGACGGGAGTATCCTCAAAGGGCGCCTCGCCAACCAGGAACTCGTACGTCAGGACACCCAGGCTCCACAGGTCGACCTTCTCGTCGTACCAGTTGTCCTTGCTCCCGGACTTGATCATCTCGGGCGGGAGGTAGTCCAGCGTGCCGCAGAGGGTGGCGCGCCTGTGGGTCGGGGCGTGGACGCTCCAGCCGAAGTCCGAGATCTTGATCTCGTCGTGGATGCCGACGAGGATGTTCTCGGGCTTGATGTCCCTGTGGATGACGTGCTTGCGGTGCAGGTACCGCAGGGCCGCGGCCATCTGGGCGACGTACTGGGCGGCCTTCCACTCGGGGAAGCGGTTCGCCTTGCGCAGGAGCTTGTACAGCTCGCCCTGGCTGGCGTACTCGAGGATGAGGAAGATGCGCTTGGGGTCGTGGAAGTGCCCGTACAGCCGCAGGATGTTTGGGTGCCGCAGGTTGCTCTGGATCTCGATCTCGCGGCGCACCTGCTTCTCGACCCCGGAGCCCTGCTGCAGCTCCGACTTGTACATGACCTTGAGCGCGCAGATGAAGCCGCTGCTGCGCTCCTTGACCAGGTACACCCGCCCGAACTTGCCCTTGCCCAGCGGCTTGCCGATCTCGAACATGCCCAGGTGGAATATCCGCGGCTCGTCCAGCAGGGTCAGCTGCTGGGACTGCTGCTCGGACTCTGCCTCTTCCGACCTGCGGGAGACAGTCGTGCTGGCGGAGCTGGACTTGTCCTTCTTGGTTGGCGAGGGGGGGTTGCTGCTGGCCACCTGCGCTTTCCGTTGTGCTGTTTGAGAAGGCAGGGTGACGGTGGTGGACTGGGCATTTTTCTTGGTGGGCGAGGGAGGTAACGTTGGGAGGGCTGACGAGGGCACAGCTGCTTGACCTTTCCTTTGTGCAGTCTGAGATGGGAGGGTCACTGTTGTGACTGTGTTCGTGTTCTGGGACTGAAGGGCAACCTTGAACAGGCCTGGTCTGCTGATGGACTGGGAGAGCTGTGTGGAAGAAGAGGCGACAGTCTAAGCAATCAGGGTTCATCAAAATGAGGATTCCACGGGGACAATGAGAATTGAGGCTCACCTTGGATTTTTGGTATATGCGGCCGGCCTCACCGGGGTCGTTCTCATCGGTAATGGACATACGCTGGAGGCCGGTCTCCAACGCTCGGGTTGCCGCCATCTTGTGAGGGTGGATATCGTCGACGCTGCACTTCGCTAACGATTTGTAGTTCTAGGTTGAGATTGAGAACGAGCTTGGTCTCGATTGAGCGTGATTGCAGTATCTAGGTGGGAGGTGGATTGGAGGTGATGCTGTATTGCAGAGTCGGAGGATCTGGCTGACTGGGTCTGGGTTGTAGAAGCGGGCAGGAGGTAGATTTCTTGGTGGCTGGACCTGTAAGCTCGTATTGATATTTGGACCAGTTGCCGGGCAACAGGGTGGGAGGTGGGGCCCTTCCTTGGTTGCGGAGGCTACGGCTGGGCACCCCTGTCAGTTCCTCTTGCGGCTCCCATCCACCACCTCAACATCAAACCTTCTTTTTTCTGACTTCATGAGAACATGACTGCATCTGAATTAAAAGGTATTGCGGTGAAACCTGCACATTTCAAAATGAATAGAAAAAAAAAGGAGTGCGAACGGATCAGGAACGGTGTAGTAGAGCTTGGACAACGGGTTGGGCAGCTTTGGTTCTGGCGGCTTATACGAGTAGGTGTGTGCACGGCGCTCAAGTCTTTGGCTCAGTAATTGAAACGTGTAGAGTGAGAACTCGGGAGCTTCATACATGGTTAATTCATCTAGTATGTCAGTGACAACTGGCCGGGCCACAAATGGCTTTGTTGTAACGGGCGACTCGGGAACTCTGGGGCACACCTTCAGTGCATTTGCTGGGTTTCTACTTCACTTCGATTCCTCGAGCCCGTGCTACCACTAAATTTAGTTCCGGAAATACAGAACCGTGAATGTTATCCATGTAAGGAAAGGTCAGGTTCAAGGGAATTGATTCATGGGATTCACTATTCAGAGAGTGACTGAATGAAATCGTGACTACCAAATAAGGCCAAGCTACAATTGGTTGACAAACCAGAACTGATGCAGAAGGGGAAAAAAGGAGGTTCACTTTGAATTGAAGTTCTGGCTTCGAATACTTGGAGTAGTCTTTTGCAAATTTCTACCCGGCCTATCCCAACCGGGTTAGTCAGCAACCAACCTCTGCCCACACCTCACCCACACTCTGTGACACCCAGTGTATAAATCACCTTGACCACCCAGCCCTCTGGCCCCGGCTCGTTCCCATTTGAAATTGATTGACTTTATGCGACCCTCACCACACCACAAGCCAGGATTCCGGCTACCGCCACTAGAACGATGGCTACGTGCCGGCAGGGTAAGAGGCCCGGTCCCTGGCAGCCTCTGGCCCAAAAACTGGCTACCCGGCTGCTAGATCCTACTTCTGAGCATTTGAGATAATCTAACAGCCACTGCAACCCCCCGTGCCTGGTAGCGAGCACAAGACCGGCACCAATCTCCATCCCAGCTTGCGCCGTCTCGCACTTGGCGATCGCGCCGTTCCCGTGCCCACATTAAGCATTTAAATTCTACATCGTGAATTTGAACTCTACATTCTCCCATCTGCAATTCCATTGACCTCTTCCTTCCCAACTTGCATCTCCCACCCCCAAACTCTTCCTCCCCTTCCCACACGGCCCGTGAAGCATCCCACCGTCAGCAGCCCACGCCACCCCGGAAAGGGGTCGTGTCCTGTCAGGTCTTCTTGATCACCCAACAGATTCGGTTAACCAAGCTCGGAGCGAGCCAAGTCTAACAGCTGTACAAGGTTGAAGAAGAAAAGAGGAGAAAGTTCAGGAAAGCCGAGTCGAGGGGAGGCGGGTTTTTAAGAACTCTAACTGCTCCCAGATCTCACGTGCAGGTACGTCACAGCACGGCCCATTTGCTCCGTCGAGCGAATGGTGAGGCTCTATGCTGGTTGCTGGGAGGAGGAAAGAGTGAAGGTCTAGGGGAAGGCGCGCGTTCCTAACGCGGTGCGGCACCCGCGATGTCCACAAGGCAGGAGGAAGGCAGTTGCAGAGCCAGGTCCCACGGCTGGCAGGCAACTAGCAGGCAAGGCAAGCAGGCACATGGGCGAGGAAGGTCCTTAGGCACTGCGTCTGCACTACGAAGGGAGAATCTGGTCCGGAGAGCTCACAGCTGCTGGTAGGAGGGGCGTCGGAACTTGAGAGGCACTTGGGCAGTCACGGTGGCTGTTTTGCCCAGTCCATGGCATGAACAGTCCCCGTGGAGGAGAGAAACGGCCCTGATCAAACGACGTGCATCATCATTGATGTCACGCACATCTGTTTTGGCAACTCAGTGGGTTCTAAAGGGGGCCAGAGCATGTCGAGGACCTGGGCATCAATTAGATGAGGTACGCCTGCACCGTCTGGGCCCAGGTCGTTGGAGGAGGGCCAGTAGTGAGGCAGAGAGCGAGTCATCACTTCACTCGGCCGGCCATGTTGGCAATCGAGGAAAGAGCGGGAAGCCCACAAAGCTGGGGCTGGGTCGGGCCAACGAATCAGGAAGTCACCTGGGGAGAGCCATAGCTACCAACTTTGCAGAGAGAGACGCCTCAGGGGAATGGTGGTGGGAGGCTGCGCGATTCGAACGAGGCAAAATGGGGGAGAAGGCAATCAAGATGCCAGTCAGCCCTCAGGTGCATAGATGAGAGGAAGAAAATATCTTTGGAAATACAAAAGGAAGTTCGACAACTGTCCAAGCCCCTGGAGCTGAAAATCGCGAACAGCGAGGTTCTGCTACCTGCACCTGTGCTTGCTATGGCGCTGTAGACGCCCGATTAATCCAAAGAGCTTCCGCTCCTCCAGATACAGCCCTTCCTTCACGTTGTGGTCTGCCCAGCGATCGCACAGCAGACGGCGGCTTGCACACATTTAAATATTAGCCTCGTGGGTTGCAAAGGCTTAATTTTCCCAGGAAAATTGCCCGGGGAATCATCCGAAACACGTGCTGAATTGGGTTGATGCCCGGCCAGTCAACGGACGTAGTCGGGAAGTGTCACCGTAGACTTGGATTGCCCGGTGGTTCGACCTCTGACCCAAGATCTCCGGGCAGGGCCTCCGACCAACTCAACGGCGGAAGCCACCAGAACAGCCATTGGTTTCCAGTCTCTTTTCGATTTCTCCCTGGCGGCTGATGTGAATTTTGCAGCTGGTGTTGTTCTTTTTAGCTCCACACTTAACTGTTACATCCATGGATCCTGACGGAACGACTCCATTCTCCGTAAAGGAAAAGATAAGTTCTCGAGTTCGCCAACATCCAGAACTGCACGGAGACCACACGAGCTTGCGGGATAATACCTCAAAGTACAATTAAAAGTTGCGGTGAGATGGCGCCCCAAGCTGCCAGATGTTCTTGTAGCTGCCTGGCCCAGTATCCGGGCTGCCAGTCACATCCTAATACCTGGCATGCTTACTGTAATTCCATGCGTAGCAAGTTTAACCGAGCCCGGGTAAACTCAGTAAAGCTCGGTTTAGACTCACCTCACTTTAGCGCGGTTGTGTTCTGTCCTCACGACTAATCCAGATTCAGATACAGCTTAATGCAAGGGGTGAATATGGAGTAGTCACAGACGGTGGGCCGTAAGTTATGGACCAAGCATACGTATAATACCCCCCGCAGTAGCTTATACCGATATAGCTTGGAGCTCTCACAACCCAAGCATGGAGCGTCAAGACAGTTTCATACACTCCACAACATCTCACTCTCGCCAACCAATATAACATCGGGCTTCATCGCAGGCATCAGGACAGAAATTACAGCAGAGGAACCAAACACAAGCCACTCACCATGAACCACATCACCTCGCCCAACGAGCCCTTCCCCGACCCGAGCATGCTGGCGCAGGCGACGACGACACACAGGCAGGGCAACTTCGAGATCTCGTCGCGCAAGCTGCCCATCTCCAAGTCGGGCCCCATAGACGAGATGTCGGCGAGGCTGGGGATCCCCGTGCCCGAGATGATCTTTGGCGACAACCTGGTGGCGGTGCGCCACGCGCCGTCCGGGTGGGCCGTCGAGTTCGCCGCCGAGCCCGCCCTCGACGCCGTCGACAAGACGGGCGCCAACATGCTGCAGGTCGCCTACGCGGGCGAGTGGTCCTCGTCGCGCGAGCGCTCGTCCGCCCACGACATCCGCGAGGTCGTCAAGCCCTACGACTGGAGCTACAGCACCACCTACCGCGGCTCAGAGACGCCCAGCATGCACGGGCCGGACCCGGGGAGAGCCCTGTCGGCGGCGGCGGAGGGTGACAAGGGCAAGAAGAAGGAGATCCCGCTGGAGCTGCTCAAGAGGCGCGACCCCATCCTCTTCTTCGACGAGGTCGTCCTCTTCGAGTCCGAGCTCGACGACAACGGCGTCTCCGTCTTCAGCTGCAAGCTGCGCGTCATGGAGCAGCGCATGCTGCTGCTCTGCAGGCTGTACATGCGCCTCGACGGCGTCGTCGTCCGCGTCCGCGACACCCGCGTCTACGTCGACTTTGGGACCGATGAGGTCATCCGTGAGTACACGGCCAAGGAGGACACCCATGAGAACGTGACGAGGGTAAGTTGAAGCGGCCCCAATCTTGCGGGACGCCCTCCCCTTTCTTTTATCTGTGACACTCCCATGGGGCGTACGTGCACCTGGACTTCTGTTGCTAAAACTCTTGACTCTGCTTCTGTAGGCCTTGCGCATGTCTGGGCTGCACCCCGACGCCGTCACCGCCGCCTTCCGTGACGCCAACCAGGTGGCGCATTTGTTGCCCGTCGTCGAGCAGCAGATAGACAGCGTTTCACTTTCGGTGTGATTGTCTTGAATCCTTCCACGCGGACGCGAACCTCGGGCAGGAGTACTGGGATCTCGCCAAGCATCGTGGATGGCTGCGACACTTCGTTGTTGTGGTCACGGAGCCAAATCCACTGCTCACCAGCGAGCGTGGCACTCAGGCAGTCGTGCCGGCCCCGGGTGGGACAAAGTGTAACTCACCCCAGAGGGCCATTGAGCACTCGAAGACGGCTTGAAATTTGGAAAGACCCCAACATTCATCTGCAGACAACTCATGAGGTGACATTCCACAGTCTCGAGTGGGCTCGAGACTGGACGACGGCTACTGCTAGTGCGTGGCTCTCCAGCATACCCCGGACCGCGATTGTTTGAGACAGACCGAAAGGGGGCACATCGGCAACACCGAAACAGCAACGCTGTGGCCCCTTCATCGTCCAAGTAGACCGAGACACCGTGATCATAGGCGAGAGCAGAAGCAGCCTGTTATCACAGATGATAGAAAGACGTTGACGGTGACTACTTCCTAGGCTGGTGTTGGAGCCGGGAGAACCACAGCTTCATTCTTCAGCTCCACGAATGCAAGGGGTAACAAATCAGGTCCGTCATATAGGGCAACCACAGGTTCCCATTCACGCTAGAAAGGTCTATCTAGCAAAAAAAGCCATGCTCCGTCGTGTTTTCCGTCCATCATCCAAATTACCGCAACCAGTCCAAGCCCGACACAGAACAAGCAAAAGGGGTATCCCAAACCTCGCATGTGCATGATGATACAGAAAGTGAAGAAGAAAAGCCGGGCGCGCCGGCCGCCTCGCCCTACCGGCCCTCGGGCAGGGGCGACGAGGACTCGACGACCTCCTCGTAGTCCAGCTCCCACTTGTCCACCTCCTTGAACTTCTTGGACGCGGCCTGCAGCTCCTCGCCCAGCTCCTGGGTCTCCGCCTCGGTCTTGTCCGCGTCGAAGATGCTGTCCTCGAGGGGCGCGGACGCGTCCTCGTCCACCTCGATGGGGTCCCCGTCGGCGGTGTTCTCCTTGTCGAACCTCCGTGACCCGTATGTCCGTCTCGTTGACCGCTTCGCCGGCGGGGCTGTGGTCTTTGCTTGGTTCGTCTGGTTTGCCTTGGACGACTGTCCGGTCACTGCCCGGGCGGTCCTCTTCCTCGAAGCCCGGGGCTGGTTTGAGACGTCGTACATGTCGTGGTCAGACCCGCCCTCCTCGTTGTCTGAGCCTTCGTCGTCGCGGCGAGCCTTGCGCCGCCGGCGCGGGAGAAGCGCAGCCAGATCAGCGGTGGATATCTTTGGTGACTCCCTTCGCGAGGCGGTCTTGCCCTTGCCCCTGGGCCCCGAGTTTGCCGCCTTCAGGTTCGGCGAGTGTGTCAGGGAAGGCGGTTCCGACATGTCAGACATATCGTCGTCCAGAGCCGGCGTCCTCGTGCCTCGGGGCGCCGCCCGGCCGCGTTGTTTCCTCCCCAGCGTGTTCAGCGCGGGCCACGCCATCGGGCTGCCGGCCTCGGACGAGCTACTGCTGGCCGGCGGGGCGAGGACGCTGTCGTCGTCCAGCTCTGGGGTGTGCGACAGGATACTGGGCGGTGAGGACCGGTCGTCCATCTCGATGGATTGCTGCAGCGGCTCGTCGTCTGATTCGACCGCTTGTCGCTTGGCGGCCTCAACCTCGTGGCTTTCCGTCGACTTTCTCTTCCGCGAGCGCGTCCCACCCTCCACAGACTCAACAACGTCGTTTGCAGCACTAGTCCTCCTCCGCGACGGCCGCACTGGTGTCCCTTCCGCCTCGGGCAGAAAAGACTCCTCCTCGCCCTCAGACCCGACGGCATTCTCACTAGCCTCAGACGCAGCCCTCGACCGCTGCACCGACATCGAGGCCTTCTGCGCAGACGACAACAAGATGCTGGGCTGCCGCGCGCGCCTCTTGAAGTTGCCAAGGCTGAAGGTCGAGCTCAGGCCCGGCGTCGTCGGCCCCCGGCTGCTGGGGCGGATGGGCGCGTCGTCCCTCCCCACAATACTAGACTGGCGGCGGCGGCGCGGCTGGCGCTTGAACACGCTGACGTTGAACGTGGACGTGTCGGCCGAGCGCGTGCCCGACTGCTGCCCCGCGGCGCTATTGCTCTCGTCGTCCCCGCCCTTGTCCCCCGTGATGTCGAAGCTGCTGTCCAGGTGGCCAAAGATCTCGCTGTCGTTGATCTCGAGCCCGGAGAGGTCGCCGGCGCGGCCCCGGGGCCCGATGCTCCCGCCGCCCAGCAGCGACGACGCCTCCATCGGCGCCGCGTTGCGGCCCGCCTCGACCACGGGGCTAGCGGCCATGTCGGAGCTGTCGCGCGCGTCGGCGGTAGTGGAGGAGAGGGCGTCGAGCCTAGTCATCGCGGCGTCGCGCCGGCCCCTCGAGCCCTGCATGGCGGCGTGGGCCATCGCGCTGCCGGCCACGTTCGTGCGGCTGCGCGTGCTCCGTCCCGACGCGGGCGTGGCTGCGGTTGCCTTGTTCTTCTGGCGCTCGGTTTCGCGATCGCTGACGCCGTAGATGTTATCTGACGACTCGGATTGGATCGGCGCCTTGGTCCTCGCGGTGGGGGCCGCGGGCGCGGCGTCGGACGAGGAGTCTGCCTTGCGCGACGCGGCGGCTCGAGACCGTGTTGGTCGCGGCATTGCGGTGTTTGGTTGCTTGATTTCCTTTGCTTGTGGTGTGTGTGATTACAAATGATGCTTGATAGGTGCAGTAAATGAACACACGATTCAGGTGGTCAGATTGCGTCACTGAGGCGAGAGCTTCGCGCCGTGTTAACACATGTGAGGATCTCTCAAACGGGATGGAAGGGGCCAGCTCTCGGTTCGTGGTGGAGGAAAAACAAGGGCGGGCAGGCCGGACGCGCACCGCGTCGTGGTCCGTGCACCCGGAGCTGTTGTACCCCTGACAGCAGCTCCTACCTGGGCAAACAGCCTAAACGTCTCAATCACCGGGGGCGAGTAAATACGTCTAATGCATAGGGTTCACACAGAGAGGATGACCACTGTCTCAGCACACACTAACTAGATTGTCAACACAATGCTCCACTAGGCCTTGCCATTAATAAATAGACTACGGTATGCTTATCTGCCCTACAGATAACTGATATATGTTGCGGTCGGCGATCGATCGATTGCGAATGTCTTGTATATACAAATCAACCCATCAGTGTGCCCTTCACAGGACATATCCTCCTGTATTAACACAGTTCCACTCCCTCACACCATGCCCCTCCTCGAGCTCGACGCACCACCACAGCACATCCTTAGCCTTGTCCAGCTGCCCGCTCTCCTCGTACGCCCTGGCCAGCGCAAACCACGCCTCTGAGTTGTTCCACCCGGCGCCGAGTTTAGTGAGGTTCGACAGCAGCCCGTACGCTCTGTCGCGGGACGCGAGTCGGTCCACCTTCGGTATCGAAGCCGCCTTGTACGGCGGGTCGAGGCTCTCGTGATGTAGTGAGGTTGGGCTCTTGGGCAGGCTGCTATGCTTCCACGTCTCTTGTTTCTGTGGTCTGAAGTCGCCGAGACCAAGAGGTCCTGTGGGTAGGGGTTTGGGCGAGTCTGCCTGCTTTCGCTCGGGGAACATCAGCTCTGAGGTACTTCGATCCGTGCCAGGCATCGCGTCAGATCCGCCGACCAGTTCGAGACGTGGGAAGGCCGGAGGTGGCACTGTCTTCTCGCAGTAGAGGTCCATCAAAATATTAGATAGGCCCACGATGGCGCCCGGGTGGTCAGGGAAGTGTGTGAGAGCAGCTTCAAAGTCCTTGCGTGCGGCATCGATGTCTCCCTTTTCCTGTTGGAGATGGGCATTCTGCGTCGTGTCAGTCTGTCTACCTTGACGTGTTTTCAAGTGCGGGCCAACTTACCTCATTCCAGACATCGGCCCATAGCTCCTCGATCGACTTCTGGCCGGCCCAACCGGGCTTTCTTAGTGATGAAGAGCCCGGTGACTTCTTGCCACTGTCTGTCGAGGCCTTGCCCATTTCCGACTCCATCGTTTGAACCAGTTTCTGTGCTTCATTGACGGCACCCTTGGCATCGTCATACATCTCAGCCCTGCGATAGAAGCCGGCGATCATGAGCCAAACCTTCAGCAGGATTGCACTCCTCCTCGCCTTCACCTGGTCTTTGTCGAACTGTATCACCGGCAACACCGCTCCAACAGGCTCTATGCCCTCCATTGCAATGCCAGACATATCTGGGCCTGGCGGCCGGGCAGACCAGTCGGACATTTGCGAGTTCGCCCGGCTGGCGGAGGAGGGCCGCGACAGTGGGTTACGCTTGTTGGCAAAGCTGAAGAAATCGGAAGCCTGCAGGCCGTCAGGTCCAGGCATGGGCGTGTAAAAGGGTTCTCCATCAACGACTGTCGGGACATGCGGAGTCGGCCCAGTGCTGGCTGCACGCCGTCTTGGCCCTGAGCTGTCCCTTTTTCGCAGCGAGTTCCTCGTCGCCGACTCGCTCCGTTTCTCGTTGCTAGTCGATTTCCTGCGCGCCCGGGGACTGCCACCGTTTTCTTGTGTGATCTGAATCGTGGGTGCTCGGCTGATGGGCTGTATGGACTGTTGTGTTGTTGGGCGGGGTTGAGTCGGTTCCGCATTCTCATCAGGTGCTCGTGTTGTGCCGTTACTGTCTCGTCGATCCGCGCGACTATTGCGATTACCAAATAAGCCGCTCCTGATGCTCCGGAAAGTGCCTGAGGTCCTTGGCAGGACTGCCGCCTTTGGTGGTTCAAGGCTTTGCTTCGACTGCACGCTGCCAAAAAGGCGTGAAAACAAAGTCAACAGTTCCAGGCTGGCATTGACAGCAACTCTCGGCCCTTCAGTGACCTCGACAATCGCCAGTTGGGTCATTTTGATCTCAAGAATGTTCTCCTTTTCGAAGTCATCCATCTCATCAACCAGGCCTTGGTTAGCGTCAGGGTCCTTTTCCGCCTCATTCAGATGGTCGCTCTTGAATTGAGCCTGACGCCCGAAGAGCACAACAGGATCTCTGAACTGTTCAAAGGCGCACTCGCAGGTCCTAGCTGCCAGGATGTATTCCTGTCTGGCACTGAGCAACAACGACAGCAGATGCCAGAGTGGGATGAGCGATCTTTCACGCCAGAACGGGCCGTTGTGCAGCACCAGCATCTCGTCTCCCGGCGCTCTTGTCAGAAGAGCCGTCTTCACAAGCTCGATAGCGGTAATGAGTTCCCTCTGCTCGGCGAGCAGCAGTCCAAGTGCGAACACCCCACGGACATCCGCAGAGGTGGCGAAGTCTGCAGAAAGGGAGGTACGCAGTGATCGTATGGCCTTCTTTTGAGTTTCTGTTCGGGAAGATGGGTCGAACGTTGTGCGAGCCGATTGTGCCTGGGCCAACCCGATGGACTGCCATGCCAAAGCCAGGATCTTGGCCGGCACACGATCGCCAGCGGCCGAAGACCTGCCTCCGTCTTCCCTGACAGAGGCCATCGTACCACTTGGCGGGGGCGACTCGATCTTTCCAACCCAGTGCTCCAGCTCCGAGGCCAGATCTTTCGCCTTGTCAGCAGCCTCCCTCTCACCGAAACGACTCAACACCGAGATACATAAACATATTGTCTCAATTACAGTCGCATCGTCGTCGAGGGTCTTTTCTTCGTGCCCTGTCTTCTCGACTCGAGCCATGCCCTTCTGAGCAATTTCGAGGTACGAGTCGAATGCCTTCAGGGCCAGGTCGAACTCTGCCACGGAGAGGTGTACCAGGAACAGGTTCCTCAGTATTGCAGTCGAATGGTATGTCTTGGTCGATGCTCGGTACAGCATCTCAAGAGTGGACGCGCTTAGGCCCGCTTTGCCTCCCTGGCCCAGATCCCGTTCGCTCCATCCACGACCAGTGAGAATGGTCCAATTCCGCATGAACATCTCCACAAAAAGCTCAACCTCTTCCCTGTCCTCATCGGCCTTTGGGAAGGTTGTCTCGTTGAGTAAGAGGGCCTCGAATGCTGTCTCTGCCCTCTTCAACTCGACTAGGAGTTGAGTCCTTGCAGATGGCTCGGTTTGATCAGGGAACATGTATTTCGAAGGGTAGGCAAGGTCCTCCTGTAGGATTGTCGACAAGGCCTCGTAGTATTCGAACCATATTCGGCGTCGGGGAACCGATCCTTTGAAACCGAAGCCACCAGCCAAGGTTGGCCCTTTCGACGCATCCCACCACCTCGCCCAAGATCGGAAGCTCGCCAGTGAATTATCGTCCTCCAGTGAGACGTCCCCTTTGCCACGGCACCCGTTAGACAGCATGCAGTATTCCGTCAGAAACAGCTCTGACCAATATCGTAGCTCTTTTTTGGCCGACTGGCTGCTCCAAGAAAAGGAGCTCGGTGGGATGGCAGCCTCGAACACTGCGAGGGCGTCGACCTCCTTCTCATTGCGCGCCAGGCAGTTGGCCCGCAAATAAGCGGACTTCAACATGCAGACCCTCGTCCATTCTGAGATGTTCTCCAAGCTCTCCACCTGGTTCTCTTCGAGCCCCTCGGGCAGGCGAACGAAGGCTAGGTTATACTCCCCAACAACCCAGTGTAGCCACCCGACGCAGACCTGGGCCTGGAACCTGTCCTCAGCGTATGTGTGCTCCTCGTCGACGAGAGTCAAGAGCTTGGGCAGGTGCGCTGCCACCTCGATCTCCGGGGCGGGTGCATTGTCAGAGCCCGCAGTAGAAGGCCGTGCGGCAGAGGGCTTCTGGGACTTGGTGGACTTGACGATGCCGTACTCGATTTCGGCGGTCAGGGCGAGACAGGCGCGGGCTGGCGCATGCTTGCGCACCTTGCGGACAAGCTCTGGGACAGCCTCCCAGTCGCCCTCGCATCGTGCGTTGTCAAGCTGGTCCAGGTAGTTCCTCCCCTTTGTGGGATTCGGAGCCATTGTGCCTCTTGGCTCGATGATGAGCACTAGAGAGGCCTAGGGGGTTGGGTGGTTCTCGAAGGCGAAGGGTCGTGCGTCGATAGGGAGGAGAGTCGCTCGGCAGTTGGATAGTAATATGTGGTGACGAGCTGGTTCGGGTCGGGCACTGTCATTGGGAAAGGAGCGCGTCGAAGTTGGGCTGGGACGGAGGGGTGCAGTGCTGGGCTGTTCGGTGCATACGATGCGGCGATGGTGGTCAATTAAAGAAGCTGGGGCACCAGCAGGGGGCCTCCACTGGAGCCAAAGAGTGGGATCAGCGTGGAATTGGATCGTCTAAAGATGGAAACCGTGATTGGGGTCGGAATGTGGTGTCAAAGGGGAATGCGCTTCATCAGCATTAGCATCGGCGTCGGCATCAGCAGCCGCAGCGCAACCCACGACGTTCACAAGGTCGCAGTGCAAGCAACACAGGCACATCCAACGCCGCAATAAACCAGCTTGATGGGAACGAGATGACACCTGCAGGGGAAGCTTCGCAGGGTCCTGCCTGCCGAGTCTCCGCCTGTAAACCGTAGCCCCACACTGAAGATTGTCTGCATCACCCCTGCACACAGTACCTGAGTACCCGACCCGGTACAGGGTGACGGGAATGCCTGTTGCTTTCTCTAACCCAAATTGGATTTTTTTCATGAAGCTTGTGAGAAGTGCGTGAAGACCTCAACGCTCAAACCCAGGTCACCGTCGCATTGCGTCGCATTCGTTTCGCATGTGACTAGCTAAGAATTGTGGACGTAACCCTCTCATATTTTCAGTTACTCAATTCTGTTCAAGGCGTCGACAGTCGCGAGCAGCATCGTACAGCCCTCCAAGGTTGTATATCAAAAGGGTTCATATACTGTCTGTTGGTGAACTACACCAGGCTGTACAAAATGAGCATGTCACTCCCTCCGGATCTTCAGGTCCTCTGCCGACGTCTGGCCTCCACAGATCCTGACGACCTCCCTCGCCTATGTCCGTCTCTGATAAAACAAGTCCAGCGCTGTGGAGGTGTGCTCTCGCAGCCTTCAGACCAGAAGCCCAAGGAGGGATCTTCTGAATCCTCCGTCCTTGTACATAAGTTGAGGACACAGATCACGACACTACTGAACAATGGCAGAAGCCTATCTGGGCGCTTCTCTGCCGCGATTCTGATCAAAGCCATTATCGATGCTGGTGGTTGGGAATGCCTCCGAACTTCAGAGCCGTGGGTCCGAGGACTGTTGTCCATGCTACAGGTACGTGGCGAGAATCTCACAACACAAGTTTTTACAGGCACTAATACAATCTAGAAAAATGACCCATACCAGTCAAAAGAGATTGCAGTCATCACTCTCACGAGGATATATTCGTTGCTGCATGAGTATCAAGCTCTGGTCAGAGAGATAGCAACTCCCACTCTCAAAGACTTTGTCACTGCGTGTCTCCAGATTCTCAAGTCCCCGGCGTCTTCTAAAGCCGGGCAACCGCCGGTACGACTGGTGGAGACCATAGCCAACGCTCTCTGTGCCATTACACCTCTTTACCCTACGACTCTACGCCCGTTCAGCGCCCAAACGAAGACTGCTTTTAGGGTGTACTTGGCTCCTACCGCATCAGACAAGCTGGCTGTCCCTCAAACCCTTCGGGTTGCGTCCCGACAACTTCATGTCATACAACATCACACCACTCCGAAGAATGGGAACGCAGACGAGTGGATCAAGGCCATCGCAGGTTTCCTCAACACCAGCCACGTCACCGCAGACCAGGTATTTCGTGCTGTCCAGGAATCATGGGAGTCGAACAGTGGCTACACCCGGAAGGCCGTCGACTATGGCGAGGATGCGCATGGTGGCAGTGATTCTGCGGACGATCTTCCCCCGTGGACGGGCGTCTCCAGCGGAGCGGAACGGCTCGTAGGTCTCTTGGAGTCTATTGCGGAGGCCTTGAAGTGCCCTACCAAAACACCTGTCGCAATACCCGTCTCCTCGTTCCTCGACTTGACAGCACGAATTTCCATGGTGCTGCCGCCTAAGAAGGGCTCACGGGGACAAGACGAAACCCAGCTCAACTCGGCCGTTGGTAGAGAAGAAAAAGACGAATTATGGAGTTCCCTTTCGGATGTCCATATTGCCACCCTTGACCTCCTCACAACCCTGATACAAAGACTGGGCGACGGCACCGCTCCAATCGCAGCAGACGTTCTCCTCCAGGCAGTGCGAATCATCGACGCAGGCCAGCACATCCCACTGGTGCGAGAGCGAGGCTACGTCCTCCTCAGACTGCTCCTTCTCACCTACGGGCCTACCATGCCAAAGTTCAGCGTCAACTCCCTCGACCGCATCGTCCAGGGCTGCTGCCGGGACCTGCTCTCGGCGTCAGGCCACGCCGTTTCTAAGCCGCCCGGAGGAAACGACGCCCAGAAGCAGGGCGCCAACAGCAAGCCCGCCCAGGCAAAGGCATCCACCAACGCCGACGCCTACCTCAGCACGCAGGACAAGGCAAGCTGCGCCGCCTCCGACCTGTCCGCGACCCACCTCGGCGCGGCGTCGGCACTGCTCGAGACGCTGCTGTCCCACCTGCCCCAGCAGCACCTGAAGCAGACCCTGCGGGCGCTGGTCGACCGCACGGCGGTCCTGTCGCACGACCGGGACGCCATGGTCGCCAGCGTGCTGAACCCCTACAGGACGCACACGGGCAAGGCGCTCGCGAGCGTGTTCCCGTTCCTGGCGAGGGACTTCCCGCGCGACCAGGCCGTCGAGGTGCTGAGGTCCAACCTGCGGGCCGCGCCCGGGCCCTTGGCCGCCGGCGCCGAGGGCGGGGATGACGAGGCGGTGCTTGCGCAGCTCCAGGGTGGTGAGGATGGGGATCAGGAGGACGTGGACGACGCGGCGGCGGGTGAGAAGCGGGGTTGGGGGAACGGCTGGGCGGATGGCAAGGCCGAGGACGAGGAGATGGCCGACGCTGCTTCTGCTCCTGCTGCGGGTTTTGACCTGGGTCGCGCATCGGTCGTCACTACGACTGAGACCACGGCGGTGGTATCCGAGACCGTCCCTGGTGGGTCCAAGCAGACAGTCATGCTGTCGTCCACGCTGAAACGCAAGAGCGAGGAGTTGGAAGAGCCACCCGCGAAACGCATCGATACGGGCAAGGCGCCTGAAGTGTTTGGTGGGCCAGCTGGCGTCGCGGCCAAGATGGATGTTGATGAGGGTGGAGATGATGAGAGTGACAGCGATAGTGACGGTAGTGTCCATCTGAATGCGGCTCTGGACGACGATTCAGATGACGGGGAGGATGAGTAAATTAGAATTGAGATCGTTAAAAATGCGGCAGTTCTGGTAGCAACAGGCGTCGCCCACGAAAAGCAATAGACATTGAAGCCATCGCTCGTATGCTCCATATTCCGGTTTGGGTGAGAGTTATCAGCTCTTGCAATTTCAGTGGTTGGTCACTATGGCAAAAAGGGGCATCATCCTATCGAACACTCCGATAAACCGGTGTCATCAGGGCGATATTGCATGTCGTCAAGAATAAGATGAACTTTCAGCATCGAGAATCAGGGGGTATACAAAGGTCTGGCAATATCTCGCCAGACTAGGTTGGCGCGGTTCTGTTTTGGAAGAAGAAACCACCAGCCAACCACTCCATAGCCAAACCAACAACGGCCCGTCTATGTGTGTCCACCAGCAGGCCTGCTTTGCCTGTCCAAGCGGTCCCGGAATTCCCAACGCCGTTAAAAATGCACACAACAAATCCTCAGAACTCCCCCCTCCGAACAGGGAGGGCAGGCGGGCAGGCGGGGCGAGGAGGTCTAGTCCCTCAGCCACGCCCGCCTCTTCTCCTCCTTCCTGGCCTTCCTCTTCTCCTTCCACTGCGCAAGCTCCTTCTTGGTGGGCTGCTTGCCCCGCCTCTCGGCCTTGAGGCTGCGCCCGTCGTGCGAGTTGGCCGCGCGGTCGACGTCAAAGTACGCGTTCATCTGCCGGTGCGACTTGGCCGAGTCCGAGAAGTTGTCCGGGGTCAGGTCCGCCGCCTGGAACCGCCCCGTCCGGCTGTTAAACGCCGCCGTCTGCGCGTAGCCGTCCGAACCATCCAGTGCCACCTCTCCTCCTGCTGCTGCTGCGGCAGCCGCCGCGGCCGCGAACTGTGCGGCGGTGGTGTCCTCGTCCGGTGCGTCGGCTTGTTTGTAGGCTTGCGCGTAGGACGCGTTCGGATCCCAGGATCCGTGAATCGCGGGGTTGTACCCTCCTGCTACGGAGGAGGGCTGTGATATTGTTGCTGCCGGGGCTGCAGAGGATGATGGTTCGGCGGACGCCGCCGAGGTCTGCACCCTTGGGTTGTCCCATTGCGACAGGCCTGTGAATCTGTTGTAGAAGTACCACGCCTGTCTCGCGGCGTCCCACATCGCATCCCAGCCATCGTCTTGCTGAGGGGGCTCCTCGGTCGGTAGGGGAGGCGCGTCGCTTTCGCCTGCAGCGCCGTGGGCTTGCTTGTGTGTAGGACTCTGGCCTGGGAGGGGCTCATTGGGTAATGGCGGTGCGTCGCTGTGTTCTGCAGCCGAGTGTGATTCTCGAGGTGGTGTCTCATCCGAGTCACTTCCGCCATGGCTATCGCCTTCGCTGGCCTCGCCTTCACTGGCCTCTCCTTCTTCTGAGTGCGCATCAGACTGAGGTGCCACTGCCACCGGCGGCACCTCGTCCTTAGCGATGGCCGTCTCGCTGTCCGACGACATTGGAGACTAGACTTCGCGTCGGTTGGACCTTGTAGATGGTAAAATACGGGAGTCGAGGGGTGGCTATTGGTAGCTGCTGGCTGATGTTAGTGTGCTATCAGGACCAGCCTGGGTATTTACGTGCATCATCGGGTGTAACAGCTTCGATTGTTGTGAGTGAGGAGAAAAGTTGGCGACGTCAGGGCCGAGGCTGCGGTATTCAAATAGTCCAGGTACGGGCGGCAGGGCTGCAGGTTATGGTTGCGGGAGCACGGTCCCTTTACAATGACTCGGTCCAATCAAACCGAGGCGCGGTGGGGAAAGGGTGGGGGGATAGCTCCAGCCCTGTCAGTTGGTGTCGGTGAGCCTGTAGTCCAGGCTTGATTTCAACACCAGGCTAGGATCGGCTCTTATGTCACGAGAGAAGATTCAGAGACAAGGCAGCTGTCCTCAATAGGTCAATTGAAGTTAAGTTGGCGCTACCTTCTATCTAATTGAAAGATCTTGAAGGGATTGCAGGGCGGAGGTTTAAATACTGGAAGTTGTGGGCGCCAGTGCCACAGTGAATGAATTCAGTGGGAGTCAGTATGGCCCGCTGCGCACACGCACTCTCAGTCTCAAAAGTCACTTGTGTTGTCTGGGTGTCATGTTTGCCCGCCTGTTCATCTGAATCATCTGCAGAGTATATGAGATTGGCAATGCCTAGAGGCCACCGGTCAATCGATAAGTAGCCAATTCGAAAATAATTCAACAAGGTGTTGAGGTGTCTGCGGCTGTGGCCCAATGCATTGAAGGACATGCATGCATGTTCTCTGGATTTTAACGGATGTCTTCCATTCCATCAAAACCCAGAAAGACCAAGCTTCTTTGCGGAAGTCTTTCCCTACCTGCATTTCTTCCTCAATTTGCAAAATTGCGTGGTCTTAATCGGGATCCTTAACAATACGCCTTGTTCTCGAGCTGACTTCTTACAGTCCTGGATTAGCGATCTGGAAGAAGTGTGACATATAATAGGAAGCACAAAATTGTGTGTCCAGTCGACTACAGTTTTTGTAGTTTGCAGATAACTGGACATCAACAGGAGCACAATTCCAGACCAGCTCGAGCCGGAGCTGGTCATGTCTCAACAATGTCTGGTGGAATATGCGGGTTAGGTTTGTGGATGTGAGACGGTGAGTGCTTAGCAATATTGCGCAACAGCACAGGCTCAACACATGTAGATCTTCTTAAATTCTAGTCCTGCCAGTGTAACCGTGGGATCATGATGAGTCTGTTTAGAATAAAATAGAGACCGTCAAGGGATAACTGCTCTCAAGGTATTCGCTGGATACATTTACAAGGCAGAAGTGCATAGTTAATAGCCACCAAGAAATGTACTTTTCGCTTGCTATAATGCTTGGCAATGCATATGCTCATCTTTCTGTTTGTCTTTGAGGTCTCTCTGCGTTCCTTGATGATCCTGGTGGTCCCAAAGCGCTTGATACCATTTAGGGTCTTTGGTGGGACGGAGAGATTTCCATGTAGCGCTGCAATGTCAGGGTTCAACCCCACAATGTGTAGACAATTGTCCTTTTTGGATAGTTGAGCAAACAGTCAGGCTTACAGTTTTGAATTTGGATTGACCGTTTAATATCATACTCGTTGCACTGTAGGATACAATGAGCTATCATATCTCACAACATGAAATACTTGCGACGATGAACTCTGGAGGGCCAGTGACTGTTGCCTCCATGGCCCAGGCACGTATATGCAAGGCACTATGGTATCTTTGCAACATGACACTCTGTTAATCCAGTTGGTCCTTCTGAAGCACTTTCGTTCAACGCTAGCTGTTTGTCTGCTTCAGAAAGAAGATTTCTAAGACTCAACTGCCGCTCGTTTGAGACATACATAACTTCAGATTGGATGCGAGCATTCTGAATGTTTATGTTCTTATAAATGCCTAAAAAAGACGGAAGACCCACTCATTTGAAATATCAGATGGCTCTTTTGCAGCCGTCCTTTGGATTACAGGCATAGACTTGTGGTAGCTAAGGCTGTTGTCATGCATGATTTCAAGCACCGTCATAGGTGGCCATGCCCTCAGCCTACTGAAACGGAATATGGTTTCCAGCTAAGGATAGAGTTTGAGACAGAACAGACGCTAGATGCAATGATGGTTGCAAGGCTGAAGAGAACGATATTACCAGGGAAGAGAGGAGGATATGAATCGAAGACCTTGAGGAGCACAGCTCAGAGAGATCCGAAAGGTCTGTAAGGTGCCTCCCCAACTGCCTGCTACGAGGTAATCAGGGCATATAGAGAGAACTCATTACGCAACGCCTCACCAGAGTGTATTCCACTCGAGACATTTCTATGAGAGGCTGCCTTATCATTCCACCAAATGTTAGCTTTCTGTAGGTCATCCTGACATATTGTCAATTATTCCATGGGGGTTTTCACATATGAGAGTTATCCCATAGAAGGTTGAAGTTGCCAGGGTTTTAATTAGTGGCAGGGATCAGCAGCAAGCTGTCTCCATGCAGTTCGTCCAGAGCTGTTGGCCGCCCCGACGGCCCCTGTCGCTCCCCAATTATGAGGTCAGCGGCCCCACGGTTGGCTCACTGCTCAGCAGCCCGTCCTCGGACGGTGTCGGGGCCAAATGGTCACGCTCGCAACGCATCATCCACCACGACAAGTAGCCATTACTGTGGTTAGTGCTGGGTCCTTGAGAAGTCAATCTCACCTTCCTCCTCTTGCCAGCCAGCCTGCGGCCATAACTTGCCCTCCCTACCTACTTTGCTACCAAGTGCCACCTGCCTCTGTCCGGTCTCCCTTTCTGCCCGAGGAACGAGGAAGAAGGTAAGCCCAGACTGCTAGACCACGACAGCCTAAGCCGAGCCTCGACCAGGTCCGCCCAAGTCCGCGCCGTCGCCTAATGACTGAGTGCCCGAGTGCCTGAGTGCGCTGCCTGTCTGCTCCTCTTGTTCTGGCGATCCGGTCCCGGCCACTTTGAACAATCAATTCTGTGACCTCAACGAGTAGAGACGAGCATCCGCTCCTGCACGAGCACCCCTACTACTTACAACTTCCCTTGACGCATCGAGCCACTGTACAGACGAGCGTGCCACCAGAAGCCATGGGTCTCAGGTACAATACTTATCTCAACGGCAACAAGATCTACGGCTGCCACAACTGCAAAGCCCATCTTGCGGACCACGATGACATCCTCAGCCGGGTAAGTCTAGCGCGCCGAGGAGGTATAGCCGAGGCTGGATGGAAACAGACCAGCTGACCCTGCCTCCCCTCCAGAACTTCCGCGGCCAACACGGTAAGGCCTACCTCTTCAACAACGTCGTCAACGTCGACAGCTCCGAACCCAACGAGCGTAATATGACCACGGGCCGGCACGTCGTGCGGGACATCAATTGCCGCGGCTGCAACACGTGCGTCGGCTGGAAGTACGATAAGGCGTACGAGTCGAGCGAGAAGTACAAGGAGGGCAAGTTCATCCTCGAGGCGGAGCTGCTGTGCATCGTCAGCTAGGTGCCCGAGCAGCCCGTCGTTCGCAGGCGCGTAGACTGGAGCAGGGTCTGCACGGCACTCGGCGAGATGGCTTGTGCGATGAGGGAATAGTTTGGCTTGCTGTAGCCGGCAGGCGGTCATGTCCATTTGCATAGACGGGGTTTCTGGCGTTCTTAGGACAGGTTGGGCAACCAGGCATCGGGACGGACAGGACGGCGAACGGATTTGGATGGGATCAGAGCAATCGTATTCTTTTATTCATTTAGTTTTCCTCTCTATTCACCGTAAACGCGGGACTACGGGCCATGGCTTCGCCTGTGCTGCTGCAGCAATCATCATCATTATCACACTACTAATCGCCCACTGTTCTGCACTCTATGCTCGTGCCGGACTTGCTATCACAGTTCTTGCCCGCAGAACCGGCAACTTGCACCCGTCTCTCTTTCACAAGCTTCCAGCGAGCGATGGAACCTTAACATGGCTACAGTTACAGTTCCTGGGTTTTCAGCTGACCGATATTCTCTCGTCATGGGACGAGTCAGCCGTATGCTGTCTAAGTGCAGGCCAGAAGGGCACGAGGACAGCCCCATTTCGGGCCCTCCCTCAGGTAGTCTACCTAGGCACCCGCCCGCTGCCCGCAGCTCCTTATCAGAACGGCTGTTCCGTCCTGGGTCCTTTCCCCATCAAGACGGACTTACACCGTCCAGCCACCACCTTTGACACACAAAGACCGGGCTGCACCGTCGACTTTACGAGATTGGGTCATGAATAGACATTGAAATTTCATTCTTTTTTCTTAATATAGCATCTTCAAGAAGGGCTGTACTTGTATCAGACGCGCTGCTGCGCTGCTACTTTCACTTCTACCTCTACAGCTACGGGTTTCAGCCGTATCTCGCTTGTGCCTGATAAGGAACGCCGGCGAAACGTCACAGGACCACTCTCGGGAACCACCTCG
Organism: Diaporthe humulicola; assembly: GCA_038088545.1. Taxonomy (NCBI): domain Eukaryota; kingdom Fungi; phylum Ascomycota; class Sordariomycetes; order Diaporthales; family Diaporthaceae; genus Diaporthe; species Diaporthe humulicola. Next base: position 379,391 of record JBBWSL010000019.1, read on the forward strand.
GCTGACGACGCCAATACTCTCCTAGAACATACAACAACACAACTCACGTCTCCCATAATCTCGCAGCACACCGCACTCCAACCAGCGGTGCAGCTCCAAGGCGACCGATCCAAAATGGCCTCCAAGGCCGCGATCCCCTTCCTCGTGGGGATGATGTTGCTCACTGGCGTGTGCAACACCCTCCTCACCAAGTACCAGGTGCGTACGACTTCATCTCCCAACAGCAGCATCGTCTGCACGCAATCGTGCGCTTCCGGGAGTACAGAGAGCTGACCACAGAACCACGCACACAATAGGACAACCAATGCGTCAGGAACTGCGATGACCCCGACCCCAAGAAGCGCGCGCACTTCGAGCAGCCCGTCATCCAGACTGCCCAGATGTTCGTCGGCGAGATGGGCTGCTGGCTCGTCGTCGGGCTCATGGCCCTCCGGAGGCGCTACGGCTCCAAGGACTCGTCCGCCCAGGGATACGAGGCCGTCCACACCTCCGAGGCAGACGCCGACGCCGACGCCGCGAGCATCCGCTCCACCGAGCCCCTGAACCCCACCGGCGACAACAACACCAGCAACACCAACGGGGGCTCCTCGGGGAGTAGGCGGCCCAAGCCCGTCGCCAGCGACGCCACGCTCAGCGGCTTCCGCGTGATGCTGCTCTCGCTGCCGGCCATCTGCGACATTTTGGGCACGACGCTCATGAACGCCGGCCTGCTGCTGGTAGCCGCCTCCATCTACCAGATGACGCGGGGCGCCCTCGTGCTCTTCGTGGGGCTGTTCAGCGTGCTGTTCCTCAAGCGGCGCCTGCACCTGTTCCAGTGGATCTCCCTGGTCGGGGTGGTGCTGGGCGTGGCCGTCGTCGGCCTCGCCGGCGCCATCTGGCCGGACCAGCAAAAGAAGAAGATCCCTGGCGGCGGCGACGGCGCGCACGCGGACGAGGTCGGCGCCGACGCGCTCCTCGCCATCGTCGGCGTGCTTATGATCGCCGGCGCGCAGATCTTCACCGCCACCCAGTTCGTCCTCGAGGAGTACCTCCTCGAGCGCTCCACCATCGACCCCATCCGCGTCGTCGGCTGGGAGGGCATCTTCGGCTTCACCGTCACGCTGCTGGGCATGATCGTGCTGCACTTTGCCATCGGCCGCACCGACCAGGGCAAGTACGGGCCCTTCGACATGGTCGAGGGCTGGAAGCAGTGGACCGGCAACCCGAAGGTGCTGTTGTCGAGTTTCCTGATCATGATCAGCATTGGGTGAGGCTATTCTTTCCGGGTCGAGATGAACAAATTGAAGGATATGCTAACAAGGTGAACCAAACAGCGGTTTCAACTTCTTCGGCCTCTCCGTCACGCGGTCCGTCAGCGCCACCTCCCGCTCGACCATTGACACCTGCAGGACGCTCTTCATCTGGGTCGTCTCGCTCGGCCTCGGCTGGGAGACTTTCAAGTGGCTGCAGGTCGCCGGTTTTGCCCTCCTCGTCTACTTCACCTTCCTGTTTAACGGCATCGTCCAGCCGCCCTTTGAGTTCCTGCGGCCCAAGGAGGAGGTGGAGGAGCTGCTGCCCGAGGAGCCTGTGGAGCATATCTAACTAGATCTCTCTGGTTACATAGATGGGTTTATTGGCAGGTGAAGGGAGAACGGGGACGGCGAGACGCAGATGTGCTTCATACTTCTTGCAGGACTACAGATTGCATAGGGCGGCTGGCGTTATGGGCATTTCGGAGGACAACAGGTACGAGAGGGTTCTGGCGTTTTGTGGTTCACCTCTGTAGCAAAAGATACTAGAGATATAAATGTTTAAATCTCTCATGTCCCGTCGTGGCCTCACCAGCCAACATGATCTTGTTTAAGAAAGGCTACCTTGATCCACACATATGCATAGTGGTTCACGTTAGTGGGTATCCACCCATACAACAGCATGTACACCCATCTCAGACACACTATGCTCGACTCTGCCATCTCTTACACAGCATAACATTCGCTGCTGACATATGAAAACAAAAGACGGCCAAGGCAGGTTCGGGTGAAAATATTATATGCTGCGTATTTCATTTGTTTCAGATTTGGCGAAAGCCGTAATATGTACTCTTGGAAGGCGATTACAAAAATCGTATACAACTCTGTTCGCGTAGCCTCATGCTTTTTGCTCGTAACCGCATCTGTAGAAGAATAACGCCGCCCCTTTCCTCGTGTTGTATTGTATACAGCAAAACTCAGATTCCTATAGTCTGCCCCTCAGGAGGCCGCCTTCTCCTCCTTCTCCTTGGTGTCGCTGTTCTTGCTCTTCTTGCTCTTGCTCCTCTTGCTCTTCTTCTCCTCAAGCGGCTTGTCCTTGATGTTATTGTAGTGCGTGATGCCGAGCTCCTGGTCCCTCTCCAGCCTGGCCCTGTCGCGGTCCGAGAGGGGCACGCCCTCGATGCTCTTGACCTTCTTGCCCTCGACGAACATGACGATGCCGCCCACTGCGGCGACGATGCAGCCCAGCGCGACGAAGAGGCCCGTCGACCAGCTAGGGCGGTCGAAGCGGTTCATGCCCCACATGACGCCCGAGAGCACGCATTGGAACAGCGTGTTCCACACCATCATCCAGATCATAAAGTCCATCTTCCAGACCTTTGTGGCCGGGGCGCGGACGCCCGTGAGCGGCGCATCGGAGATGTTGGCCATCGGGACGGGGACCACGGACTCAAGATTCGCGCGGACCTTCTCCTCGACGTTGGCCGGGCCGACGTCGACGGGCAGCTCCTGGGAACCGGGCATGCGGAACCAGCCGCGGTGGATGCCCGCCAGGCGGCGCAGGCCCTCGGGCTTGCCCTGCAGGCGGAACTTCATGAGGTAGTAGAGGTCGCGGAAGCGCCAGGGCGCCAGGCCGAAGCCCGTCAGGCTGAAGAGCGCGGTGAGGACCTGCGAGTCGTACTCGACCCACTTGCGGCGCGGCGAGTTGATGTCGTTGCAGTCCGGGTAGCACATGGCGGGCGAGGCGTTGCAGAGCAGCAGGAACAGCATGCCGCCCCAGGCCACCACGTTGAGCCCGTACAGCACGACGCAGAAGCCCACGGGCGTGATGGAGTAGCGCAGGAAGGACATGGTGCCGTGCTTGAAGGCCTCGCGCTTGGGGTACGACGGCGGGAAGTGGTAGCCGTTGTCGAAGGGCTCCGTCAGCGGCGCCGGCTTGCCGTCCTCGTCTTGCGGCCCGTGCTCGCTCGTGGCGGCGATGGTGGCCTCGTTGGAGGTGGCTGTTGAAGGGTCCTTCTCGACCGGGCCGGGCGTGGCCCCCGCTGCTTTGTCGTCGTGTTGGCGTCCCGCAGCAGTGTTGAACTCGGCGCTCTCGCGGGGAGGTGGGTCGATGTTCTGGTCAGACATGGTGGTGCGCCGACGGGGGAGGGAATTGGCGCTGTTGGTGTAACTATTTCTCCTGGCGGGAGAATCTGCGCCGGCGATGGCTGATGAGGCGAACTCGCTGCTCGCAGCCATGAAGCCGCCGGGCGGGTTGGACTCCTCGAAGTCCTTTGACAGGCTGCGGACCTTGTAGGATATCCTTGAGGCGACGGACGGCCGTCTTGGGCGTTCATGGTCCGTTGGGGACGGAGAGTCGGGTCCTGGGTTGGTGGCGGCGGCCTGGTTTGGCCCATCGGATTCGGCCATGTTGTTGACCGTAACCGTGCCCGGTGCCCAATTCAGAATGGTGCTGATTGTCTAGACGGGCATGTATATCGCAGTGGGGCTGTCTGTTGAATGTAATCTGACCGGCTAAGAGAAGGAGTAAAAGGGAGAGCAGGACAGGCTGGTGGTCAATTAGAGTTGCGGTGGCAACGTGAACGCTGTCGTGGGAAAGATTACGGTGGTTAAGTAGATTGAGGTGGAAAGAAGAGAATTAGGTTCTAGGCTTGGAATGGTGAGAAAGGAGAAAGAGAAGTCGAGTAGGATATTTGGTACGGTTACAATACAATCAAACAAGCAAGCAGAACAGACAAGGATGGGCGACGGGAGGGAACGAGGTGATGAGTGTGGCGCAAGAGGCAGGGGCGGGTCATACCTTCCAGCTAGCATCCCCCAATGCCTTGGCCCTTGGCTAGAGTGGTAGAGCTGCGGTGGCCACTCACAAGCGGCCCAGTGCCCAGAGGCCGCGTCTACTGGGATGACAAGCGTCATCAGGCATTGGCAGTACCAGCAGCGTTGGTCGAGGCCGTGTGCATGGCCTGGCCACCAGCTAGTTGTAACAACGGGTTGTGTGCTGTAACAAGCCTGCACGGCTGCACGGCTAGGATGCTCCCGCCGCGGGTGATGTCATGTCATCTGGGTGCGTGATTGACGATACACAGAGTGAATGAATGATGAATGTATGAGAGTGCACTATACAGCAATCTAAACCTACCCTGCGCCGGCAATGAGATCTTCAAAATCGTTTCAGGGACTTCTGTAGATTTGACAGCGCGGTCTAGATTTCATGCGGGTCAGGAAAAGTGGCTCGCTCGCATCGGTGGAGCTGCCGGCTGCGAAAATGCGTATTTGCATCTGATTTTGGCTTTTGTCCTAGCCAGGATAGTCGTATTCGTTCTCTCTTTCCACTGCTATACGCAGGATTCCGTACATTGGTGCCGTATTCCGTAGCCTGCGAATGGCTGTTGCTTAGACCTCAGTCTTGATGGTACCTGCAGACAAACATTTAGGTATGTGCCATCCTGAACTAAACCACATGTCATCTCCATTAAACTATTCCCGGCATCAGGTTCCATTTGCATCAAATCATTCTATTCAGAACAGTACACAGTAGCATTAGGTACCGCAGTAGATAAATGGGCACTCATCTGCGTCTCAGGGTTAGACCCTAAACTGGATCCACGCTGCCATCAAGGGACTACCGTGCCTAGTTGAATATTTCACTTCCCATCAGCAACTCATCGAGCCTTGGACTCAACGCCCAGCCCACATACAATCTATGTCTCACACAGATATCTTCAATCTTCAAAATTCCGGAAAATCTCACCCCTCACACTCGAAAATACAACATATAGTCACCACAAACATACTCATCCTGCCAGGATGCAGTTCCCCACTCACCTGGAAGGCCTAGCAAAGGTCGTCCGCGACAACCTTGAAAACCAACAGGACTGGAAGCACGTCACGTCGCACTCCGAGTCCTCGCAGCCCCGGCCCCTGCTCTCGGGCCTGCCCCCGCGCCGCATGTACGTCCACCCGGACGAGCAGATCGACATCATCAAGGCCGAGAGGGCCCTGGGCGAGACCGTCCCGCACCAGGAGCCAGACTACGAGTGGGTCCTGCCCGTCCACATCTCCGAGAAGCCCACCCTGCGCGCCTTCTCCGCCGTCTTCGACGCCCTCGACGCACTGCCGCCGGCCGGCCGGCCCGCCGAGGTCGAGGCTGGGGGTGAGGCCGCGCCCGACTGGAGGAAGTGGAGGGGTGTCTGGCGAGGGAAGAGGGTGCTTCTTGCTACGGTTCACGACGACTCTACTGTGGTCTACTACATGATGCACGACGGCATCGTCAAGCCGAGGCAGAATTAGGCCAAGCGGTCGTACTTATTGAGACTCTCCTAATTTTCATTGCTCCCATGGCAGCTCTGGAGACCTTCAGACTTGGAGGCTGAGAGGATAGATGTCTCATGGTGTCATGTGGCATTACGCTCAAAAATTCGAGCAGGGCTCAAGGCTTGAAAACAACCTTCTGAACCTTCATCTTGTCAAACAGGTCATATCCTTCCACCGCCTCCGACAGGGGCATGATCTTGTCGAACATGAAGCTGCAGCGAACGTCAGACAATGGACTCCGAAACGACACAGCGGTCGCGGGTGGAAGCTGGGTCCAACTCACCTCAACTTGCTCTGATGCTTCGCAAGCAAGGCCAAGGACTCGGGGAACAAGGACCTCACCGGGCAACGCCCCATCTGAAGCCTGACATTTTTGCTGCTCGGGGTTAGCACGGAGACAGCAAGACCACAGAGAAGGGCCGACTCACTTATAGCCTTCGGTACCACTCCAGGGGATCTGTCCGGATCGTCAGCAAACCACGCTCCAGAACTCGGTCCAAACTTGACTCGACTGAGGACCTACCTCAGCATTGTGCACACCAATACTCGAGATGACGCCCCAAGGCCTCAACAAGTCAAAGGCCGTCCTCAGAGCCGGGCTCAGCCCAACAACCTCAATGACCGCATCCGCGCCCCTGCCCTCGGTCACACTCTTCACCTTCTCGAACATGCCCTCCTTGTCCTTGACAAAGTTCAGGGGCTCCGCGCCGAGCTTCCTCGCCTCCTCCAGGCGGCTGTCCACGCTGTCCACGGCGAAGAGGTGCTTGGGCTTGTACTCGAGCGCGGCGACGATGGCGCACAGCCCGACGGGCCCGCACCCGACGACCACGACCGTCCCGTTGGCGATCTCGCTGGCCGTCAGCCGGCTGAAGGCATTCTTGGCGCCGAAGTAGCCCGTCGGGAAGATGTCCGCCATGAGCACGAGCGACTGGTCGTCGATCTCAGAGGGTGCCTTCACGACGGTGCCGTCGGCGTTGGGCACCCGGACGTACTCGGCCTGGGCTCCGTCTCTGGTTCACCTCGTCAGTCTGGGGAATGCCTTTCTCAGACCTACTCAATTTGGGTGAGGGTGAAGTTTCTGGGCTTACAGTTTTGGGCAGCCGAAGAGCAGGCTCTCTACGCAGCGGGAGGCATAGCCATTCTGGCAATAGAAGCATTTCCCACTGCATCATAGCGTGAAGTGTCAGCCAGCGTATTCATGTTTCATCTACGGTCTCGCTTGAATTAATGTCTTATTCTCATGGACGGAAGAGCGTACCAGGTAGTTGTGAAAGGAGAGACAATCTTGTCTCCTTCCTTGACGGTCTTCACATCTGAGCCGACCTCAACCACGACACCGGTAAACTCGTGACCCATGATGAACCCCGTGTCGGACTTGGCGTGCCCGCGGAAAGTATGAAGCTCACTTCATGAAAAGTCAGCATTGGCAGGTCTGAAGCCTGTCTCAAGGCCTGTCCCGGGTGTCGGGGGCGACGTACGAGCCACACAGCGCTGCTGCTTGGACCTTGACGATGATGTCCCCGCCATGTCGCACTGGGCAAGTTTTCAAATTAGTATAGGCACAAAGAATTGAAAACAAAACAAAACAAAAAAATCAAGACCTCCATCGCCCATCCTGGTCTGTATGAGTAAATACCCAGGGCCGCCCGGGTGGTACTCACGCTTGGGGACCGGCCGGTCCTGAATCGACACCTTATGCGGCCCGTCGAAGACGACGGCCTTCATGGTCTGCTGGGCCATTCTTAGAGGGTACGGTCTTCTGAGTAAGTGGATAACCGAGGGCTATCTGGTAGCAGTAGCAAGTCGTCGATTGAGAACCTTGATGGGAGGGACGGGCTGTAAGCGGCCTTTGAGGAACAACTTTTGCTCTCTCCTCTCTGGAAAACCAGTGCCTCGGCTGCCGCGCCAGCCTTCTGCGGGAGGGCATTTGTTCGATTTCTGCGGGGAAAGGTGGGCACCGGGACCCGGTAGATACAGTAGCGTAGCGTCGCACCATGGCCGGTTCTCGGCGGGCTTGGATGACTGGATGAGCGCCGTGTGGGGTTCGGAGAGAGGGTGTGTCGCTGCATGTTTGGTGTCACCTCGGACTGTCCTCGCAAAGGGCCACATCTGCTTGAGGTATGTCAGATCGCGATGATTATCCTGATTTCTAGTCCGAGGTACTTGGCACTCACCAAGTCTTGGAAGGCCAGGTCTCACGCTGTCCCGGGTTTCAACCCGCGTGGAATACCGCGAGCGGAGGCTGTCTTAGAGTTCTGTGGCTGGCCAATGGCATAACACGGATTTCCCAGGCAATATACCCAGGGATTTTCTCTGCTAAGTTCTTTTGCAGCATGAGAGTGATTTCCATCCAAAATCGGAAGAATTTTGATTGGGAACTATGGCAATTAATCAACTTAGCTGAGGGCCCAGGATTGGGGCGTTATTTATCTCTCGTTACTCATTAAGAGGGTCCTCATTCTTCGTCTTCAAGTGAGTGCGGGTATGGTTGCGGCCTTGTTCTTCGATCCACATACGCCGTGACCTGCTCTCTACATTACATCCTATGGGATGATGGACACAGCCTGATATGGAGCCAGAATGAACTAGCTTCGGAATATTGAGCATAAGACTACAAAAGATATTTACAAAGGCATTGTATAATATACTTGGAAGAGCCGCAATAGAAATAGAGCAGGATAGCCCACCTCGTGACATCTAATGTCTCACACGAGGGAAGCTCGTCTGCAGGTAATCCGCGATATGCCAAGTAGACACATGCACAACAAACAATACAGCCGAAGCTACATCATCACTCACCCCGGCCTCGCGTATTTTCCAGTGACCTGGATCTCTGGAGTCTCGAAGACGGCCCAGCCTTCGGAAACACTAGGGTCTCCAAAAGGCGAAAGGGTAGCAAACCGCATCCTAAGGTCATGAAAACCATATTAGCATGCCACGCGAGATGACAAATTCCCAGTAGGTAGATACCGGCAGGGAAAGAAAGGAGAGAAACCCACGTGTAGTTCCCGAGCTCGATCTGGCTGCCGTTGCCCAGCTTGCCGAACCACCAGAACTGGTGGAACGCGTTCTGGGTCTGGGCGTTACGGAACAGGTCCACCACCGGGTAGGTGAATGTGTCGTCCGGATCGTAGCGGTCCGGGTCGAAGAAGCTCAAGCTCTCGGCGAGGACGTGGCTGGTCGCTGGGCCAATGTAGCCGTTCTCGCCTGGTACCGGGGGATATTCCCATTGTTCCTCTGTCCAACCTGGCTCGTAGATCTAGGGGGTTTCTGTCAGCTTGGGGGAACGGGTACAAATTTGAGGCGTTCTTGAGGCAACTTACGTCCCATCGGACCTCCTTACTTCCCCAGATGAGCTTGGAGTAGATGGTTGGGAAGTCTTGGGCTGACTTGTCCAGGTTGAAAGAATAGACACTGTTTCTTGTTAGTGAATGAATAAAAAACTGTATCAAGTTGACTCACTAGTCTTTCTGGTTGGTGAAAGGGTATGAAGGCCGGTAAATAGGGTTGACTTCAGCATTCAAATCCGCCGCAAGGCCTGCGACTTATGGTCAGCTCGCCCGGGGTCACACATATGCCGCCTGGCTTGTAGAGAGCTTACCGAGGTATGGAACCGAGACTTGCTCTCCGTTGTTGCCAGAGACGATGACCTTGCCGCTGTAGAGAGGAAGGGCGGAGGAGTTACCCAAGCCATCCGGGTTGGGGAATGTCACCCTGACAAGGTCAGTAACTGATTCTCTGGGTCTGGGTTTCTCGTTCGGGTACTCACGTTACAGTCTTGCTCTCTCCTGGACCGAGCGCGAACTCGGTCGGCACAGAGACCTCAACTGGAAGACTCGTGGGTCTCAACTCAGAGAAACTCTTGAGCCTCTTCTCCCCCGCCCAAGGCTCGACGAACTCGTACCAGCCCAATGTCTCTACCCCGGCGGCAGCCTCGTAGGAGAACTCGTAGATCACCTCCTTGCCTCCATTATTAGTGATGGTGACGTCGTGATCCCCGTTGAAATTCTTGGTGTCGTTGAGAGCGAACTTCTCGAATGAGATATCTGTGGTATAGTTGACAACCTTGAAGGCATTGACCAACCCGTTGCCAACTTGGGCTACTGGAGCAGCAAAGCCGTAGTCGGTGGCTGTTCCGTCTGACCAAGGGAGGGAGGTCCCGCTGGCGATGATGCGGCGGTGCAACCCTCTGGCGAATTCCTTGCCTGCATTTTATTGTTAGCCAACGGGAATCGAATGTTCGCTTAGAAGACAGAGTATCAGAATAATCTTACCGTGCACGGATCGGCCGCCGTGAACGCTGATATACAGCGCCGCGACGCCGGCAACATACGGGGTCGCCATAGAAGTCCCAGAAAGCAGAGCGTACGTGTTGTCGAGATAAGTGCTGAAGATCTGGGCTGACGTTAGCAAAGCAATAACACACTCGATACAGTTCATCTTACCTGGCCACCAGGAGCTGCAATATCAGGCTTGATCTGCAGATCATTTGAGGTTCCCCAGGAGGTGAACGTGTTGGGGCGACCGCCAGCAGGGTAGTCCAAGCCGACGACTTGCTCGGGATTCAAGGAGAAATCCGCGGTGACGTTCCCTCCGGCTTGTACAGTCTCGATGATAGCCTTACCGGCATCAGCAGTGATGAGTCCAATGAGGCCAACGTCGTCATCGGTCGCAGGCGTGATGAGGGGGCTATCGTTATTGTAGAACAATATGTACTCCGCACCCAGGGCAACCAGGTTCTGCTGTTTGGTGGCGAAAGTGCAGGTGCCTCTCCTGACCAAGGGGACCACGCCTTCTAGTCTTCGCGTGCCATTAGGGTAGGGCTGGCAGCCGTCTGCAGGGTCGGTGGTGTTGAAGTTCAGGGGCACCACAGGCCAGTCTGTCACGTTGGACGAGAAGTAGAAGGTCGATGGTAGATACCCAGCCTAATATGGAGTCTCAGAATGCGTCTTCTCGACTGACCAGTCATGTTGAGGGGCAGGGTGGGAAGTACCTTGACAGTTTCTGTCTCGCCATCAAGAGTCGAGGTGAGCTCAAAGGGCGACGCGGGATAAGTCTCTGTCTCAACTGAAGCGACGGCAAGCACGTTCGTGCCAGAAGACCCGGTGCTCCCAAAAAAGGCCCCGGCAGCACCCGAGTTGCCGTTAGCAATGGTAACGACTACTCCCTCGTCAACGAGGCGAGAGGAGACCTCGGCCCAGGCGCCAGTAGACCAGCCTCCTGGGCCACCGATGCTAGCGGTGATGATGTCGACCTAATCGACATATTAGTGACAATTGTAGAATATCGGATGAGGAGCCACCTACACCGTCAGTGTATGCCCTGAGGAACGCCTCAATGAGTGTTGCCTCGTCCGTTCCGTCCTGTTTGACATCAGAACCCCGATTTATAGCAGTAATATCTCTCCACAAGACTCACAACTTGAGCAAAGACCTTGTACGAATACAGTTCCGCTTCTGGCGCCACTCCAGTCCAGCTATTGGATGTCAAATGTCAGTGGGACAGCTGGTGTCGAGGGATCACTGTCAAGTCAAATCTCACAATTCATTCTTGCCAGCGATAATTCCAGCAACGTGGGTACCTTTAATATTATTAGCTATTATCCCTTGCCTCTGGTACTTGAGAGATTCTCACCATGTCCAAGCTGGTCTTGTGGGTCATCATCAGGCGTCTTGTCAGGCTCGACTGGCCACACTGCAACAACGTTAGTCCAACGATCACCGTCGTCATCTGCTCTGTGGTTTCTACTTACACCCGTTGCCAACCAGGTCATAGCCACCGGCGACCTTGAAGCCAGGGCCAAAGCCTCCGCCCAACTATAAGATATCAGGATCAATGCCTCATTTTGTACTGAGGTAGGAGGCCATACCGCGGGATGGTTATACCACGTCCCAGAATCAACAACGCCGACCTTGACGCCCTGACCAAAGATTCCCCGCTCGTGAAGCTTGCTGACGCCCGTGGCATTGTGCGTCGTATAATTGCTAGCGGCGGCAGCATCTCCGATAGACGAGAAACCCTCGACAGGCGAGAGAGCCACGCGCTTGTTGGGCCAAGCGCGAACAACTCCGGCAAGTTTCAACAGACTATCAATGTTGTGGTTATCTGTCTCGATGCTCGCGCCCGAGAAGACGTCCGTCTCAAAGTCCTTGACGACCGTGATATCGGCAGCAAGCGCAACGTCACGGCGGGACTTGGCCGAACCCTAGGGGGATATGTGAGCTTCACTGGAGGAGACGCATAGTGGAGCGAACTGTGCTCACCGAAGCATACTCGATGATGAAGCTCCGGGCGACCGGGGCCGTCACATTGGTCTCCGCGGGGGCCTGACGAGCAGCAAAGGGGTTGGCGCTCCCCGGGGAGGGAAGCGCACTGATGAGCAGACCGGCGACGCTGAGCAAGTGCATCTTGGGACAAGCAAGGCTTCCAAAATGCCGCGACGCGTGAAGCTGAGGCCTTGTTCGCCAGAATGCGCGTCGACGGACTGCACTTATAACGTGTTACGGCTATTCTTCCATACTCACAGCTACGGCGGTGGATCCCACTGCAAGTCCCTGGGTTGTGACTCTCCCTTGCAGCGTTGCATTGCGGATACGGGCAGGTGGCCAAGACACTCCCCGGCGACATCGCCATTCATCTCCAATTGAGCTTCCTTCTTTGGAAGACTGACCCGCTGCACTCGCGCGGGGAACTGATAATGTAGAAATAATGGTGAATGAGGCCATTTCTTTCACAAACCTAGGGAAATAATATTTTTGGTACGCAACAACAGGAAGGGATGGCCATGTATAATCTCGTGTCCCAGTATGCACATGTGACTAGCACTGCATGCCGATCAAGCCCGTCGAATATCATAGTGCATTGCATACACGACGACTACTTCCACCTTGTACAACCGTTGTATACTGTCCAAAATCATAGGCGCCCGTGTCGCGTGATTCCGTGGCTATCTTGATCGGACTGCCTGGCCGGAAACTTGTTTGGTGACATTGCCGAGACTAAACCCCTGACAGACTGCAGCATGCTCGATAGCGTAGTATTGCGCAACAGGACACCTCGTATTCCTCAAATGGCGATCATATTCCTGATAAAGGTGTAACCTTTGAATAGGGACTACACTTACATGGACCAATGTAGACTGCTGAGAAAAGCAGCCTGCTTTCGTACCACATTGCTCGGAACATACCGCCCTTCACATCGCCAGATACATGAATAACACTAGATAAACACTGTACGCAGCGTCTCTCTGCCAACACGGAGCGCGTTTCATCAAATTAGCGACATCGGAATGACTTCTAAGCGAAATGGGAGTTGCCCATGGGCTTATCATTTAGGCTAACTACAATAACTGATTCAACACAGATAAGTTCGTCTTACTCCCGACAGTAATCTTCACTCGACCATTTTGTCGCACCGGTGCAGCTGGGGAGATAACCCTTTGTCTCCCAGTAAGTAGCCCCGGTTGACATGTGGAGATTGGATCGACTTGACAAGACAAGTTCTGAGGATCGAGCCTGAGCCTTGACGTAGCTGCCCAGGTGGTTGATTAAATGACTGCTGCAAGGTGTGAGGCCCCCAGTCTCCAATGGGTATTCAGCTTGACAGGAACATGAACATGCCACAGAGATAACTTGAGCAGCTTATCCTACTAGCTTGCATGACTGCTCTGTGTACTAAACGATGATTGCCATGTCCTCATAGCACGGGCCATGGGTAAAACTCGCCGCAGCCCATGGAGAAGAAGCAAGAATGAGTTAATCCATTGGAGATTGACAACCTTGGAGATCCGTCGACGAATTCGTGATTGGCTTACTTTGTTATAGCATGAAACCAGCTCAGTCTGTCTACCTTGAACAGCAAAGTGATTGTTATCGAGTAACTAGGGAATAAAGACAGGGTTTCCATCGAGCCGAGATACCATGACTTGACACCGTTCTACAGTTACTGCAGCTGGTATCTGCCTCAGAGGGAGACTTTTGTTGAACAGAGTACACTAGGGGGGACCAGTCCTTACGGATTGGCGATCGCTTTTTCTTTCCACAACTTCTACCCAAGTCGCACAAACCTAGAATTATTTTCTACAGTTCTTTGCCATGATTCTTATCCTCCTAGCAACCGACGGGCGTCTCATGTAATTACACCCTCACAAGTGGTGAAGGATTTTAAATGATGACCTTCGAATGTACCCGTCGAGACACTGTTGGCGTCCTTGATGCAAAATCTCTGAGTGAGCTTGCAACTTAAGGCCTCTGTGGTCTGTAAACGCACGAGTTGCAACGCAGGCAGAAGTCAAATCCGACGGGTTGGGTCCTGCATGTGACTTAGCAGATAGATCGCGTGTCTTGAACTTGAAAATAGGGTGCCTCATACTTTGGAGACAAGGATTGGCTGAACGGCCTCATAAAGCACGCTCGAGACCAGGGGATCAACACCAGATCTTGAATGTGCTTTGGGATGAGCGGACGGAGGAGCAAATTCCGTATAAGCCGTTCTCGACATGGCCAGACGTCGAAGACATCTCATTCATAGACCTTGTCCAGCGCATTTTGAATCTGGACCCTACAAAGCGGCTCACGGCTCGTCAGGCATTAGGTTATCCTGGGTTTGCAGAATTTTGACTTCTAGTCTTTCCCGTGTCCAGATTTCTATCTCTCCGACTCCCCTGCTATTTTCCTGCTCCTTTCCTGCTCCGTAATTTCCTTCCAAACGTCTCCCTGGGAAAATAAGGGCATCTTAATCCTCTTAGACGTTTGTTTGCTGTAGTAGTTTTTGAACTGTGACACCTCAGGTCCATTCCAAGCTGCACCTCATTCAATCCATCAATGATCACCACTATAGGCCGCTAGGGAATTTGTAAATTTGCTAACTAAATCTAAAGCAATAATCTCGGTTTCTACTATCTGGTGGTTGGGAAAGGCATCAGGGCCTATGAGGCTGTTAGTGCGGCGTGGCAGACATAGGGTAGCTAATGGAAAGCGGCATCGTGCACCAGATCACAGACATTATAGATGGGAATATTGATAGATGTGCATGTATGGCATTGTGGAATTTGATCGATGCTGTGGGAATTTCAGAAACCAACTTTAAGCACTCCTGATATACGCCCAACTACCCACCTGAGCATCAATTCATGATCAGCTTGAACCTCATTGCAGCATAATTAGGGGCTATGTGAGACTGCGAATTAATCACTGAAAAGGACTCGGGAATTGAAAAGCCCGCAGTCCGAGATAGAAATGCAGTCAGAGAGACATCATCCAGCAATGGCAATGAAGCCAATTCAAGTTCATAATTTGCTATGGACTCCTGCATCTCGCAGCAATGCCTCAGTCCAGTTAAGGTTTGGGGTTGAAACATTCTCATCCCGAAGCGGCGAGGCCATGTGGAGATTTGTTTACTCGGTATGGTACACGGACTATACCAGGAAGTCAGTTCATCTGAAAAGCTTTTGCTCCACGATAAGGTTTTGTTTTGAAACAATGCCCCTGAATATACTAACTAGGCAGGAGGATCCTTGTGTCGATAGATCTGCGCCGATCATATACGAGTCTCAACTTGTAGAAAACTGCGCCAAAATCTGGAAAGGATGATAACATCGATTAAATCTATCTCGAAATCCACAAGAGCATCTTAGAATCAATCACTCCATCAGCTGGCAGATCCGAACTTCGTTCTTGAGCAGTGTTGAAAAGTATGTAATCCGGGCTGCATGACTCTGTCCGTCATATTCGTGGAAACAGTTTTAGCCTTGCTCATTTCAGAGGCCTTGGCGGGGAGGCTTAGGGTCCGGATGGCCCGTGAAAGGGAGACGCATACAGGAGCGGTAACTAAGTCTATTCTTGAGCGTTTCTATATTAAATGCATCGAGCAGCTTGTCCCACGAATGAACTGCCCCTCGCTTTCGTTTCCATCCCATCTATGAGCCGCATTCTTTCGCCCACAGACTTGTCTGTTTCCACTCTTTAAACATTGTGACAACTGCGTTGTCTTTCGCTCTTTATAACTTCTATCGTGCATATATCACTCCACTTTTAGCTATGCGGTCGATCATTGCTTTGTCCGCTGTACTAGCGGTGGCCGAGGCTCAATCATACAATGGCACCTCGCCCAACGCAACCGATTCACTGACTGTCGACGTGGGATATGGAAAATACCGGGGATTCGAAGACGGAGGCGCCCGCAAGTGGTACGGTGTTCGGTTTGCCGCTCCCCCTACGGGCAACAACCGCTTCCGGGATCCGCAGGACCCTGAACCATTTGAAGGCGTCCAGGACGCGGTCGAGTTTGGGGCGATCTGCCCTCCTCAGCAAGCAAGTGACTTCACGCTGAGCGGACAGTCGGACCGATTCCATGTGGACGAGGACTGTCTGTTCCTCAGCGTCACGGCGCCGGCGAGCACGACAGACCTCAAGCCGGTGCATGTGTTCATCCAGGGCGGTGGCTTCAGCTCCAACTCCAACGCCAACTACAACGCCAGCGATGTGGTGACGGACGCCGAGATCGTCTCTGTGCAATTCGTAAGCTGCATGACAAGCCTGCCGACCCAGGTTTAGCACCCGGTGTTGTTACATGTTGAACTAACTTGAAGCACAGAACTATCGTGTTGGAATGACCGGCTTCCTCTTCGGCGAGGAGACGGCCGCAGATGGCAGCCCCAACGCCGGAATCAAGGATATGATCAAGTGCCTGGAATGGATCCAGGAACACATCTCCAAGTGTAAGACCCCACCTGTTGTGTTTTGGAATATATAGCAGGTGACTAACACATACCAGTCGGTGGTGACCCAAGCCGGGTAACAATCGACGGCGTCAGCGCCGGTGGAAGCTCGGTCGCCTTGCTCCTGGCCGCCAACAAGGGCGCGCTGGGAGGGACCCTCCTCCACGGCGGCATCGTAGAGTCAGGCGGCTGGGTGACGATGCGCAAGATCGACCAGGCGCAGTCCCAGTACGACTGCCTGGCAGCACAGACGAGCTGCAACGGCACCGACAACAGCCTGCAGTGCCTCCGCGAGGTGGCCCTGGAGGACCTCTACAGCAGCACCTGCTGGTTCGGCCCCAACGTCGACGGCGAGCTCTTCGGCGACCGCCTCGTGGAGATGTACGAGGCCGGGGATGTCGCCGACGTGCCGAGCATCATGGGCGCCTGCGCCAACGAGGGCACGCTCTACAGCTTCGACAGCTCCGCCAACACGACCGAGGCCTTCGACACCTACATGACCAACCAGGTCCCCACACTGACCAACTCCT
Source organism: Diaporthe humulicola (assembly GCA_038088545.1). Taxonomy (NCBI): domain Eukaryota; kingdom Fungi; phylum Ascomycota; class Sordariomycetes; order Diaporthales; family Diaporthaceae; genus Diaporthe; species Diaporthe humulicola. Next base: position 396,181 of record JBBWSL010000019.1, read on the forward strand.
CGCTCGCGATCCTCAACGACCTCTACGCAAACCAGCCGGCGCCACACTTCCCCGACACGGGGAGCCTGTACCGCCAGGGAGCCAACGCCATCGCTGACCTGGGTACCCACTGTCCGTACGTATAGTCCTTGTTCCAGGATATCTCCTTCCGCTGGAGTTGTCCGAACGAAAGCCTTCTTCTTCTTGCATCTTGGAATACACTTCTAACAACCCCCCAGAATCAAATTCCTGCAAAACGCCCTAGCAGCCAAGGGAACTCCAACCTACACCTACAAGTACGCCGTCCGCGACGCCGAGGACGAGGCCGAAGGGCTGGGCGCCTGGCACGTGGTGAACAACTACGCCTTCTACGGCGTCAACAGCACAGACATGAACGCGCCGGCGAGCTACGCCGACGGCAGCAGGGCCGCGGCGCTGAGGGTGGCCCGCGGCTACTGGACCAGCTTCGTGCGCAACCTGGACCCCAACACGGACCGCGCGGGCGGCTCGCCCGAGTGGAATGCCTGGTCGGGGCCCGGCGCCGAGGCGCGCGAGAGGCTCGTCATCGGCTCGCAGGCCAACGCCACGCTCATGGAGCACATGACCGAGGCGCAGAGCCTGCGCTGCGACGCCGGGCGGGCCTTCACGCTTGGTCTCGGGGCTGGGTGGCCCGCCGACGTCAAGGACCCGGCCAATGCGGTCGAGCTGGACGCCGGGCTCGCGCGGCAGGCGCTCGAGGCTGCCGACTGTGGATTTGACGAGGGGTGCCGCGCGCCCGACTGCTCTATCATCCCGCCCACGAGCGGGACATTCCCTGAGCAGGTTCCTAATGCTGAGTTTGTCTGCTCGGCGAAGTCGGGCCTTGCGGCGGCCAAGTCTAGGCGGTCCAGGCGCGCGTTTTCTGCATAGAATGTTCCAAGAGAAATTGTGCTAGTACTCCTCAAGGGTCTGTGTCATGGAAGGCTGCCACATTACTTTGCATTAGACTCTTTATTATTAAAATGTAGATATTATAACTAGTACATTTGAACAACAACAAAGTTTGTGCGTGTTTAGCACCGGTGTGCATATTACTGACGAGAGTTCGTCGTGCTTTTGCATCTCCAATGATGTGTTAAGCGACAGAGACTACTGATCTCCGCGCCAATGCCGCGCTCGAGTGTACGAGGCCATACGTGGAAGAAAGTATGAAGACCTCCAAGATCGCATGGCTTTTTGAAAGCGTTTGGAGCCTATTTCGGATCCAAAACTAGTTATATTTCCCTTGATTGGCCCATAGTTCTACGTACGGGCAGAGATTATCCAATGCGACACATTGCGGAGGCAAGACTCGCGAGCATCTCCTCACACCGCCGAGTCTCTATGTAGCAGCCACGAATCGAGCCACAGTGGAAGAAATAGCGTCATAGATTCGATGAAGCTCGAGGATAGATCATTCCGAGAAGTAGTGGACTCATTGCTGGGGACAGTACAATAGGTAGAAGTCTTAGACAACATAATTCATTTTGGCTATGATACTCCAACTACGAGAACTTTTGCCTTCTCACGTCTGTTCCGTCGTGGACGATGAGTATGGGATGTCCACTTGGAGCCACATACTTAAGGAATGCTATTGTGTGCTGTGAAAGCACACTCACAAGCCTCTGCGTTGTATTTTCCCACCACCTGTCTACCACCGGAGCCCCCACGCTCGCGGTGGCTGGTGTTTCGCGAGCGAACCAACGAATGATTAGCGCGGAGTCTAAGAAGCTTGAATAGGCAGGGTCAGATGCTGTTGCATGAACGTTGTAGTGGGCTAAAAGCAAGGTCTGCTCGTGGGTGTCTGATAGAGGATATCTCGGAGGAGGCTTTGCTGACTGTTACGGCTCTGCCGGCGGGTTCGGCCGTCTCACAGAAGCCACGACGGCGGTAGTGACTTGGGGCTTGAGACTCCTCCAAGACAATGGCGCTTTGGGTAGGACAATCAGTCGCGGAGCTCATGGAGTGCACTCCAATCTCCACCAGATAGCTTCATAACCCGTCTACTGGAGCAGCTTCACTTGAAGAGCTCACTGCGTATCAACTCGTCCGGAGCGAACTCCGAGTGTCTTGGCCCTTCCAATGCCTTATCAAAAAATCCTGATAGTATTTCTGACTGCTCACTCAGCTTCTGTCCAACACACACACATCGTCCGGGCCACGGTTAGCCTCAGACCGAACCTGCTGGCGCCTGTGTGTGACAAGTCACTTGAAAACCTGGTATGTATAGCAGCCCACTGAGCCAAGCCCCAGCTGCGACATGGGTGCGAGGGTGTCCATCTTTCGGTGAAGAACTCCCGGCTCGGATTTCGAAAGCGGCACAGCACTCGACCGAAACATCGCCGGAGACGCTCGATGAGGGCCCAGGGCCGTGGTCGGTCGTGCTTGGCCATGACCGCCACTGGACGGCTGAAGGCCCTTGTCTGGTATCGTCTGCACGACTGCGGATGACAAGGCCGCCCTAAATCCGTATTCTCCTCAACCTCTGGCCACACTTGGCGGGTGGGATCCAGTGCAGCGGCATTGGGGCGTCTAGGCTCGTCCAGGTGCCGTATAGCTGCATTGCACACCGCTGTGCCCCCCCGCGGAGCTAGGTGGGCGTTCTCACCTGCTCGCATTGGCGACGGATGCAAGTCAGACGTTCACGTGGTGCAGGTCTTGTCCATCCCACGGGCGACAGATCTGTAGTAACTGCCTCGGGCGAATGACAAGCCACCGAGGGCGATGATCTGTCAAGGCAGTAGAACACCCCCCTCGCTCCTATCCCTAGTGCCATAGGCAATCTAGCAACGAGAATACCAGGCTGGTCATCATTGACCCCACCCAGAGGGCTCGCCGGCAAGGAGTTCGAAGATAGCGAGCTGTAGTTGGTTGCACAGCGTAAGCCGAGGTGGTGCCAAAATCGGCAGCTCACAAAATGAGATTGTCTTGTTTGGCAGTGCTAGCAGCGAGCTAGCCAGCCGCCATGCTCAGAGCCTCAATTTTCATAGGCGGGTGCGTGCATGCTAGCGTGTGTTCCTCTTCTGCAGCAGCATCAGCACACCGGGGGTGATCGTCGAGGCGGGAAAGCCAGGAGGGATCCTCTCACGACCCGTGCCGATTGACGTCAGCTCCTGATCGGCCTTTGATATTCGACGAGTCGACAGTCACCGATAGCTTGGGCGGCGGGCACTCGGGTGGCTTTGTTTTTCCCGGTCCCGAAGGTTCATGGGGTAGAGTGAAAACCTTGTCGGGCCCATCGGCAAAAATGGCCCCTGTAGCGAGAAAAAGGTTGGCGATTCATCAAATAGCGCTGTTGTGCGCGTTGGAAGGCAGGAAGGTCAGCGTGTGTGCCTGTAGGCTGTAGCAGTACCGCTGCACGCGGACGTGTTCGCGGGAATCTTGGGCGATTTGCTGGTTGGTCAGAGTCTATTGGGCCGGGCCATTTTTGAGGCTGAGCGAGTGTGTGCGACGGTAGACGGCGCTATTCCCGTCACGACACTTGTACGTGTTCGAGACATTAGCAACGCCTGGTTGGAGCTCAGCCACCCTCTTATTCGAGAGAGTTCTCATCTCCGGGGACTCCTTAGTTCCAATGTCGGAAAGGCATCCCGCGATCGAACGCGCGTGTGCTTCGATGGCAAGCACGTCACTGTGTGTGTGTGTGTGTGTGAGCGCATTCACCAGCCCCAGGGGCGTGTTCCTGCCTGGTACAGGCGGACCTGTGGCACCAAGCGTCGGTCGTCGGTCGTTCAAGCTTTAGCCTCAACAGGCCAGGTCTTCTCCGCACTCGAGAGTTAGGCCACGCGACGTCTCCATCAGTCCCACATGGAGTCATGCGATGAACGGATGCACACGACGAAAAGCGACAAGCGCGCTCGGGAAGGGCATCGAGAAGCTGGACGCAGATAGGCCGTCCCGGGACGAGCATGATCTGCCTTGGGGGGCCAAGCAGGCCGGTGAGTGGGAGGTTCATTTTAGCAATTCCCTCATCGGGGTCTCAGTGCTGCATGCGTGATAATCCGTGGTGTTATACTGTTAGTCGCCGAGGCGAGAGTGAAGGGGGGGTGGGCAGGGTCGGGGGCATGGGATGATGGAATCAGGTGCCGTAGACTCCCAAGGTCCTTCCTCCCCCAGTCTCGCCATTAGCAAATCTGGGCAAATTGGACCATGATAGTCGAGCATGACGGTCATCTCCCACTGGACTGGCAGCCATTTGTGAGTCGAGGTCGAGTGGTGAGGAGACGCCGTGCGACTGGACTGGACTGGGGAAAGCGTGGGGAGCAAGGTCGCGCAAGAAGTGGGGGCTAGGCCATGCTCTGCCCAATGACAGGCGTTGCCTCCCCCACTTGGAGATGGGCAAGATGGGGTATGGAGGCTCATCCACGGAAACGGTCCAGACGGGCCAGACGGCCTGGGCACCGTTACGTTTCAACGTGTTACTCGTTACCCACGCGTCGGCTGCAACCAACCGTTACCGGCGACGGGGTGAGATTTGAGTCTCGGGACATATTGCACAAATAAAACGCAGCCAGTGCCCGTCCATCAGCGCTAGTGGGAAAGATGAGATGGGAATGCTGGGTCCGTCCCTCGGTGTCCATCGTGGCGAAACGAAGAGCAAGTATATGGGATGGGGTATTATTGGGCTGGATGGGCATGGGACGGGGCAGGATATCCCGTGGGTACCTCCAAGGTTGTTGTGTCTCAAGGGCGAGCGGATTAGGTTTACTCTGGAGGCCGTCGAAGGATCGAACCCATTGCGAATCGCCGGCGCAAGATTGGGCAATCTGGCGCTGTTCCCACGGCCATGGGCGATGAACGACCCGAAGAGCCCGACCAAATCTCACTGATCCCACTGATCCACACAAAAGGAACTCGCCGCGCAGGACTGGAGCTCTGAATGCACCTGCAGACAAGACGTAGAGGTACCAAACCGCGCAGGCGTTGGGCATCCATGGGGCTTGTGGTTGCCGCCGAATAAAGACTGGTTGCTAGGTACTTGCTGTCGTTTCCGGACACGGCTTGCATGTATGGCAGATAGACATGTCTGCCACAGTGCCTATGCCATAGGAAAACTGCACTTTCTCGAGGAACATGGTCCATGTCATGTAGGTAGGACAGACGGGCTGCATGCTTGGGCCAGTGGGCGAGGGTGTGTGGCCCATACATCAGGTCTCAACTGTCGGCTCTGTTTGTGAGGCACATGGCCCGGCGGTCTCAGGCAGTGAGTCTGGTATCTTTATTTGACTTTTTTGGACGCAGTCCTCACCCACCTGCATCTGCCGCACCGTATGGCCTTCAAAGGGTCTCTCTCGATGGTCTCGAGGCGGGCTCGGGTGGTGCAGGTGACGAAGGGGGCGGCCGTCGCGAGGACGGGTCGGCAAGCACATGAGCTGAACAGCACCACTGCAACGCTGTGCGGGCATTTCCAAGTCATGTCGTTGGCAGCTGGCGGGCGGCGGGTGGCCTGAGTGGTTGGCTCTTCATGCGGCTTAATATGCTGACGGGGGTGTCCCCCGCCCCAGCTCGCTTGCGTAACGGGCTTCCCCGTGGTCGGGTACAGGTACAGTCAGACAGGCAGACAGCCTAGGAACCGTTGGTCCCCCAGCGTCGCACCGGGGGAAAGGGAAGGGATGGGAGGGGGGGGGTTGTCAGGCTTGTCAGGATAGGTGATGGGCGATGGGGGAGCAGGGCCCGTGATTGTCCTGGCGATCGTTTCGTTTGACAGTCCCGTCCGGCTTTAATTGAATTATTGTGGTCTGGGTACTCTATGCAGCACTCTGCCATATACCGTACCAAGGAGCTAAATACAGCATACAGCGCCCGTGGCCCGTGTTAAGAAGAAAGAAGCAAGGAGGGCATGACAGGTTGTTTCCAGGTTGTTTCTCGTTTCCTCGGCCTAGCTCAGTTTCAAGAGGGCTGGCTGTTCGTCGGTCGGTGTGGTGCATGAAGTACGGACGTGCTGTACTAAAATAGGCCTGGCTGACCAAGTGCGTTGATAATATACCCGACGAAAGGAAGGGGAGGCGGGAAATGCATAATACGCATGTGTTATTCGAACCGTGAGGCTTATTTGGGGCTGAAGCGGAAACAGACAGACATTGATTGCACTCGCAGAACACACAGAAGACACAGAAAGGCTGCTGCTGGCGTCCCGACGGCTTCCTCTCGTTCCCCACCGCGTTGAGCATGTTGTTTGTCGTCGCAATCCATTTTTGCAATCCCGCTTGCATTAGAATTTTGGGCAACGACTCAGCATACCCCGAGTCTTGCGAGTCTTGACGCTGCTGACAGGCCCTGATGCCCACTTTTGATTTCCATCCACCCCTCCCGAGGCGCCTCGCAAGGTTCCTCTCCAGGGGGTCGGAACGAACCTACAGTATGCCACAGCAGGACACGCACAGCTCAGCCCGGCCCAGCCCGACCCAGCACAGCAGAATATATTCCTCCCCCAATCTCTCCCCTCCACCCCTTTGTTCTCGTGTGCCTGAACCATCCAGTCTACGTGCACTGTACAGGAAGTCTGCCTGCTTACCCTACCTGTGACTGCGTGTGCGTGCGTGTTCGTCTGCCGTGTGTGCTGTACTGTAGTCCACATTTATTACTCCGTACCAGGGCGCACCACCCAGCCCAGCCCAGCAGTAAGAGGGCAAGACTGGACGAATGAGTCGACAGGAACAGGCAGGCAGATGCACAGACGGGCAGCTTCAGCCTGGCCCGTCCCATCATCAGCTGCGAAATGACCCCAGAATCAGCCCAACATGCTCTCCCTTCCAATCTCACCAGCTTCACCTGCGGACTTCCTTTTCCTCCCGTGACGTGACACATGGCACGGGTCAGTCACCACCGTAGCCAAACCAATTTTCTTCTCCTCTGCCCGTTGCTAGGAAAATGATATCGAGCATGCTGCAGTAGTGACGGCGGGGGCGGCGTGGGCGTCGCGGGCGTCGCGGGTGACGTGTGCCACTAGGGAACTTTGACTCTTTTCTTGCTTTTACTTTTTTTATGAGTCCCCACGGCTTCTCAGCCTCAAAGTTTGGGCGTGCCGGCACAGCCAGACCGACTCGATTCTAGATTCGGTAGATTTGGTCCCTCACTGCCTGCTCATTGTGCAGCAGGTGCAGCAACAGCAGCAGCAGGAGCAGCAGCAGGACCTGCCAGCCCCAACCAGCTCTCAGCTGTCTCTTTCCCTCCCTCTGCGTGCACGCCCGCGCATTCGCACCTCGCACTGCACTCGGAATACCACCGTACCTAGAACTATACACTACCACCAAGATCCTCGCGCTTTCCCTGACACCCCCCAATCTATACCTGACCGACACCACCTCGCCCGCCCCCCCGTCCCACCTCCCTTGTCCCGTCCAATCTTATTGCTTGTCTCTTGTCTTGTCTTGTCGACCAGACCTGGCCTGCCTGACCCGGCTCGGGCTGGTGGCTAACACACAGACACCCAGACGCCAACGGCCAGCTCCCTGTCGCCTGCTCCGCCTTGTTTTCCCAGGTTACCTTGGCTGCCAGCTTTGACGACGATTGCGAGCCAGCCAAACCAACCTCCCAACTCGCAGCCCGGGAACGGAGAAACGCACGACGGACCACCAGACTGCATTGCATTGGCGTCGCATTTGCCCTCTCTCTGCCCGTCTTTGAGGACCAGGAGACCCACCCAGAGCCTCGCCTCGCCTCGCTCTGCTGGCCTGCTCCCTCCACCTCCCGAGCTTGCTGATCAACCGTCCCGACCCCAACCTCGTCACCCAGCCTGTCCGTCTGTCAGTCAAGTCAGTCAGTCAGTCAGTCACCCAGGCACGCAGGCTCGCACACAGTCAAGTCAGCCAGGCTCTGTCTATTCTGCAGTCTGTGGCTGTTGATTACCAGACATTGTGTCCCCCACGCGAGCCGCCATCCCGGCGTAGCGCAGTGTAGCGCATCGCATCGCATCGCGCCGCATCCATCGCATCCACCACATCACATCATATTCGGTCTGAAGCGCCGTCCACAAGCACGGTTGGGTGGGCACAGGTTGGGTCCTGTTGGATCGGATTGGACTGTGACTAGCTCTCTTCCCAACACCGGCCCCACGACAGGACGGCGCTGGTGCCTTGGTCGGTCGCCAGTCGGTGTCGGTGTCGAGCGTCAGTGTCAGTGTCAAGTGGGCAGCGCACAGTTAATTGCCTCGAGGTACTGTCGGCTCGGCTCTGGCCTGGTCTGGTCTGGACTAAGAGCAAAAGTCGCCTGTCCATCCCTCCCGACCCCAGGTCGAAACCCCCTCACCAGGGACCCGTGGACAAGCACCACCCATCGTCTCCCTCTCTCCCTACCCCCATCATCCTTGCCGCCCGGCGTGTTCCCCCGGTTTTTGCTCCCAGCAGTTTGTTTGCCCCGCTCAGCCTGTCGCTTTTGGGACTGGACTTGGGGGACCCGGTCACGCGCCAAGCATTTCCCCATATCATTAAGAGGCTCTGTTTCGCCGCATTCCTAGGCTTGGGGCTCTGCGGGCTACTTCGTTTACACCGTCCTGGACACCTCCACTCCCCAACCTTCTCGCCTGACCCTCACCCTCACGGGCTACCGCTGCCTGGGCCACAACACCCACCAACCCTCCCTTGGATGACCACGACCACCGCGCAACAAAGGCGTATTCGCCCATTGTTCTAGCTCCCGTCTTGCCGATTTCGTACCAACCGGCGCAAAAGGTGCCAAGGGAAACGAGAGTGGATAGAGACAAACACACAGACACACACGCTCCCCCATACTCCTCCACATACACACGCACCTGCATACCTATAAAACAAGACAAGAGGGTACAAGAGCTAGGGAACCAACGCGCAAGAGTGGGCTTGTCTACTGTATGAGGGAACGGTCGTTCATAGGGCTGGATTCTTGCTGGCGCCCACACAAAGACGACGCCTTCGGTGGAGCCTTGTGCACACGGCTGCTCCATCGAGCTCGGCTTTATGACCCAGCCTCCTCCTCTCATGGCGAGTTGACCACACACGTACGCAAAGCTGCGAGCACACCTGAAGCGATGACTACAGCCGCTGCCCCGGCTTCTGCCCACGACGTATACGATCCCGATGCTGTGGTGCCTCGGAATAGCCCCCTGCTTGTCCCGAAAAAGGTATCCTTCCGACCAAGCATAAGTCCTCCACCAGACATCCCGCTGGTTCAAGTCAGTCCACCTCCCAGTCCTGGTAGCAGGAAAACTAAGCGTCGACCAAAGGTACGTCCAAGCCAAGGCGATGCTGTTCTGATCGGAATCATGGACAATGGAAGGCATCCGGACATCGCAACCATTGCTGGTCAAGAGGCGCTGCCGAGCGACTCAGAGGAGGCCTCTAGCAGCCCCGACACGGACAGCTCGATGGACGATTCAGATATCATGGTCGATTGCGACGAGATAGGAAACGGGATCGACAAGGGACCTGCGCGGGCCGGTGAAAAGGGTGGTGCCCAGCCGGACTCTCCTGCCGACCTGCAGACGCTAGCTGGAGGTGCTCTGGCGGCTCTGGCCTTGGGCGATCACAAGTCTCCCAGCGAGGACGGACGGACATCGACGACTGTCGGGGACACGGATACAGATGTATCGCGACCTTCAGACTCGTCGCCTCCTGCCGTACCTCGGCCTGAGACAGCCATTCGGAGAGACGACAGGCCACAGCCCGTCATTCCAGCCCCGTACAGCCCTACCGACTACTACTCTCCTCGAACTGGGACCTTCGCATCACCCACGAGCAGTCTCGCCGGCCACGGCCTTGGCGAGCTCCCGCCGATTCAAAATGCCTCGCCAAGGTCAGAGTCAAATGCCGGGATCGCGCTTCCGTCCATCAGAGACCATCTGGGCCCAGAGGCGCTGTCTCCCGCATCCTTTCAGCAGTCTCCTCCTTCCATACCCGGCCCCGGTATGACTCGCTTGCCATCCATAAGCCATGCCTCTCCACCCATTTCACCGCACGAGCTCTATGCCCGCGACCCTCGCTCGCCGCACTCTGTTCTGTTGCCACCAAGTCCATACTATTTCCCTCCGAGCGGCATGACACACCGACCTAGCCTCGACTACAACAGCGGCAGCACGCCAAGCACGGACCATTCAGCTTCCACGCCTGCGACTTCGACGCACTCGGTCGCGGATAGAATGAGCCTAGACGGAATGGCCTTTTCAAATCCTCAAGATGTTGGCCAGTATATCTGTAAATTCGAGGGGTGCAGGGCCCCTCCTTTCCAGACTCAGTACCTTTTGAACTCGCACGCGAACGTTCATTCTCAATCCCGACCGCATTATTGTCCGGTGAAGGGGTGTCCACGATCGGAAGGCGGCAAGGGTTTCAAGCGGAAGAACGAGATGATCCGTCATGGGCTAGTCCATGAGTCTCCTGGATACGTCTGTCCGTTTTGCCCAGATCGGGAACACAAATACCCTAGACCGGACAACTTGCAGAGGTTTGTGCAACCCAGTATGCGTCCAAACTCGATCAGGTTTACTTACAAAATGCAGACACGTTCGAGTTCACCATGTGGATAAGGACAAGGACGATCCGGAACTGCGCGATGTTCTGTCCCAGAGACCAGACGGCCCAAGCCGTGGTCGAAGGCGCCGAGGCGGACCGATTTGATCAACGTCAAATACGAAAGCCGGCGTATCAGTAAACCCTTCAAGTTCGATTCATCTTCTCCTGTACATATTCGACCTTTTGACGATACCCCCTCCCCAACCTGGCTTCGCAAACCGACAGCCTGACAACATCCACTTCTCGCTCGCTGTACATATTTTATCGACATCACTTTTTCCCTTTGTTCCTATTGGATTTCGCCGAGGAACGGCCGCGCAGCCCTGGGGGTGGTAGTCTTCAATTCAGGCCGAGCCACTTCGATTGCTGTTGGTCAGCCCCTGGCGTTGGCTGTTTTGAAGAGTTGGCTCAGAAAATGGGATGGACGGACGATTCTTTTCGCAGGTGGGCACTTGAACGCCCGCGTGGTATCATTAGGCTGTGTTACCACTTGAGTGGGTAGGAATTAGGTTCCCTCACGTGGATTTTGGGTTTCGAAGTGATGGGAATAGGGTGGGTTATCAGAGCTCCTCTCGGCGGAGATGGATTGCAATGTGTATAGCAGACGACATTAAGCTAGCTGAATGCCTTGACCGCTTTACCTTGCAACCGTCTGCTTCAAATTGATTCATGGTAGTGTGACGCTGGTTCGGAATTTATCAGTTACCTTGGAATATCTATATGCTCGGGAGGAACTGGCATACCGCACAGAAAGTGCTCGCATTACTGGCAAATTACCAGCACGACCTATGTTCAATACGAAGTGACTTGAAACCCACTAATATTTCGCTAAGCAAATGCAGGTGTATAGAAACTGCAGGTAAGCAAGCGCGCGAGAACTCTGTAGCAAAATGGTGCGTCGGCAGCAATATAAGCTACATACCGATAACGAATATTGAGGAAACAGACTCCCGTCCATGCCAGTATATGTAAATAACAAAGCGAACAAAAAAGAAAACCCACGCGCAACCCACGAACGAACCAGCCAAACCAATCAATCGTCCACGCTCTCCCAGGGCCCAACGCCGATCCTCCCGTCGCTGAGCAGGTCGACCTGGATGCCCTGGCCCTCGCGGTGGACGCCCATCTGCTCGACGACGAGCCACAAGCCGCCGGCGCGGCGCGCGGCGTCCGGGTCGAGGTCCACGTCGCCCGTGCGCAGGCCCATGCTCGCGTCGGCGAACTCGCCGTCGGCCGTCACCGCCGCGGCGCGCGCGTGCGGGCCCGATCCGTACTCGAAGGACACGCGCACCGAGCACGGGATGCTGATCGGGCTCGCGGTGCCGGACGACGCGGGGGGCGCCTGGCTGTAGTCCTGTTGTGCTGCCGCCGCCGCCGCCGCCTTGGACGAGCTGCCCGGGATTCCCAGGGTGGCTGCGGAGCCGCCGAGGGACAAGGGCAGGCCGCCCAGGGACGACGGCGCCGAGGCCGAGGGCCCGGCTGCGTCGAGGGTGCCGGAGCGCGCGACGACGCTGGCGCGCGTCAGGCGGGGGATCGTGACGGCGGCGCGCTGGCGCTCGCTCTCGCCCTCGCGGAAGACGACGGGGTCGAGCTCGGAGCGCAGGCGGCCCGCGGCGTCGGAGAGGACGGGCCGCAGCTGGACGGGGACGTCGGAGCCGACGCGCAGGGCGAAGGCGGCGAGCTGGCCCGGCTCGAAGGTGGACGCGACGACGGTGTACGTCCCCGCGTCGACGGTCTGGGGCCGCCGCGTCTCTGCGAGCGCGCAGCCGCGGCGGTACTCGCCCGACGAGCAGACGATGTCGCGCACCGTCAGGGCGGTGACGCGGCGCCCGCCCTGCGACCACACCAGGTCCACGTGCACGGGGACGTCGTCGGCGTCGGTGGCCAGGTGCAGCGAGATGGGCGTTGGGCGGGGCACGACGAGGGCGAACTGGGGGTTGTGGAAGAAGGAGGCGGTGCGCGCGTTGCCGCCCGCCGTGCGCCGCGTCCACGCCGACTCGAGCTCCGTGTAGTGCCTCAGCGGCGGCGTGGCCGGGCTGATGGTCAGGGCGGACCGGCTGAAGAAGGACAGCGTCGACGGGTACTTTGGCAGCGGGAGGCCCTCCTGCGCCACGACGACGGTGTAGGCGGTGCCGGCCTGGGCCTCGAAGCGCAGGAGGGTCTGCGGGCTGTCGACGAAGGGCGACTGCTGCGCCGGCCTGTCCGGCAGCTGCACGCAGTGGCCGTCGGCGTTGTCGAACAGGTAGATGGACATGAAGCCGAGGCTGTAGGACGCCGCGTTGGGCTGCCTCGTGTGGCGGCTGCGCGCGATGGGCAGCTCGCCGTCCTGGAAGTGCCGCGACAGGAGGACCCAGACGGCGCCCGACGTCGGCGACGTGAACGAGTACTGCGGGTTGTGCGCGAACGAGCGCTGCATGGCGCGGCTGGGGAGCGTCCACGTGAAGTGGTGGTCCTGGCGGTCCGTGAACAGGCTCGGGTTCCAGTTCAGGTACAGCGACTCGAAGTTCTGGACGACGTCCTCGATGGAGATCCAGAAGGTCCCCGTCAGCTCGGCATACGGCGACGGGGTCGTGACGTCCGAGTTGGAGCGCTGGGTCGGGCGCGACAGGGTCGGCGACGGCGGCGGGTAGACCTCGGCGTCGACCGTGGTGGTGGAGCCGAACCCTTTCCAGACGAGCCCGTCGCACCACGGGTTCTTGAGGAGCATCCGCCGCTCGCCCGTGTTCTGCACCTTGAGGTCCATGACGGCGTAGTCGTGCTCGCCGGCCAGCCCGAGCGTCTCTTCCTCCTGGCGGGACAGACGCCCTGTGCCTAGGGTGACCACCACATCGCCATACTCGAATGCGTTCTTGATGCGCTTCCAGGTCTGGTCCAGCTCGATGTCGTCGCTGTACAGAATCGTATCAGCACCTTGCACCTGGTCATTCCTGCGCGTTCTGGGTCTCACCTCTGTAGAAATATCTGTTCCGGTATCCAGCCGGTAAGCACCCAGAGATCTGTGCCGGAATTACTGCCTGGGAAATCATAGCCACCGCGTATCTTCAGATAGGCCTTCTCCATAAGAGCAGGCCACACAAGCTCTGGATTCCTCCGGTCGACGACGAAAAATGTCCGAGACGTCTTGGAGGTGGGCAGGCGATCGTCCACGACCACCTGGCGGAAACAGCCGTTGAAGTTCAGGCGGAACATGTACTTTCCATTTTGCGAGGCTATAGGCCTGCCCTTGGCGTAGTCGAAGGGGTAGAGCAACGTCGGTAACAGCTTGCACAACATCAGAAGTGTACCGTGAGAGGCCCCTCGACAGTGGAGGAGGGATTTTCAAGGCAGGCTTACAGAGTCCTTCTTGTTGGGGTTGAGATGGCGCATCACTGCACATAGGCTGGCCACCACAGAACAGTCCGTGGTGATGTCCTGCACGAGGTCGCTGTTCGTCTTGGCAACCATGATGTTCTCGAACAACTCCGGGCCCGAATCATTGAAGATCTCGGCGGGACGCTTCCAGCCGTCAAAGATTTCATTTTGCTTCTTGGAGAAGGAGAACTCCGAGGCGTCACTTGGCCGGTGAGGGTTAGACGATCCAGGTATCTTCAAGAGAGAGAGAGAGAGGGACAAGGGGACAGGGAGAAGAGGGCGAGAGCGAGGGTGAGGCGCAAACTCACGTGAATAGCGGTTCGTCCAGCTTCTTACTCCGGAAGACGGCCGGGTCAGGGTCGGCCTCCCAGGGCGGGAAGACGCTGCCATGAAGCTTTGAGGACCGCCACAGGATGGTCTTCTCGGCCGTCGGGAGCTCGCGGCTCTGGCGAGGACCCCTGGGCTTCGGGGCCTTGGGCGGCGCGGCAGTGGGGCCTGCGGTCTTGAGGGTCTCGGCTTGTGCGATGAGGTCACGGCACTTGGCTTTGAGGCGGGATTTCTCAGCAGCCGTGGGGGCCTCCTTGACCGCCTTCATGTACAGCTCGGCGGCCTGGATGGCATTCTTGAAGGCCTCCTGGCCAGAGGTCCGGCTGATCTTGGCCTCATATTCCTGCGTTGGGCGCGGTCAGCCTCGGTGTGCTGTGGTCAGGGGAGGGCACGCCCGGCAACTCACTCTAGCCTGGGCCTCCATGGCGATGACAAGTTTGAAAAGGCAGACAGCGAGGCGGTCGGTCCTGAACAACTAGACTACTCATACATGCGGCGCGGAGTAATTAAGGCTCCATTCATGGCCAAGCTGGCCAGACTCGAGGTGGCAGAGACAAGGAGGCGCTTGGCAGTGAGGGCGGCGGGTGTGGTGACCTCACAGAACATCGCAACATGCTCAATATCTCGGGCTTTCTGGTCCGGTGCAGGAAGCTGGTGCATTTGCGAGGTGCAGGACGGGTGGATCCCGCAGGTGATGAGGTTGGGCAAAGCCTGGCAAGCCTGGCAAGCCTGGCAAGCGAATGCAGACGAGAAAGCAGCTGGGCCAAGGCCGCGGGTTTCAAGAGGCGGACATAACAGTCAGATCGAGTCAGCCGAGAGACGGAGACGCATACGCATACGCATATCTCGATATCCCAATATCCAAGCGTGATTGCGGTAGTGCGAGAATGGACGGTGGACGGTGGACGTTTCAAGAGTCAAGCTTGCACAGCCGCGGGCGGCCATAATCCCCATGTCGGTGGTCTAACCAGACGTGAACTGAACCGAACCGGCCTGGCACATGCGAGTGAGGGAAAAGAGAAATGCTACAACGGATGACAGCTAGCCCCGGTCAGGCACGGCCGGTCCAAGATGTTCGGGCAGGCTTGGATTCGCTATTGACGAGTTGCTAGAGTCTATTTCAGTACTGGTGAAATCTTGCCAAGTTCGATGCGTGTGCCATGATGAGAAACAGACTTCTTTTCTATCTTTAGACTGTTGGGGAATCGACCAGGCATTGCCGTGTCTCGCCTTCCAAGGGTTGAACCCTCCCCTACTCCTTTGCTCCTTTCTTCAAGGCGGAATTAACCCACGAAGGATCGCAATATATTCATTGTTCACAACTCCTCCAAGTGGTCGGCTCAGATGAGTCTCTTGGCCTTCAGCCTCCCTGGCCCAGTTAATATCGGGTGGTCTTATAGCAGTGACAGTGACACATCCTGTAGAGATCGGATAGACACATCTTGGTGCACGCAGCGGCTGGCGCACACAACTTTTGGCCGACGTCACCTGGCACACACACAGTCGGGGAGCGGCAGGCCGGCTCCACATGGGAACCAGCCCGACGACCGAGGTTCACGGTTATCACCGATCTGCCGTGCTCGGTCTCGATAACGCCAGCGTCTTTGACCACCACGACGGCACGCTCTTCTGCTTTTCCCACTACGCACTTCTTTGTATCTACATGCGTCGCATCGCGGTTTCTTAATCTTGTCGTGTCTTGTCTGCATCATATAGGGTTTTCTTTTTCTCCATGGAATAGAACTTCACGCCTTGCTAAATTCAGCCCCACGACGGCCGCCGGTGTTCGGCGAGCTAGAGACCGCCGATTGAACCACTTGTGCCTCGGTTCCTCAACCTGACCAGACCATCTTTTCCACGGCCTCCTGGCTTGGAACGACATACTCTGTTCGAGAAATCCCGACCAATTAATGGCTATCCAGTCCAAATCTGCCCCAATTGGGCCATGGGGTAAGGCGACAGCTGGCGCAACGGGCGCAGTGCTCGCCAACGCCCTGGTTTACCCGCTGGACATGTACGTTCCTCGACCTGACCCCTCCACCCCCTGTCACCATTCACGGACCAGTCCTAACGTCTTCCCCGTCGCAGAGTCAAGACCAGGCTCCAAGTCCAAGAAGTGCGCAAGCCCGGCGAAGCCCCCGACCCGACCTCCGTCACGCCGCATTACACGTCGACCTGGGATGCCTTCAGCCAGATGTTCGAGGAAGAAGGCATGGCCGGCCTGTACGCGGGCATGAGCGGCTCGCTCCTGGGCGTCGCCTCCACCAACTTTGCCTACTTCTACTGGTACAGCACCGTCAGGACGCTGTACTTCAAGGGCGCGAGCGTCACCGCCCCGCCGTCCACCGCCGTCGAGCTGGCGCTCGGCGCCTTTGCCGGCGCCCTGGCCCAGCTCTTCACCATACCCGTGGCGGTCGTCACCACCCGGCAGCAGACGCAGCGCAAGTCGGAGAGGAAGGGCATGCTGGAGACGGCCAGGGAGGTCATCGAAGGCCCGGACGGCGTCACCGGCCTGTGGAGGGGCCTCAAGGCCAGTCTGGTGCTGGTCGTCAACCCGTCCATCACGTACGGCGCCTACGAGAGGTTAAAGCCCATGCTGTTCCCCGGCGGCGGGCCCTTGAGCGCGTGGCAGGCCTTTGGTGAGTGATGCCCTGGGCGGGCTGTTGTTCGTCATGATGTCTGGTTGTCGAGTGTTTGTGCTAACCGAATCTCGGTCCACAGTCTTGGGCGCTCTGTCTAAGGCATTAGCAACCATTGCCACGCAGCCACTCATCGTCGCGAAGGTCGGGCTGCAGTCCACCCCGCCACCATCGAGGAAAGGCAAGCCATTCAAGAGCTTTGGCGAGGTCATGCAATTTATCATCAAGAACGAGGGCCCCTTGGGCCTGTTCAAGGGCATCGGCCCGCAGATATTGAAGGGCGTCCTGGTGCAGGGTATTCTCATGATGACTAAAGAACGGTAAGTGACTCAGACCTCAGAGACGATTTATCGCCGTGCTAACACTGTGCGTCACTCAGAGTGGAGATCATGTTCATCCTCTTTATTCGCTACCTGCAGAAGCTGCGGTCACAGCAGCTGGCAAAGGCTGCGCAGCTGATTGCTGCGAGGAACGCCTCGGCCCCTATCACGACGAAATAGATTTTTTTTCTCTGGCATGAGCGTTCTTGATTTCAGGGTGGTCTATAAGAGGTATCGATTCAGTTGTCTGACACGACACTACAGAGGCTCTTTCTTGGGTTTTGCAATAGTAGAAGAAGGGACCGTCTCCTGGGGACTGCATTCCGTTACAGCGCAGGTGGGATTTGGGCGGCAACTTGGCACGGTACATCACATACTGGCGACGGGGTAGTAAAGCAATACAGCAACATGCGTGGTTGCTAAAAACCATTGCTTCTGGTTTATTTTCGCGTATATAAATGAGCAAATACGTTGAATCGTTTATTTTATCAATAGTTACAGAGTTGCTTGTCGTGAACAATGTAAGGGAGGGGTTACGATTGTGGAAATCCGCCGTGGGATCCCGGGCCCGTGCACCTGACGGAGCGAAACGGTCACTTTAACGGAAGATTCTGATTTTCACTGGGCGGCCACAGACGCACACAACCTCCCAAAACTCTGCAACCCGCGCCGAAATTGACCTAACATCATCAACACCATTGACCAACCGACGAACCCCCAAATCGCGGCAAATCAGTCACAATGGCCAGTATGTGAAACTTTTTTGTCCCCGGACGATGCGATCATTGATCTCTAGATTACTGACGGCTCCTCGCAAACAGAGTCGAAGAACTCGTCCCAGCACAACCAGAGCAAGAAGGCTCACCGTAACGGGTACGTTCGACCGCACCAGCGACGCACCTCAACCCCTCCCGCGCAGCACCACATGACGGCATGAGAACGACCGAGAGACTGATGGAGTGTTCGCAAACAGTATCAAGAAGCCCAAGACCAACCGTTACCCCTCCCTGAAGGGTACCGACCCCAAGTTCCGCCGAAACCACAGATATGCCCTGCACGGCACCATGCGGGCTCTGGTGAGCAGCCCCGGCCCTGACATCCGACCTGTCCACCGCGCTCCATCCGGTGGGACAGCCGAGAGTGAAGCTGACAACCATCACAGAAGGAGAAGGCCGAGGGCAAGCGTGAGACGGTTTAAGGGACGCGACGAATCGAAGCGAAACCGAAAACTAGACTCGATGACAAGGGATTTGGCTTGCGACAGGGCATCATTACCATCATGACGGCTGGGAAACAAACTACAGGGGCGTCTCTTTGTGCTTATATCACCCAGGCTCTGAGCGTCACGGCTAGGATGCCACCACGGCCGTGACTACCCAAAATTCGAAGGCATCAACGACACCTGCGCACTGCGCCCAGGTCACCTCTGCTCGATCTCTCTCGAGTGACATGCTCCTCCATCCGAGCCCTGGCCGCCGGCTTGACGAGCAATCCCTCAAGCCTGTGGCCCTGGATGGAGACGATGGTCAATGACCACCAGCCCACTCCCTGGATCATCCCCCTCCCCCTCCCCATCCCCCGATCATGACAACCATGACAACCCCAACCACAAGGCATTAGTGTGTACAGCATTGAACTTATCTCCATGTTCAAAATGACTGAAGGATAAACCGTGCCAAGATCGATCCAACCTGTCTATTACCAAAGGCCTGCGTAACTTCGCTGCTCAAGCGGCCTGGGCCCATGAAAGACCGGCTACATCTCCACGTCTAGATGACGGAATTAGTTCACTGTCTGATTGATTACAGACACCCGTCTAAGGATGCACGGGCAATGTGATCTGTTCCTCGCCCAGCTCGCTCTGCGGTGTCTCATTTGCGTTGTGGCGAGACACTGTATCCCAATCTAAGTCGAAGGCGCCCATTTCAATTTCAGGTAGCCGAATTTATCCTATATTTCTTGAATTGGCTTTGTGCAGAGCTCAGGCTGCAACCATTACTGTGTTATTCCATTGTGACAGACGAGCTTCATCCAGAGCTGCGTGTGACGCCCATACAACAGGTGTCTGAAACGTGGGCTTCGAACGACTGCTTTTCACATTTGTCTGCCAAGAACTAATCGGCATCGGATCCGAGCTGCGAGCGAACAAAAGAAGGTTCCCCTCGAATCGTGCCCCGGTTCTAGAACCATGTCCCCAACAGAAGATTGCGAGTTTTTTTTTTCTATTTTCTGTTTGTTCACACGGCCGCCCCGGAATACACGGATAACTCGTGGCCTCGTGGGGAGCATGACGACAAAGAGTCAGGTACCGCCCGCAAGGGGCGATCGTCTCCGGAGTATTGGTGCTATCTTTAGCCAGCACCAACCTGGTGGGAGGGAAGAGAGGCTCCGGGTGTGGGCGGCTCAGAAATCCGCGAATCGAAGGGGGGGCGGCGGCCGTGGTACAGCTGTGAAAGGCCTTCCTAGATTGGAATGCTCGCAGGGGATTTATTGCGGGGCGAGGGCCGCATGGCATGGGACCAACGGAGCTCGTGTGCCTCTCTGATGGATCCAGAGTGAGATTTCAGGAGCTGAGCAGATTTTCCGTCAACCCGCGCAGAAAAAGCTCTGGACAGCAAAACGGACGGTTCCTCGGCCGGGAGGTGCGTCGGAGAGGGTCTGTCGGGATACCTGACCTGGTGGTCGGTCAGGAGACGGAGCTCTCTGGAAGGGGGGGCAGGCCGACGGCTTAGACATATGTGGCCGTAGCCTATCTATCTGCGTGCAGGTTGAGACTAGCGCCCACTGCCAAACTGCACAATGACTCGCAGTGGACTGGAATAAGTGCAGCTGCCGAAACTTCTTGTGGATGGATGGCGTTCCTGAATCAATGAATAGGCAATCGCTAGGTTCTTGAAGCGAGAGGCGTCCTAGTCAGCGTGCCTTCGGCCACGAGAGAGTGTGGGAGGAGGATCTTGGGGGCTCCCAAGGTTAGGTAGGTAGGTAGGCCAGGCGGCCCTGCCAGCCCAGGTCTCACGTTGCCCACCCACTCGGCACTAGTGGGCCATCGCTTCTGTGTATTGCACCCACCGGGGGAGCCAGGTACTGCCAGGTACCCAATCCACTGTTGGCCGTCCTCTTCGTACACCTCTGCATCTGGCAACGGATATGGAGCTGATTTTATAGTCGTCCGTTGTTATTATTGTCATCATCACCAGCGCAATCAACAGCATCATTATCACCCGTCACCTTGCAGCTGGTCCCAGCATCCTCTCGGGGATTTCTTCTCTTGATTGAGTTCGTAACATCTGTGAGTAACATGTAGCATGCTGATGGATCCCCTCCATTCCTCATTCCTACCCTCCTCCCGTCTTGTGCTGTACACACAGACATCAAAACCCCCGCCTCAAGAAAGGCTCAACAAAGGGCTTCTCGGCACCCAGCTTCCCATCTGGGGGACCTTGCTGGTGGGGCCAACTCTCCTCCTAATCGTTTCCTGGTGCCATATCTCCTTTTTTTGTCCCTCTCCTTCACCCCTCGTACCCGGTGCTGTCCCCGTCGGCAAGCTACCGTGTGATCTCGAAGCGCAAATCTTACCTTGTCGTCGATCTCCCACTGTTTCCCCAGCAGCACCAAATTCATCTCAACTTCTCCCCGCCCCTGCTTTCGTCCTTTCATCGAGAACCTTAAGGTACTCTATTTGGCAATATAAACTCCCGGCCAAACCATCTCGCCTCCTGCTGCATGTGACCAAGAAAGAGCTGAGCTGAGCTGCAGTGGTTCCGAGGTCTCTCTTGCACTCGGCCCATCCCAACCCTGCGCAGCCCTGTCGTTGTCGTCGCCGCCGCATATCAGACCCACCTTGGCGCGGGATCCACAGCACACGCCCCCAATCCATTTCCAGAAGGCTCGCCTCTTAGAGCAGCCCCATTGCAGCCGTCCAGGCCAGCCGATTCGCTGACACGGCAATCCTGCAGCCCTCCAAGTATTTCATACTAGACCACCCGAACCCCTTATTTTCCATTTCAACACCTGCCCGCCTCACCCCCAACTCGTGCCCTGTCGCCTCTCAACTCGACTCGACCTCACTCGACTCGACTCGACTTCACTCCTCTTTTTCGACATCTCCTTTGAGGTCAGCCGGTCACTGCAGGAGCCTACGAAAAGTGCGCATCTCTTTGTCTTCCACTTCGTGAGATCACTTTCCTCGGCCACGTCCCTTTTTAATCCTGCAAACGACAAGAGCCGAAGCCCGAGCCCGAGCCTGCGCCTGAGAGCCCCAAGCCTGAGCCTGAGCCTGAGGCCGAAGCCCCACCCGCATCGTAATATCTATTCGAAAGGGACGAGGTCTCTCCCAACCCCCAACCCGTTTTAGCATAGCCGCACGGTTTTAGGGAAAACTGTCAGGTCGAAAAATCTACGAAACGCTACATTGCTTGTCACGGGCCACTCGTTGCCCCCGACACCTCCATCCGATTCCTCGAACAGCCTTCCAGTCCTGTTTCAGGTCCCATGCGACACGGCCCTGTCCACTCGCACGCAGACCGGCAGGCCAGGCCGTTCACTTTTAATACAACCACGTACCCATCTTCCACTTTCCGGTCTCCGCTCCATCGAGCACCTGTCTCGGCTACCACCATCGACTCGACTTCGCCTTCGTTGATTGGTTAGCTCACAATGTCCAACATCATGAGCAACCGCAACAGCACCCCCGAGGCCGGCAACGCCTCCTCCCTCCGGCCGCCCTCCTCGAGGGCCATCGGCGCTGGTCACCAGCTTCGTGCCTCTGCCGACTTGGCCTCCCTCACCGGCACCCCTCAGTCCAAGCAGATTCGTCCCAGCTCCGACTTCTACGGCCAGCCGCAACACGCCCAGGCCCAGGCCCAGGGCGAGCTCGACCCCCAGGACAAGCTCGCTCAGCAGTGGATCGCCGACATCGACCAGTATGAGACTACCTTGGAGGAGATGGCAGCCGCAACCCTGGACCAGGACTTCAAGGACGAACTCAGCGCTATTGAACAATGGTTTCGGGTTCTGAGCGAGGCAGAGCGGACTGCCGCTCTCTATGCCCTGCTGCAGCAAACCACCCAGGTGCAGATTCGCTTCTTCATCCAGGTCCTGCAGCAGATGGGCAAGGGGCACCCCATGTCTGGTGTCCTTTCACCTGCCAACTTTGACAAAGGCAAGACCTCCACCCTCCGGCTAGGTTTGACGTGGTTTGAACGTAGCTAACATCTTGAGGAGCAGACCCCCTATCGAGCCGCCTCAGTGACGCCATGGGCAAGCTGAGTGTCGATTCTGCCAGGAACTCCCTCGCCCGTGCGCCTTCCACGAACAAACGCCAGTCTGGCCTCGATTCAAGCACTATCAATGCGATGTTCCCTGATGCCGCCGCTGCTATTGCCACCGAGAAGGCCAAGTACACGCAATCTACGGGCACAGCCCCTCCCTCGAACCGAAACAGCACTGTCGACAACCGATCCTCCCTCGTCGCACCTACGATCTCGGGGCCCGATGACTCCAACGGCCAGGGCGCATCTCCGTGGGGCCAAGACGGGAGGCCCAAGTCATCCACCGGGCAGACGCCCATGGGCCAGTTCGTGCAGCCTCCCCCGTCTGCAGGGCTCCGTTCTCCCCGGCCACCACAGATCTCAGGCAACCAGCAGATCAAGAGCCAAACAATCACCACGGGCGGCGACAAACAGGCTGGCGATCTCCCTCTGCTCTCGCCGTACGGCCCTAGTGGCGGAAACTGGGCCTCTATGGTGAACACTCCCATGGTTGCCAACTTTAACCCTCAGCAGCAGGGCAACAACCAGGCAGACATGGTTGCAAACGCCACGGCGATGAAGCTCGCTGCGCTCTCTACGGTCAACAATCGGTTTGCACTCGACGACGTGCGCAAGTACCGCCGTGCTCGATCTAACGATGCGCCGGGCGCCCCGCTCTCGCCTCTTCCCCCGGGAATGGGCATGCCTGGCCAGTTGAACATTGTTATGAGCAATGAGCGCGGACAAATGCTGACGCCTGAGCAAATGATGGCAATCCAGCAGCACCAGCAGCAGCTCGCTGGTGGTGGCGACAGGTCGCGGCCCAACTCCCCCGGCATCGCGATGCAGGGCGGCTTCCAGCCGATGGGCAACTTCGCCTCCCCTCAAGCCAACGGATTCTTGAACCCATACAGCAGTGCTTCGCCCTTGCTCAACAACGGCATGGGTGCGTTGAACTTTGGGGGCATGTCAATGGGAGGACACCACGAGGGCTATCTCTCAGACCATTCTGATATGAACCGGGGCCGCTCTCCACGTGGTCGCAGGGGTACTAGCAAGCCCCCTGAGGACCCCACCGACCCGACCCTTCTGCAAGACATCCCTGCTTGGCTGCGCAGTCTCCGTCTGCACAAGTACACCGATAATCTCAAGGACTTGAAATGGACCGAGCTGGTTGAGTTGGACGATGCGCAGCTCGAGGCTCGTGGTGTCAACGCCCTCGGTGCCAGGAGGAAGATGCTCAAGGTGTTTGAACAAGTCAGGGGTAAGTCGTGACGGTCATCCCGCGTGGTTTTTGGATGGAAACTAACAATTCGAATAGACGCCAAGGTCACGGGCAAGCTCCCATAGAGAACCTACTTAATACCTGTCTCGACTGGTCGAAACGCTGCACCTGCATTTCATCACGACGTGAGTTGACCTCACTTTTGCGGACAGAGATACATACATCATTTTCTTCCCCGCACAGAGGTCTCTAGGGATGGCAAAAGTCGGTGGCAGCATTCTTCGTCAGTATGATTATGGCTCGGCCGACATCTGGATACGCACTCTCGTATATTCATGGAGATGTCCCGGTAGATGCACCACGAACAATTTAAGGCACAAAGCAGTTTTGGCCCCAGAGGATAGGGGATTGTAGGATCAATCGCTTTTGAGATGAAGATCTGAGGGACGAGAATCTCTGGGAAGGACAGGAAACCAGGTAGCTCGTGCAGAGGAGTAGTTGGCGAGAAGGCGTCAGTGCTTTCTCGGGAGTGGAAACGATATGCCTTCGTAGTCTAGGGGGGAGAAACGGCAAGACAATACGATTTCTTGGAGCATGATCAGAACTGCAATTGCCAGGCTGTGTTTCGCCGTCACTTTTGAACACTGACGGCCCGTGTCGTTGCACCTTGAGTATGGATTCCACCCAAAATTACGGGTACTCTATAGGAAGGCGTGGGAGGTGTGAACTACAACAATTGATGCACCAATCTTGGTCAGAGAACCTTGGTCAGAAACCTTTGTCATCAAAACTGACCAGCTGCCTTGTTAATCGAATTGACTTTCTTTGGTATCACCAGACGTTGCATCCAAGCCTGTACGTGTAATCCGGAAGTCTGTCGCCGGATGGTACTGTATTAAACGCCGATAGCGTATAATTGGAACTTACCCAAGTACCTCGGTACCCAAGCTAAAGCATGGAGGGTACGAAGTACTACGAGCCCAGTGGGGCAACTTTCACTTGCACAGTACTTCTTCTCATCAAAAGCTCAGCTTCAATGATGTGCGCCACCAACGAACCACAAACAACATTTCATTTCATGGACTGAGAACAAGTCGCGTCAGCAGCATCAGGTATCTGGCCCACAATGGAGGCGGATTTCCGGGACCTCCTGGTCCCGCCACCTGAGCGGCCTGAAATCTCGAATATCAACAATGTGCTCTCAACCCAGCCCCTGCCGCAAGCCTCTTTTGCCGCGGATGAGTATGTCTCAGATTATCACATACCTCATATTCTTGAGGCCTTTTTGTATGCCATATCTGACCCCTCGATAGCTATCTGGATGAGGATGACGATATAGACGTGGTGGGCCACCAGGAACAGGACGAGGAGCTTGAGGTTTCCGACGCCGACTCTGACGACTTCCGCCTCAAAGCCGACATTGCCAAGCTCGATGCCGACGTCGCTGCCTTCAAGGCCTCCATGGCCGCCGATTCCTCGGACGACGATGAGGACGTCTTGGACCCGCGGCTGGCCATGGGCTCGGGTCTGCCCCGCAAGCGAAAGCCCAAGCGGCCGAGGCTGGACATCGCGCCGGGATCCAAGCGCCGTACGGCCGTCCTGAGGGGCAGCAACATCGCGGCCCCCTCCGCGGACATCATGATGCAGCTGTCCGTGGCGTCCGAGGCGTGGGGCCAGGCGCGCTTCGAGGAGGCGCTCGAGATCACCCTCGAGATCATCCGGGTCAACGCCGAGACCTGGGACGCGTGGGTCATGCTGTCCTCGATCTACGAGGAGACGGGGTCCATGGCCGAGGCCATCATGGCCAAGTGCTTCGCCGCGCACCTGCGGCCCCGCGACTTTGACGGCTGGCTCGCCTGCGCGTACTACGCGCTCGACGACGTCACACCCGGGCAGCGCGAGACCAACCTCGCCACCGCGCAGCTGTGCTTCTCCGCCGCCATCAGGGCGAACCCCAAGAGCCTCAAGGCGCGCGTGGGGAAGGCGAACTGCGCGCTCGAGGCGGGCAACTCGAATGTCGCCGCCGCCGAGTACTCCAAGGTGCTGAAGAGGAGGCCGTACGACATGGTCCTGCTGCGGAACATGGCGGAGGCGGCTTTCGACGCGAGAAACGCCAAGAGATATGTCGAGCAGGCCAGGGGATACTACGAGAACTTGATCAAGTGGATCCGCTCCGGCGGACAGCCCTTGAGGGGGAATTTCGAGTGGTCCGATGTCATCATATTTGTCGAGATGTGTGCGTTCCTGGAGCAGTACTCCGATGCCGCACTGGCTCTGCGGTCCCTCACGCGCATGTTGATTGGGAGGGCGGCCGAGGAGTTTTGGGACAAATTTGAGGACGACAGGGAGTGGGATCAGGACGCGGATCGCCGTGAGGAAGTGGCCGAATATGATCCTAACAAGTACCCGCATGCAATGTACGGCCCGGCACTGCCTCTTGATCTTCGGGCCAAGCTGGCCATTTATCGGCTCAAGCTCCAGCAGGAAGAGGAGGCTACCCGTCACATGCAGTGGCTGAACTCACAGGATCCAGAAATCTTCGCTTTCTTCCTCGATACACCTTTCGTCATCAAGGATCTCGCAAACGAACTTTTTGAGGCTCGGAGGATCACAACCGCTCTGGAGTTCTACGACTTATATCGGCGGTTGACAGGAGAGCCCGATGCAGAAATACTGGTCCAACAAGGAAAGTGCCATCTAGAAATGGAGGACCAGGCCACAGCAGAGGAGTGCTTCATCGCCGCGATCGAGATCGACGACGACAATATCGAGGCGCGTTACGAGCTTGCCCAGATGTATGAGACGAACCAAGAGCAAGAGGAAGCCTTCCTCCTCGTGAACGAGGCTCTCCAACTGGAGCGCGACCAGAAGCGAGATGCTCGGAACAACGGCGAACAAGACGGGGGCGAACAGGCAAAGATGAGCCAGAAGCGAGTCCGGCAGAAGGTCCTCCGCGACAGGGCCGCCAGGCCGAAGCGTGCGAGGCGCGTGTACGTCCGCCGCATGGCGAACAAGGCGCAGCGGGAGAAGTATGAGGAGAGCGTTACCAACAACTTCAAGGAGAAATACCAGCGGGTGTTGGAACTGCGCGAGCAGGTGAAGAGTGGTGACAAGGCCGCCGAGGAGGAGTGGATGGCGGCCGCTCAGGATCTGGTGGACGACTTCCGGTCGTTCAAGGAGTTCTACCCTTGGGATAAGTACCTCAATTTTATGGGATATGGGTCATTCTTCTTGGAGAACCGGAGGAAGAGAGAGCAGCTGCAACAGCAGGAGCAGGAGCATGAGAAGGAGCAGGAAGCGCAACAGCAGGAGAATGCCGACGGTGACCAGGACGCGGTTGATGCAGCTGAGCCAAACAACGAGCTCGAGGCGATGGCGGAGCGACTACAGCAGAGTAAGTCCTGGTCAAAGTTCCATAATCCCATCATGAGCCAAACTGACTGACAATATCCAGACCTGGCGCCTGACGAGGGCGAAGGCTCCGTCCAGCCCACCCTAAAGCGCAACGAGCATCGTGGTATCCCCTTCGACGAGTGGCTCGACCTCTTCCTCGAGTATGCCATCAGCCTAGCCCGACACCAAAAAGCAAAGGAAGCGTACCTCGTGTGCCAGTCGGCGCGCGACTCGATCGTGTACAAGTCCAGCGACAACACCTTCCTCATCCACGTGGCGTGGGCGGCGTGCGCTGTGTATGCGGCAGACGAGGAGACATGCGTGGCGGTGGCGCGGTTCTTCATGCGGAACAACCTGGCCGCGACGGATAGCTACCGCGTGTTCAGCGCCCTGTGCCGCGTGTGCCAGTCCCCGGTGTCGTGGTACGCGAGCGGTCCGGCGCAAAAGTACATCCTCCGCCAGATAAAGGCCATGGACCGGACGCTGCTGCCCAACGACGTGGCCGAGTCGACGATGGGGACGTGGGACCGGGCCGTCCCTAGGGAGGAGGGCCAGGGCCCGCGCCACGAGTCGCTCGACGTGGCGCTGCTGATGCTGTACGGGCACATACTCCTGACGAGCACGAGCTACACGTACGCGCTCAACTACTTCCTGCGGGCGGCGTCGCTGGACCCGGGCAACCCCATGGTCAACCTCAGCACGGGCATCGCCTACGTGCACTACGCCATGAAGCGCCAGGCCGAGAACAGGCAGTTCATCATCGCACAGGGCATGCACTACATGTTTGAGTACTACGGCGCCCGCTCCGCGTCGACGGACCTCGTCGAGCGCCTCGAGGCGCACTACAACGTCGCGCGCTCGTACCACCTGCTGGGCATCTACCACCTCGCCGCCGAGTTCTACGGCCGCGCGCTCACCGAGGCGAGGGAGGCGAGGGATAAGGACGGGGGCGAGGGCGAGGGCGGGGAGATGGTCAAGGATTTTGTGTATGAGTCTGCTGTAAACTTGAGGACGTACTCGCTTACGAACGGGGACTATGAGAGTGCCAGGGCGTTGACTGAGGGGTGGCTTGTTTTGTGAGGGAGTATCGGTGGCTCTTTGGGGGGGGGGGGCTTTTGAGCTTTCATTTGGGGAGATGGATCATAGAGGGATTGAGGCCTTGCAAAAGGATGTATTTTATGCGCAAAGGCTTGATTGATCAAGGGAGATCCGATTGCCTCTGGGCAGTCACGGTCCGCATTCAAGGACCTTTCAAACTCGATTTCTCAGCCCACGGCAGACAGTCCGCAGAGGTCGGGAAGTCTTGTTATGTGAGGTTATCCTGATGCGGGCTGGGACCCGCTATCCCTGGCCTGCCACCCTCTCGGTAATTTTGTCATGTAGCCACGCTCCTGGGCCACGAGACATGATCAATGATGTGGTCGAGTAAGACGGCGCAATGTTGGCGTGCAAGCCTCCTTATCGTTTGTTGGACGAGGCCCTTCCACGAGGGAAGCTGAATCCTTGCCGAATACAACATGATACTTCAGGGTGGTGAGGGGCGTCGGTCAGTCGGAAAGACGACGGAGCTTCCCCATGGAATGAGCTCCGTCATCGTCACCTTCCGAATTCCGACTCCGAGGTCTGGACTGTTTCATGGGGATTTCCCAGCACGTCCCACGCGTTATCACTTCTTGACGAACTCAGAGCTCGTCATGGGTTGTTATCTCTAGTATGGTCTGTTTCCGTAGATAACCAGCCACGCCGCATCTCCGCTCTTTGGTCTCCGCCAGCTCCAATTTCACCACCGACAAGTAGCATCACGTCTTGAGCTCGAGAGCACCTCAGGGCATCAATTGCTGTCAATTGGGTCTCTCTGGGTCTCTCTGGGCCAATTAAGCTATGAGAACTCATCATCATGAATATAACAAATAATCAGAGGCAAACTGCACCAAAGCAGGCCATGGACAAGCTCGAGACTGGCTCCTCGCCTCCGCCCTACGAGGCAGCTGCATATCCCAAGGCACAGTCCACAAGACGCCTGTACAAGATTTTCTCATTTCGCGCCCTTTTGGTTTCTGCAGTTTTGACGTTCCTCCTATGCTTGAACGCATACCTGGGCCTTTCATCCCGCCCCGCCTTGTCCACCTTGGACGAGAAGAGATTCCAGGCCGGCTTGGCCAGATGCGCCGCCGTTACGAAGCTGCCAACTAGGTCCGACCCGAGGGACCGCAAGAAGAACCCAAGGTGGAATGATGTCAGCGGGCAGAACCACACCGTGGTCCTGCGCAACGCCACGCTCTTCGACGGCGCGGACTTCAGCGAGGACGCAGTAGACATCACCTTCTCCCACGGCCTCATCACCTCCGTGGCGCCCTCGCAAGGGGCCGCGCCCGCCCCAGCCGGCGCGGAGGAGGTGCAGCTCCACGGCGCGTACGTCACCCCGGGGCTCGTCGACATGCACTCGCACCACCTGGTGGAGGACTGGCCGGCGATCAGCGACATCGCGGACGGCAACGAGATGCTGGGCGGGCTGGGCCCGCTGACGCCGTTCGTGCGGGCGCTGGACTCGATGAAGGCGTACGACGTGGCGACGCGGCTGGTCGCGAGCGGCGGCGTCACGGCGAGCCTCATCATCCCCGGAAGCGCAAACATCATGGGCGGCGAGGGCACCGTCGTCAAGAACGCGCTTCGGCCCGGCCCGAACGCCGAGTTCGTCGTCGAGGAGATGCTCCTGGAGCACGGCCTGCCGCCCGCGGGCAGGCGGCGGTACATGAAGATGGCGTGTGGCGAGAACCCCATCGGCATCTACAAGCACACGAGGATGGGCAACGCGTGGGTGCTGCGGCAGTGGCTGGCCCGGGCTAAGGAGCTCGTGGACAAGCAGGACGGCTGGTGCGAGGCCGCCGCCGGGGCCGCGGCCTCTGCGACGGGGAGGGCCGGCCTCCTCACTGAGAAGGGGGGTTTCCCCGAGGAGCTGGAGCTGGACAGCACGGCCGGCATGCTCAGGGGCCAGGTGGCGATGCACAACCACTGCTATGAGCCCGAGGACTTTGAGACCATGCTTCGCGTCTCGCACGAGTTTGGATTCCGCGTCAGGGCGTTCCACCACGCCATCTCGGCCTGGCAGGTCCCGGAGATGCTCAAGGAGTACGGCGAGTGAGTTGCTGTTTTGCTTTTTTCCTCGATGGTCAACCTTTTAATGAAAGGGTCTTCACTCCTTATTAAGATGGACACTGACCACGACTACACAGGAACCTCACAATCGCCACGTTTGCTGAATTCGCCCTCTACAAGAAGGAGGCATACGCCGCAAGCCTCTCGGCGGGCAAGATCCTCAACGACCACGACATACCTGTCGCCTACAAATCTGACCACTCGATGGAGGACCTGAACTCAAAATACCTCCTGCTCCAGTCGGCAGTCGGGCACAGCTTCGGGCTGCCGGCGGACAAGGCCCTGCAGGCCGTCACCTCAGTACCGGCCGCCTCGCTGGAAATCGACGACCGGGTGGGCTACGTCCGGGCAGGCTACGACGCCGACATCGTAGTCTGGGACTCACACCCGCTCTCCATCGGCGCGACGCCAAGACAGGTCTTTATCGACGGCGTCCCCACGCTGGACGCCGCCCAGGTCGAGGCGGCCTCGGCGCACGTGGCCGCCGCGCAGGGGGCGGGTGCCCACGACGGCGACCACCGCGGGGCCGGGAAGCCCGCCATGCGCGCCACTGTAGCCCCCGAGGAGAGGGAGCGGCTGTGCTCCGGGTCCCGCGACCAGGGCAGGGGCTTCGTGATCAGCGGCATCACGAGGTCCTTCCTGGACGAGTTCCCCGAGTTCCTCGCGGCCTCAATGCCCGCGCCGGGGGGCAACCTCACCATGGTCATCGCCGACGGCAAGGTCGCCTGCCTCGGCGCCGGCGCGGACTGCAGCGCCGCAGCCGCCGCCGCCGCGCTCGGCGATGACGGACAGCATGTCACCTCCGTCCAGCTCGAGAACGGCCACCTCAGCCGCGGGCTGGTCGCCGTGACGTCCTCGCTGGGCATCGCCGAGATCGGCATGGCCCCGTCCACGGGGGACGGCGTCGTCAAGACGACGGCCGCGGGGGGCGTCGACCACGCAAAGTACGGCGTCAGCCTCGGCGGCGCCAAGACGCGGTCCAAGACCTTCGCGCGGGCGCGGCTGGGCGGCGTCACGCGGGCGGTGCAGGCGCCCATGGTGGAGGGCGGGCTGGTGGTCGGGGTGTCGACGGGGATGCGGACGGGCGTGGGCAGCACGCTGCTGAACGGGGGCTTGTTCCAGGAGGACGTGGCCATGCATGTTGCGCTGGGGCAGGATGCGAAGGCGGACGGTGGGGCTGTGAGTGTTGCTATTGAGAAACTGAGGGGGCTTATTAAGGCGGGTGGTAAGAAGGGGTTGAAGGAGAGGGAGGGGGGTGATGTTGATGATGAAGACCCGTGGGTGCTGGTTGCTAATGGGTCCTTATCCTTGGTTGTCAAGGCGGACAGCACTGTGAGTCCTCCTTGGTCTTGATGGAGTTTTGGGGGCTAGGGAATGACGAGGCTGATCATCTTCTCTCGCGCAGCATGACATCCAGCAGGTTATCTTGCTGAAGAAGGACTACCCGGACGTCAACACGGTCATCCTGGGCGGCCACGAGGCACCGTTGGTAAGTTAGACGGCTTTCTTATTCAGCCCAGCCATCACATATGGTATCATAGGTCTCGGGATTATGACCAGCTAACTCGGATTCTTTTGTCTAGTTTGCCGAGGAAATCGCCAAGGCGAAGATACCTCTGATCTTCACGGGCACCAGGCCCGGGCCGGATTCGTGGACCAAGAAGGACTCGCCCCCGGGGCCGCCCTTGGGTCGAAGCCCGGCCGACATCCTCAGCGAGGCCGGTGTGTTCTACGCGGTGGCCATCAACACAGACGGCGGTAAGTCATGTTCCTCTCCTCTACGTCCGCCCGCCTCGGCAAGCTTACTAACGCATGTGGCTCGCACAAAAGGGCCCCCCGGAGACTCCCGCATCCAGTCGCTGGCGCTGGAGGCCTCGTGGACGGCCAAGTACGCGGGGCTGTCGGACCACGAGGCGCTGCGGCTCGTGTCGAGCAACGTGGAGGATATCCTGGGCCTGGAGAGGGGCGGTGACGTGGTGGTGTGGGAGGGCAACCCGCTGCAGTTTGGAACGCCGGTGCTGGCGTTCCAGGCGCGGAGGGGCGGGAGGCTCGAGGTGGGCAGCTGCTGGCCGAGCGAGGCGGATGAGTGAGTGGGACGAATGAGTTTGAGTCTGGTCCGCGGGTTGAGGACGGCAGGGAAGAAGCCCAGGTGTAGATCACTGCGTGTACGAGTTTTTGGTGTTGGTGTGGTGATCTATCTATAACACTGGAGGCACGCAGTCTATGTGTATGAGCAGCGACCGTGGTCTGAATGCACGAATGGAAGTCGTTTGAGATACGAGAAGAAGCAACTCGTCGGCACTGAGCTCCCTAGTATCTGCGCAAGCCCGCCTCCACAGCGCTCGGAATATTAATTCTTGTCACTCCCACAAGCTGCACCGGACACAGTAGCCGTCATGACAGGTTGCACGACCCCGTCCAGCTGGGCGGTGTCAGCGGGACAGAGGATAGCTGCATGCGGGCGCCGGCGTGGCTTGAGGGGCCCTGAGACGAGGATTGGGCAAGATGCCCGAGAACCGGCCCTGTGCGGGTGTGATAAGTGCATCCGACGGTTTCTTGTCTTGGAGCCCTACCCCGACGTTTTCGTGGCGTCGAAGGGGAAAAGAGTCAAGCAAAAAAAAAAAAGACCCTACATCTTCTGCGTGTCTGCGGTGTGCACACAAACCCACCGTCCTGCAGGTCGCCACTCGGATCACTCTTGTCCTGCAGCTTATCCTCTTCTCTTTTTCCCCGTCATCACCGGCAACTGCCATTTACAGTAAGTCGTGTCGGCGTAATCCGAGTAAGAGAGGAGCGCAGATGCTTAGACGAGCGTGACGAGGAGTCGGAATCCGTGCCGATCACCAACAAGCGAGTAGATAAGCATAAGCATCCAGGTGCACACATCGGCCTTTTTATCCCCCTGCCACTCTGTCAACCCCCCTGAGCTGCACGTGCAAGGGGGGAAGGATCAGGTACGTGAAGGTCTTGATTGGTCAACCGGACATTTGGCTCATGACCTTACCCTGTCAGAGCGTTAGCATGTTTTTTTGAAACAGATGCCTCCAAGGATTTTGGTGGACTGTGTGTGTGGGCGGGTAAAGTTGAGGGCATGTAGAGAGCGCCTCTGAGCCGCGCGCCTTGCGGACGAGCACTATTGACATGAGGAGGCTCGTGTGTCCGTGTATAGAATTTACTGGACAGTCAGGGGTAGGAACGAGATTGAAAGGGAGGAGATAGGCGCTTGAAAACAAGCATCCGTTCCTGGAGACTGAACAGTCATCTTGATATGTGCCGTGTCAAGTGAAGGTGTGGAAAACCTTTAGGGCCTGGGTAGAAGAGTGACAGCTCAGGGCCAGCATATCCGTCAGGTAAATAGCCATGGTAGGTAATAAACAAAACATGATCCGCTGTCAAAACGGGAGGGCGTTGGTCGGAGGATTTAATCTAGGGTTGTGTTTCACCAAACGAACAGATCGCCCGGGGCCAAGGGAGGAGCCGATGGGATGGCAACGGATGGCAACCTGAAAAGTTGGGACGAACCCTTCAGGGATGGTCTATCTAACCTGCCAACGTGCAATGATTCTTGTTTTGTGGCGCAGCAGCCCCTCTTCCCAGGAGAGGACGGACTCGTGCTCGAATTTTCTTCTTCTTTATATTAATATATCATGATTAATTGTCAATGCCCGCGTGCAGGCTTGATCCCGTATTGATTTGCTACCGAAGCCGAGGTCACGGAGGACGGCGTTCTGCACAAGTGGCTGAGTCTAATATATTGTGCCAGGTCAGAGCCCTGCTTGGCCTGCCTCATAGCCCAGACCATGTGTCCGGCTCACAGGGATCACTTGGCCGGTAACACACTTTTTTGCACTGTTTTGCCGCTGTCTCCCAACGGGTACTGTGAAATTGCATGAGATCTGACATCTCAGAGGCGTTCATCGACCTCTTCAACGTTGGTTGTAGGTACTGTCCACAGTAACGAGTCCCGCATAAACCCACTGAATTGAGTTGATCTCGGTCAAATCCACAGTGGGGCGATGGTGGAGGTCAATCCAGCGACGATCAAAGAATGATCTGGATGCTGAGCCTCCTGGTGCGTGTGCCCCTCGGACTTTGATGGTGATTGGACGCCACATAACCTTGCAAGTCCTTCTTTTCCCTCAGAGCATCGGAACAGACGCTGCACCATAGAGGACTTACGAGGAAACCACTTCCTGCAGCATTGGCTCGCGCCCAAGACCTGATGGCAGCCTCAGCAGTGGCTCGGAATCTGGAGACGGACTGGGCTGGACATGGTCACGGTACGAGCTGCGATCAGCAGACCGTGAAACAACCGGCCTGCCTCTGGGAGCGCCTGTCAGCCAGCCACCACCAGCTACTGTGCGCAGCATCAGCAGCAGCAGGACCCAGACGGGACAGTTGTAGTCGAAGCCAACATCTCGAGCAGCATCCTCATGAGGGCAGGATTGAGGGGAAAGATAATTACTGACTGTGTACATGTCTTTGCAGCAATCCTCCTGGGAAAAATCAATCGATTCATCCATATGACTGGTCTATCTGTCAACCACGAACCACCATCCCACGCCCGCTTAGAATACCGTGCAGACCAGGGGTACCCTTGCACCACACAGCGGCCCTTCTGCAGGGGCACAACCACCATTTCGGCCTGCAGGGTCTAACCACCTTGTTTTGCCGCCGCCAACAGCAAGAATAATCATGTCTCCTCTTCTTGTTTTCTCCGTGGCAGGGTGGCCGCCAGTCTCTGCCACCAGACATGGTGGGGGCTCCGGGCCTTTTTTATCTTTCTTCCTTCTCGTGGGCCCCCCCTGCCGCATGCGTCTGCATCTAGGCGAGCCTCTGCTCTACCGACTCTGCCCACCCTGGAATCCTCAACACCAAGGCCCCGCCGGCTTGGGGCCCAGCATCCCCTCTATATGACCCTCTCGTCCCACGTCTGGGCACATTTCCTATTCCCAGGTTGTTCCTGTCTCTCTCTCTCTTGCCCTTGTTGTCCTACCCTATCCGCCCTTCACCCTGACTGGTCTTCCCTTTCGCCAGTCTTTTTCTGGTTTTCTTCTTCTCCAGTCCACTCATTGACAATACATACCACTCTCATTTGCAAAGCTGCTGCGCACTTTTCCTTCTTTGACAAGCCAGTACACTTGCTCCTCGACACTTGTGTCAGTCCCATTCCTTCAGAAACCCAGCCGTTGCTGTGTCGAACGCCTGGCATATACAACCTCAACCTCCCAAGTGGAAAATACATTCTGTCCCTGTGGCAACATTATCATTCATTGTGCTTGCCCTGGTTCAAGCATCATCACTGAAAGAAACAGAGCGAAAATTACTCCCTCTTGAAACCATACATACATCCCATTCTTTCGAGTATCTCCCACGGAGTGATTACCGACCGAGATATCAAAATGAGGTGCTCACCCGCTGTTTTGGCTGCGCTTGCAGTCACTGTGCAAGCAGCAAAGGACACCCGGACCTTCGCCGTCCTGCGCTTCTACGGAGATGGACCGCTGCTGGAGGACATGGTCGATCCTATCGTGTCGCCCGGCGAGCCTTCCGCCCACATGCACACTCTCATGGGGGGAAGCAATATCGCCATGAATGCCACCGGTGAGACCATGATGGAGTCTCAATGCAGCAACGCCCTCATCGTTGGGGATAACTCTGGGTACTGGGTGCCCAAGATGTACTTTCACGACAGTGCTGCCGGTACCGTCGAGCCGGTCGACATGTTCTACATGAACGTCTACTACTTCTTCGAGCCCACCGACGACGAGATCAAGGCCTTCCCGGTCGGCCTGCAGATGGTCGCCGGAGACGCCTCGCTCCGCTCGTGCCCGGACTTTGGCGGGGAGCTCAAGCTGGACGGCTCCGGCCCCGTGCAGCCGGCGCAGTTCACCTGCCCGCGCTCCGACTACAACGTGCCCGCCTGGCCCTCGGCCTCCGAGTCGGACGGCTCCAAGGCCGGGATCCAGGACCCCAACAACCAGGGCGCCGGCCAGGGCTTCCCCTTTGCCGAGTGCGACGGCTACGCCTCGCCGCTGCGCCAGGACGTGCACATGCCGTCGTGCTACGACCCGTCCAAGGACCTGACCGACTACAAGAACAACATGGTCTTCCCCACCACCAACATGGCCACGGGCAAGCAGAACTGCCCCGAGGGCTTCATCCACGTGCCCCACCTCTTCTACGAGATGTACTGGAACACGCCCCTCTTCAAGGACAGGTGGACCCCTGGCCAGGGCTCTCAGCCCTTTGTGCTCGCCAACGGTGACCTCACGGGCTGCTCCTCCCACGCCGACTTCCTGGCGGCCTGGGAGCCTGATGTGCTGCAGCATGTCATTGACACCTGCAACGCTGGTGACGAGGGTATGGACAAGTGTGGAGGCGTCACCGTCAGGGACAGGACCACGACCTGCGACGCCGCCACCGCGCCGGCCCAGAACAAAATCGCTAGCACCATGAATGCCCTGCCGGGTAACAACCCTCTGGCCGGCTGGGGAGTGGGGAGCTCGGCGAACGTGCCGTCGTCTGGTGGATCTGGGTCGTCATCGGGCTCCGGGTCAGGCTCCGGATCAGGCTCTGGTTCCTCGGGAGGCAGCGACAGCGCCCCCAGCAGCGCCGCCCAGCCCGTTGCATCCCCTTCCTCTTCAGCCCCCATCGCGCTCGCCACCGGCAACACCGAGGACGAAGAAGCCGCCCCGGCCCCCGAGGAAGACAGCCCGCCAGCGGCGCAGGTCACCCCTGCGCCCGAGATCGCCTCGCCGCCCGCAAACGCCAACGCCGCCGTGCCCCCGCAGAACAACAACAACAACCCCCCGCCGGCCGTCTCATCCGCCGTCGTGACGCTGCCCAACGGCGACGTGTCGACCATCTGGGAGACGCTGTGGGTGACGGTGACCCAGACCGTGTACGAGGGCAGCCAGGAGACGGATCTGCCGTACAAGAGGGACGCCGGGCACGGGCATGCGCATCTCCATGCGCACGAGCACATGCTCAGGCACCGCTCGCCTCATGCGAGGCGGGTCAGGCGGTAGATGGGTACGGGGATGTTTTCAATTCATTGATTCTTCCGTGGAAAACGCAGGTGCCACTTTCCTCGGAATTTGAGCACGATTTTACTTCTCTTTAGGGCATGTGCGCAAGCCCCCCTTAGACAATTAGGGCGGATGCTTTCATTTCTTGTACGCACGCCGAGCGACTTAGGGTAGGTAGGGTTTAGCTAGGTATTTTACTGGCTGGAATAGAAGACGGAGTTTTTGACAGACATGGTTGTGGGTGTGATGGGAAAAGTGCAACGGCGCTGGGACTTGAACACCTGGGAAGAAGTGAGGGAAATTCTCATCTGATGACTTTATGATCGACGCTTTTTGTCCTTGTCTGAAGTGGCATTTGCCAGTGTGTATATGTATACATCAACTACAATATGAACAGATGCACTGCCCTTTGTTGGCGGTCATAACTCTTGTGCACTTGATGGCAACGGATTTCGCCGGATATATTTGTGTGCGCAGTCTCTTCCGTTGTGAACTGACCATCAGAATGTCACGGGCATGAGATACAAGCTTAAGAATAAGCCTGCCTTCAGTGTCAATCAGAAGCAAAAGCAACAGACGAGTTTTTAATTCACATCTGTACGGCCTCACTGCAAGTTGAGACCAACGAGACTGCCTTTCAGTATGTAGGAGGTACCTTTATAGTAGATGTTCCTATAGAAGTTTATCCCACAGAATATCAGAAGTAAAGAAAACGAGTCTGCCTGACGAGACAAAATTCAACTCATTGACTTTTAGGCACTCTGAACTGTCATGTCCTTTGAGATACTGGCGACCCTACCCTGGCGGTTAGTGGTCTGACCCCTGTCAGACTTGGAGTTTTTAGCTCAAGTTGGTGGGGCGGGAGCTGCCGTTTTCTCAGATCAATATCAATGTCAAATTTGCAACACCTCAAGCTCTCGGATCAATTACCAACGGTGTTCATATCAAGGGCCCAGGCCTGCGAGGCGTCCCTTCCTGATTGCGACAGCCTTCTTTGATTTTGATCATGTCTCTCTACCATGAGGCTGCGTCTGTGTTGCAGCAAGACTCGGAAGGTGGGAATTTGCGGTCCAGAGTCTTCAACAAGAAAGACCTGAAATCCCCTCCAAACCAGGTCTACGCTCTTGCCCTCGAGACATGCAAGTGGTCTGCAGTCTTGGCCGAGGTCATTGATCACTCTCAGATACTGAAACATGAGAAAAAGGTAAGCCCCTCAGCCTGTTTGGTCTGTGCACCCCGCTGACCTGCTTTCACAGCTCACGCCGATCCTCTCACTTCTCCTGGTCCATGACTTCCTTGTTGCAAAGGGGGGCATTGCCTTACCAGCCTCGCATGGCCTCAGAGTCACAATTGACCGCCATAAAGGTCGTCTGACCGCCGAGTTCACGCGTGCCAGGATACGTAGAAAGTGTTCAACTATTGACGCTCTTACGGAGCAGGTGGAAGCCAGTCTGTACGCCAACGTCCAGCATCCCCGTTGGATCCGGGTCAACACCCTCAAGACAACACTCGACAAGCAGCTGTCTAGCACATTCAAGGACCTCCAGAAGGCAGCCTCCGTCCAAGAAGTACTGACTGGCAGCGGCAAGCTCATCTACATCGACGAGCACATCCCAGATCTTGTGGCTGTCTCGCCCAGATTTGACTTTGCGAGATGCCCCGCTTACAAATCCGGTCAAATCATACTGCAAGACAAGGCCTCTTGCTTCCCAGCCTACCTCCTTGACCCAAAGCCCTCTGAAGGAGACGTTATCGATGGCTGCGCGGCCCCGGGGAATAAGACGACACACGCTGCCGCAATTATCAAGTCGCAATGCCACGACGGAGACAAGTCCGGGGTTGGCATACATGCCTTTGAGAAAGACACCAGGAGGGCAAACACGCTCGACAAAATGGTCAAGCTGGCTGGTTCCGATGACTTTACTCAGATCCACCAGGGTCAGGACTTCTTGAAGGTGGATCCCTTGGACGCTAAATATGCCAACACTGCAGCAATACTCCTTGACCCGAGCTGTTCAGGGAGCGGTATCGTTGGTCGAGACGACATGCCAGAACTGCACCTACCAATTGCTGATGGCGCTGCCACCGCGGGTAAATCATCAAAACAAGCAGCGTCATCATCCAAGAAGCGAAAGCGCTCGGCCGAGGATGCCGACCCAGAACACGTCCTCATCGATGACGATGGCAACACCACCGTGGTCTCTTCCGAGAAGGACCTCGAGGCTCGACTCGAGGCACTGTCCTCCTTCCAGCTGACACTGCTACTACACGCATTCAGTTTCCCCGCAGCACGCAAGATCACATACTCTACATGTTCCGTCCATGCCGAGGAGAACGAGCAGGTTGTCCTGAAGGCACTACAGTCAGATATCGGGAAGAGGCGAGGGTGGCGCGTCTTGCCTCGTGAGGCACAAGTCAGCGGGATGCAAGCATGGCCGGTCCGGGGCCAGATCGAGGCCTGCGACGGCGACAACCAGGTGGCCGAGTCCTGCATACGCGCTTACAAGGACGACGGGCGAGGCGTCATGGGGTTCTTCGTCGCCGCTTTTGTGTGCGACAGCCCTGACCTTGACGCGTCGTCTCCCAGACCGCCAACCAAGAAAAAGAAATCCCAAAAAGGCAAGGCCGCCACGAACAACAAAAATAGCCAAAAGCAAGCCGGGACCCACCACGATCCTGCATCGGAATCGTCTCAAAATCCGAATGCCAACGGCCGCGGGATTGACGCGGCGAATACCGGTGACGATGACTCGGACTCGTGGAGTGGTTTTGAAGACTAGGCCGGAATCCGGCCGTCCCGCCACCCCCGGCCGTCGGTGGCTCGTTCGGAGCCGCTGTCTAGTGGCTTGCATAAATCTCGCCTAGTCGTCACCAGTGCGTTGGAATACTAAACAAGTCCGTGCTGCTTACGACAGAAAAACAATGGGGACAGGATAGTGCACTGTCCGTGTCATGATTAGTCCCTTCTCACCGACAACCGGCTCTGCGCAAACGAAACTTCTTGGGCTCTTACAGGATAACCTCCTGTGGGATATCCTCTGTGGGATACCTTCCTGTGGGATACCCTCCTGTGGGATACCCTCCTGTGGGATACCCTCCTGTGGGATACCCTCCTGTGGGAAAATGTCCTATGGTCCCAACTCCTAGGATAAACCCCTAGGGCATAGCCTCCCGAGGTTGGGTATGAGCTCACCGGGGGACCCTGTTGGCTAGGCTGTGCTACGATGATGAGCTATCGATGGCGGTGTCGGTAACAGGGGTCCGGTCTTCGTCATGAATAGGATTTGAAGCTGGTGCCACCGGGTTGAGGAGTCATCTGATGCTCCGTGCTTCCCGTCTGACGCACATCGATCAGCAGAACAATTCCAGCGTAGGGATTCCAAACACTCGGTCGAGAATTATCAGGACGCACTACCCTGTAAGAAATCGTCTTATAGAATGTCGTATCGGATAGCACCTGGACAACCTCCTGTGGCTTGGAGGATATCTTCGGTTGTTAGATAGGTATGTTTTGTTTGCCATAGTCCACACGTTCTCCAGTTCTCGGATAAAAGAACAGCAAAAAAGGGGACCCCTGCCGACCTCAAAGTCTTCAAGCACGACTCCATTGCAAACTCGAATTCATCCGTGCTCACAAATGATGAATCTGTCAGCCATAAAAATACAGCCAGGATACCCCACGGAATTCAAACGAAAAAGCTTCTGGACTCCCGAGCGGGTGGGACGAGATTATGAACCATTCATCTGGAACGATGCGTGAGCCGAGGCACCGCTACCATCCGAGCTTGGCGTTGATCGCTTTGAGCATGGACAGGGCGGTGGTGGGACCCGCAGAGCCGCTATCAGTCACAAACCACGCTGTAATCCCTGGTCCGGCCCGAAATTTCTGGGCAGAGCTTGCATGGAATTTGCCGCCCTGCCATGTTGTGCCATTGGGTAGTCGTCTCCCTTGCACCAGAACCTCGGCATCCCACTTTCATCGCCGTGCCTTACCAATCACTGCACCCGGGTGGAGACATCTCGGCCGCTGCCCCTTAATCGCGAACCGACCAAATGGGTGTGTGTGGAGCTAAGAAAGCAGGCCACCCGATGAAGGAAGCGGGACGGAGTTTTATCAAAATGAGCGGCCTCTCCTACCTCACCATGGAAGCGGGCTTGCTTCCCTCAGTCTCACTCCCGCTTCCTGGTGCGCCGACGAACAACACACCAAGTTCCCAGATTCCAAAATGACGAACTCGCCGTCGAGCACGTCTCTGGAGAGCTCAGTTACCGCGACTGAGGCCGACGTCCAGTCGCAGAGCGCCGGCATGACGAACGTGAACCACTTCAAGATCGTCTTCGACCGGGCAGGCGTCACGAGGGAGGCCCTGCAGTGGAGGTACCCCGGAGACGGAACCGAGGAGAGCCCCTACTCGGTCGACTTCACGCCATGCGACCCTTATAACCCGCAGGAATGGACCAAGACCAAGAAGTGGTGCATGACCATCCTGACCGCTGTTTCCACCCTCGCCGTCGCCTTCGTGAGCAGTGCCTTCTCCGGAGGGCTGGCATACATCATCGCCGAGTTCAAGGTCTCCCAGGAGCTTTCCATCCTCGGCCTGTCGCTGTTCGTTGTTGGGTTTGCTGTGGGACCGCTTCTGTGGGCGCCAGCGAGTGAGTTCTATGGCCGGCAAATACTATTCACCATTACGTACGCGGCTTTGACGGCGTTCAACGCCGGCGCTGCTGGTGTCAAGTCCTTCGCCGGCCTTGTCATCCTCCGTTTCTTCGCGGGCGCTTTCGGATCGTCGCCCCTGACGAACTCCGGTGGTGTTATTGCGGATATGTTCTCGCAGAAAGAACGCGGTTTTGCTACAGCTGTGTTCGCGGCCGCCCCCTTCCTCGGACCCTCGCTAGGTAAGTCTCATCAACACCAGCTTCTTCATTGTCGTCCCGATAGCTAACTTGAGGTGCGAAGGACCCATCGTGAGCGGCTTCCTTGGCGAGGCTGAGGGCTGGAGATGGATCGAAGGGCTGATGGCTATATTCACGGGTGTTCTGTGGATCGCCAACTCCCTCCTTGTCCCCGAGACCTACGCCCCCGTCCTCCTGCGCATCCGCGCCGCCAAGCTCTCCAAGCTCACCGGCAAGGTCTACGTCTCGAAGTTGGACATCAACAAGAAGCACCACACGATGGCACAGCAGTTCAAGATCGCCCTCTCGCGGCCTTGGATGCTTCTATTCAGGGAGCCTATTGTCTTCCTGACGTCTGTTTAC
The DNA here is from genome assembly GCA_038088545.1 of Diaporthe humulicola. Classification (NCBI taxonomy): domain Eukaryota; kingdom Fungi; phylum Ascomycota; class Sordariomycetes; order Diaporthales; family Diaporthaceae; genus Diaporthe; species Diaporthe humulicola. The sequence goes on from JBBWSL010000019.1 coordinate 438,606, forward strand.
ATGGCCATCGTCTACGGAACTCTGTACATGATGTTCCCGGCGTTTCCGATCGTGTTCCAGCAATCCAAGGGATGGGGCCCCGGCGAGGCTGGTCTGGCATTCCTGGGTATTACAGTGGGCATGGTGTTTGCGGTTGCTTATGCGATGTTCGATAACGTGAGATACGCAAAGGTTGCCGAGCAGCACAATGGCATGGCTCCTCCGGAGGCTCGTCTGCCCATGGCGATAGTGGGCTCAGCCTTCATTCCTGTTGGTCTCTTCTGGTTTGCCTGGACGAACGGGAATAACGTCCACTGGATTGTTCCTATCATCGGCAGTGCATTCTTCGCGGTGGGCATCGTCTTGGTGTTCTTGTCACTGCTGAACTACCTCATCGACTCATGTAAGTTTTGCGGCTCAACCCCCTGACTCGATATTTCATCTTCCGGTATTGTACTGACACTCCTGCCCCTCAGATGTCGTTTTCGCCGCTTCAGTCCTGGCAGCGAACTCGGTCCTGCGGTCCCTCTTTGGCGCCGCCTTCCCGCTCTTCACGGGGGACATGTACACGAACCTGGGCCTCCACTGGGCGGCCTCGATACCCGCCTTCCTGTCGGTGGCGTGCATACCCTTCCCGATCGTCTTTTACATCTACGGGCCCAAGATCCGGGCCAAGTGCAAGTTTGCCGCCGAGGCCGCCCGCGTGCTCGAGGAGATGCGCGGCCACGCCGATGCCGAGGACCCCGAGGTCGCGGAGGACGAGGCCATGGAGGAGGTCGAGCGCGGGGACAGGATGGAGAAGCTCGTCAAGAAGATGAGCCGCGCCTCGGGCAAGAGCCGCACGCGCGGCCTCAGCCGCGTCGAGAGCGGCGCCGCGGGCCCAGGCCCCGCATCAGAGGCTTTCCCCAAGGAGGTCGACAGCGAGAAGGTGGAGGTCTGATGAGCGATGGTCGTGGACCATCCTTAACCGTCGTGTTGCAGGATCGTGTGGTGAGGTGGACGTGCACATATACCCCCCTCATCACCCGGGCTCATCTGCGGATTTTGGCTTTATTGTTTGGATACCTCAGCATTGTAAGGCGTTGCATTTAGAAGGGGAGGGAAAGTAGGGACGTACGTGATGATGTCCCGAAGACTCCATGATTTTCCGAGCACGACCTCCAAGGATCCCTGGTCAGCAAGACGAGGCCCTTCGAGGAATGGATTGATAAGATTTAATGTTTAGAGCCCCGATTCTAGAATTAGAAGCCACCTGATATACCCATCAATCAAACTTTCGCGATCTCACCTCCTGATCCAACCTAATCTGTTGCGAGGGACGTGCCAAGTCGATCTCCCGAAAGCATCGGCCCGCGCAGGGCTCTCCTTGTCCTGTGTTCGCTCACCCTGGCAGCCCTGGATGAGGCTTGTTTTCCACCAGGGATTCCACTTTGGTCGATCTTCATTCAACTCAATTACAGCTCACATGAACTGGGCCGGGGTACAATTGGATGCTATTCCACTGGAGATTTTCTGACAATGGCCCATAGGAAGTTGTCCTATGGGGGTTTACCCCACAAGAGGTTATCCCACTACCTATGAGAGGGTGACCCACAGGAAGTTAACCTATGGGAGGCTGCGCCATAGGAAGATAATCCACAACCCATGGGAAGATATACCATGGGAGTTTATCTCACTTCCTATAAGATCTTCTTCAATAGGGAGTTATCCCATGCTATCCCATAAGAAGATATCCTACAAGCTACAGGATATCATCCTGTAGGAGCTCACCTGATAAGAGGGTATCCAACTACCTGTGGGATGGTGTCACACTAGAATTTGTCCCATAGGATACTACCCTATAGGAGAATAACCCATAACCCACAGGAGGTTAGCCCACAGGAAGTCATCCCATAGGAGACTATCCCATACAAGGCCACCATATAGGAGATCAACCCATAACACTCAACCGCGCCCCCTGCCCCCGATGGCAACAACGGTGGACTCGCCGGGTCCGCTCCTGCACCAGACGGCACCGTCGGCCCGCCCGGTCAACAGGGCTCTCAACTTGTCCCGATTGCACCCCCAGCTGTCGACCCCGCCACGGGGGCCAGGGTGAATACATATTTTGACCAAAATCAAGCCATCTTTCCAGCTGCAAGGGGCCAGGGTAACGATGTCCGCGAGACCGTGGTCGCGCTGAAGACCAGAATTACCGAATGGAACCTGCCTGGGAGGCTGGATGATCTGACGACGCGGATCGATTCCATGCACTTGTCTGGAGACAACGATGGAGTGGCAGAGCTCCTCCTGAAAACCTCCAGAATCGAGGACAGGATCGTCAAGTATCAAAAAAAAAACAAGGCTACCGCTACGGCATCCCACTAGAGGATGTCCCTTAGGAAGCTCACAGGTTGCTGTTCTCTTGACAGATTTGCAATTAAATATTATTTTATTTCAGGTTCTCCTGCTGGAGGTATCCAACTATGGTTGTGTAACTGAACTTTGAGTCGGCCACCAGTAATTTCAACCGACCTTTCGAGGCTGCATGGTATCAATGGCCACGGAGACCAGACGGGAGTTACCGTTCGCTTGAATAGCATCAATATCCATGGCCAGGCTATGGCGGGCGATCTCTAACGATGTAGCCTGGCTGTATCCCTCAGACTCGTTGGACTCGAACTTGGAGCTGCAATGTTGTCCGGAGACACACGGTCCATCCATGATGCAATATGCGTTCTTTTCTCTCTCGAATCTTCGCGGCAGAAGCCTACCTATACGCCAGTAGTATCAAGATAGCACCCGCAAGCATTGCTGCGATCTGGACCGATAGCACTGGTTGGCTGTCGCCCGCCGAGGAGGATGTGCTCCCGGCCACGGCAGTCTGCGTCGCGGATCCGGCCCCGGTCTCGGTCCCAGTCCCGGTGCCGTTCCCAGCCGGAGATGAAGAGGCCGCGTTGCTTGGCGTGGCTGGCATGCGGCTCACGGTCGTGCTTGGGATAAATTGCACGCCGTTCATCATAGCCTGCACAGCCATGCCGTCGCCAACACTCATCCAATCAAGCTGTACACACACAAATAGGATGTCAGTCAACGGCTTTGCGAGTAAATCTAGTCTGTATCCCAGGGACACCCACCAGAATGAAGTTCGGTTTATTGCCGTAGAGGCCCGCGCAGATATTCGACTGCGCGGTGATGGATGTGGCCGAGTTGGTGACATTTGCGGCTTCACGGTTGGGGATGAGGATGCCCGAGATATTTATGTCGAGGAAGTGGTTCACAAGCACCATGCGACCTTGAGGGGATGCTCCCGGGGGCCGGTCGATGGAGCATTGTGCGAACGCCGGGTCAGTGAAACTGGCAGAGTGAAAGATGTTAGTAAGGGGTTAATTTCATGGTGCAGTTTCCTCTGAGAATGATGTTATATCTGCCACACGTACTCGAATGGTGTTTCTCTGTTTTCAATTGCGAGGTCAGCTTCTGATATCAAACACACTGTGCAATCATTTTTATTTGCACATCTTGATGGATAGTCGCAACTCACATGATATAAGGGTCGAACTCATCGAGTATATATGGCACTGGATCCCCAGCTGGATAATCTGTGGTATCAAGTCAGCCCGCGGCATCTACACATACCCTCCCCAGGAATGCTCACGCACCCATGAACACAACAAGACGTTGTCCACTGTCTATCATCTGCCCCAGCGTAGGCCACTGGTCCAGCGCCAGATCCCTCCCGGGCGCAAATGCATACCCCTGGATCCCCGCAGCCCTGAATACAGCATCATACGCCGACCCGGGCATGCCATCTTGATTGGTAATGAGCAGCGTGACCACCTCGCGCGGGTTGGCGTCAAGGAAGGTCTTGACGCCGGCCAGGTATCCCTCGAGCGGGCCCGCGTCCTCGAGGGCGCACAGCGTGTGGCATAGCTCGATCGTGTTGTTGTCAAGGTGCGTCTGGGCCTGCAGGAAGCGCACGCCCTGCGCCAGCTGCGCTGCCACGTCCGTCTCCTGGTTGTCCGCCGGCCCCGTGCCCACAAAGGCGCTGTTGTGCGATCCCACGAGCGTCAGGTTGCTGTAGCGCCGGCTGCAGAGCTCCGCGTGGCCGTTGCAGGTCAGCGGTGCTTGCTGTGCGGCGGCGAGGCCCAGGACCAGGAGCAGGGGCGTGAGGAACTTCATCGTTGGCGGCGCGGTGATATTCAAAAGCTCCGACGTCAAATCATTGGGGATGATCCGCTTGACGACAATGACATCAACTGCGTTTTGTTTGCTGTAATAATTCAGCAGACTTTCTTGGGTTCCACTGGCGGACGGGAATGAAATATTCAAGAATTCTCTCCAATTTGGCTTTGCTCCAAGCCGGGGCCCAGTTGAGACGTCGTCCGGCCATCTTGAAACACTGCTAGCCTTGACCCCGAGCACCAACCAACGGCCACTTGGCAGCTTTGGGGGGAGTCCGTAGCGAAATAATGGATCATCCCAAGACTCCAAGACCAACCATAAAGTTCAAGCTATCCAGATAGACTGCCTGTAGAGTTCTTTTAGGCCCAGCCCACGAGCAACCTTGCGAGGCCCGAAGACGTACACGGTACCTCGCAAGGAATCAAATGTCTGCTAAATATGCTTAGCACACCTTTAGAGTGAAATGGCGTGTAAGTGGGAGAGGCAGTGGAATAAGCTGCAATGAATAAACTTTGATCAGTACAAAAATGTTCATCTTGTTAGTTCCATAGTTTTTCCTATTTGCTTACTTGGATCCTTTGCGACCAATTTTGTACCCTTGGCAACTCCAATGATTTGGGATGTGTCAGAGTGTACCGCACGGTTATACACCTGAACAACTCGATGCCCCTCTGAATTGTGGACAGAGTGGTAGACCAAAATCAGGTTCCACCCCGAAGCAAGATCTGACATTATCCAGTATGACTATCTTGCTCCACCGATTCAAGACAAATGAGAACAAGTGACAGGATCTCACAACTGGACATGTTCAAAGAGTGGCCGGAACAACCCGTCTACCTCATTGCGTCAACGTGCCTTGTTAGGTATAATTGACTGGCAATGCAAATTTCGGAAGGATCTAACATTGCACAGCGAATTTGTCCACCACTGGCACCTCCTTTGGACCGGAATGAGGTACTGGGTCTCAATATTCTCGGTCAGATCCGGTTGTGCTTTGCTTCTTTCCACAAAAATTGGGAGCGCTCCATAGTCCAGGTCCGATCTTGCATTGATGTAATAGGCTTGGGCTTTACAAAATCGTTATCGAAACTCTGTACTCAAGTAGTGCCCTAATGTCAACACCAAGAGTTGACGTCCAGTATACGCTGTAAGTCTGGAATTCATGGTCATCCATAGCAGTTTAATTTCCATTATCTTCAATTTTCGGTCGTATTTCCTGCACTCCAGTATTGACAAACATTCCAATCGAAATGGTCTCTCTCACGATCTCGGTCGTGTTCAAATTCGTCGTGGAATTTCACCACGTTACAGGATGACTCCCAAAGCACAAACGCCCTTGACTGACTCTAATGTCTTCGCATTTATAGTATCTGAGCCACCTCTCGCCATTCGAAATATATTTGTTGATCCTACCACCGGCTAGATGTTCGTCCATAGAGCATTTCGTCTGACGTTGTAGCACCACTGAGCCCTGTAGGCCAACTTTCCGGTGTAATAACACAATTGTTTCAAACAATGATGGATTCCATTCGTTTTCGTTTGCCTAAATACTCTTAAATCTCCATAAATCTGTCCGCATGTCTTCTCCGTCCAATCAAGCAGGTTCGATTATGTTAAGGCGCGTTTGGTTCCCATTGATACTAATTGATAAACGATGGATTTGTTAGTATCAGCATTCTATAGCTGCTGCCTGTCAGTGATCACCAATAGACTCAGGCTCAAGGCCATATTGATATCTGTACCTCTCAGGCACAAGTGTTTCGCCTCAAGACGAGTTGCAAGCATGGCCAAAGCGGTGACAGTGCATTAACAACCTGGCCACTTCAATGCGATCTTAACACCTCACAGTCGAGTTGAGACGATTTTCAGGCTATAGACTGAGTGTTTTGGGTGCTTCTACCCACTTGACGCACATGAAGGCCCACGCTGATTAATTTATCGAAGAAGACGAGGAATTTGACCACTTGAAAATTGTAAGGTGGTTAGGAATTGCATTGACATATATGTTGGTAGCTTTTAAATGTAAGGTTGAATCAGCTACTGCATGTCTGTTGGCACCACGACCTTCGTAAGCACTTCGTAAGCGAACCTTGATCGGCGCAGCTCAGGCTCATCTTGCAGAGGTACATTTATGGCGTCGGAAAGACCCTTGATAATGTAACATGACTTTAGTCTATTTAATATAGAAAATAAATACTGGGCCTCCATGCTTAATGTGTAATGCGTATGACTTGGGTGAATAGTCGTGAAGTGGTTGTAAAGTGGCTCCACTGAACACATCGACTCTTTCCATCACACCTGCGATACGATCATCTGATAACACCTTGGTCCAACCAAATAAAGCAAGTGGCGTTTCATTGAAAGCCTGTGCTTTTGCATTATACCTCTCTTTCCCAAAAACTGCAAGTAAACAGGACTGACATGGCTCCAGCGCTGGGCTATTTCCCGACCGCATTAGAATGGAACGATCCTCAGTACAAGGTATGGGAAGGACTAGAGCTCCGTGTCCAATCAATCACCATGGCATGTTATAAGGTATGATTGGACTCGTAATGGATTATTTAAACGGTGATCTACCAAACAGATTGGTCTATTAGTGATCTGGACAGCCTTTCACGGCTCGTGTATCAAGCGCGTGTCCTGCGCGTATAAACGGTACACAGAACTTGGCTGTTCCAGGCCAGCATTTTGAGCTCTACGTGTGGCTCAGTATGCCAGTGGTATTTGGCAGTGGTAATTTGATGACTGCTACGTTTGAACCTAGGAACAGTGCGCAGACAGATAAGGAGTTGCACAACCAAGACTGTTCGAGCTGATGAAAGGGATGTTGGAGTTGTCGATGTCAAGTCCACCAAAGCCTGAGGCACTGGAGATCATCGTTTACTATAACTGCATGTTTCCTGGCGACGCTTTCAGAAAAACATTGCCTGTGACTTGTCATTACAGTATCTCTATTGGACGCCTCCGGCTCAGGGTCGACCGCCAGATGTACCCATATCTGCACCTCAAGCCTTCTGTTATCAACAGTGGACACGATGTATAGACAACATCTCGAAATATATAGAAAGTATCATTTACAACGACATTAGGGTCTTGGTCAAACATCCATGGATATCAGAGGCTAGTTGCAGCCAGATGACTACAACACACAAAGAGCTGAGAGCCATCAGGTTTACCTCACCACAGGAAACTTGTTTTCCTCCGCCACAACTTCTCCTGCTGCCCACACAGATCCACAGAGAGTCGTTTCATAGTATAACAGAGAAGTATCACTTCCAGTTAAACGTCAGAAGCCACCAACCACACTCTTCAGGGCCATGCACAATTATCGTAAGGTGCTAGAACTTGACTTCACCAGTATAGACACAATTTATTGAAAATGAAAACCACTGATGTAAATCCGGGATACCTTTCTTCAGGCCATTGATGAGCCCCGAAGTCACAACTTGAAGAAGAGAAAGCAAGCACGATATTGTAGATCGGGCAACTGTGAGACAGCCAGGCTCACGATATTTACTTAGTCCTTCTATTCTGAAATTCAACATGTATTCTCACATATGCTGAAAATGTTACACAGTTATTCGACATGTTGAAGGAAGTCCTGTTCTTGGAACACAGCTCGAGATTTGGTGCAGCACGTTGTGAGATGTGCCCTCCAGGGGCGTGGGTACGTACCGGCGCACGGTTCACCAGCTGTGGACGGGAAGGCGGGAAGGCTTGCTCCTCACCTCCAGATTGGGACGTCACGACAATTGAACTCGAAGCGACTGACACCTCACCCACCTTCCCAACCTTTCGACCTCGAGAGCAGTCCGTTAAACGCTAGCGATGTGAGTCACACTGCACCTCATCTTAGCCTACCATTTTCATTTACAGGTCGTCGATCTGGTCAGGGTAGCACGGCAGCCCGCGGGCCCACGACAGAAGACCAGGGGCATCATTCACCATACTGTGTAGCACCTCAAGACACCTCAAGACCATGTCCTTTTGGAAGATCGTCAGGGCACGACTAGGCTCGAGACGGATTGCGGCCCGTCATTTGTCCCAGCGGTCAACTGGAGCTCCACATGAAAGGCCGCCATGGCTACAGTCAGTCCTCGACGACGTGACGAGCCCGCCCAGACCTTTCGCCTGGACCTTGGAGAATTTGGAGCGTAACGAGAGAACGAAGTCACCTGAGAAACAGAGGATCCACAGTCGAAGCGACCATGAGCGTCGTATCTATGTGCTGGGTGTGGGGAACCTTGGGCGTCTTTACGCGGCGTGTCTTGCGCAGCTTTCCAATCCACCTCCCATCACACTCGTGGTTAACCGACGTAGCCTCCTCGAGCACTGGGCAACCGACCCTGGGATCGAGATCACCCGCTATGGTATGCCAGAGCGAGTATCGAATCTCGACATAGAATGGTGGACCCCCGACAAGCCGTCCATTGGTCCCGTAAGGGAAATTGCCGATGGAGACCAGCTCGGGAATCTGATAATTGCAACTAAAGCGCCAGATGCTATACCACAGGTCGACTCTCTACGTCGGTATCTGGGCAGTTCGTCCACCGTACTGTTTGTACAGAATGGTGTTAACCGACTATGGCCCCCTCACGGCTCTGCCTACAACGATCATCGATACGCAGGCGGCCAACACCCGAATTGGCTACATGGTGTGACCATGCATGGCGTCTTTTCTGAAGGGAATTTCAAGAGCGTCCACGCAGCCCCGGCTGACATCACGATCGGCCCTGTGTGTTCGAGCGACAAGCACCCAGAAAAGGCCAGCTATCTTACCGAAATGATTACGAAGGCACCGCATCTTGCAGCGCGAGCCGTGTCGAAACCCCAACTCTGGATACTCCAGTTGGAGAAGCTTGTCATTAACTCGGTCATTAATCCTCTCAGCGCGATTCTACGCGTCAGGAATGGCGACCTATTTGCCGACAAGGACGGCGACGTTGTCAAGGTCATGGATGCACTCCTTAACGAAACGAGCAATGTACTCCAAGCCCTGGTGAGACACGAGAGTAGCACACAGATCCTGCAGGGTGACGAGGCATCCGAAGAGGCCCTGATACAGCGTCTCTCGGCCACGAGACTGCGAGAATTGTTGCATCAGGTCGGAGAGAAAGTCAAGCACAACAGGAGTTCTATGTTACAAGACACAGAAGCCGGCAAGCAGACTGAAATCGGAGAATTTAACGGCTGGCTGGTTGAAACAGCCGAAATGCTAGACCAGGGCCTAGACGTCAGCAGTCACAAGATCGTGATCGACCTGGTAGGACAGAGAGTGAAGCTCGATAAGGAACAGCTTGGCAGACGTGTGCTTCTGCATCGTTCATAAAGAATTGATAATACAGCCGCATTAATCGAGACGTGTCAAGATCGAGACGGGAAACAAGGCATTGGCAACGGGGTCAGGGATGAGCTCAGCCTGGACAGTTCATCGCAGCATCAGTATCCGGCCGAAATCTTACCCGGCCAAACCTTCGACTTTGTTACGGTGATGCCATGATACTAACGAAACTCACCTTGGCTCACAAGATTTCGGCAAAGCCAACCGAGCTCGCAGCTGGAAGAGGCATAACTGCCAGGGCCGGCTTTGCAGCTTTGCGTGCATAGCCGCGAGCCTTGTCCCAGAGACACAACTAGCATCTCGGTACCAACGGGTTCGCGAGGAACGGGCCCGCTTCCAAGCCGAACTTGTGCTCCGATTGATCCTTCGAAGGCATCTGAGCAGCTCGCGCAGACGCTGGCACACCGCTCTCCCATCTCGCATCTGGTGGCTGCAATGCTTTGATGCCTCCATCGGCCCCCCACAAGCCGTCCACTCAGATCATCGAAGCGCATAGACTTGCATATTGTCGGCTCGGATCATTCTTGTTACAATAGCGGCTGCTGGGCTCCTGGTGCTCCTGTCCAGTTTCCCAGGTGTTCGGTGTGTCTTAACCGAGCGACCTATAGCCCCTATAAGTCGCCCTCTTATACACGTATAAAGCAACCGTTATTGCAGTACGCGAGCTGCAACTATTCGTCCCGGCCACCACATCTGGAAAGTCTGACCCACTGGCGCGGTCGGAAGAGGAATCTTTGCTCCCTGCACGTACAGAAGGCCCCACAATGCCTTCCCATGCCCCATCTTGGTCGCCTTTGGTGGTGGTTGGCGCATATCGCGCACCAAGCCGTTCCAGCCCAAGCCTGAGGCGCGCCTTCGCAAGACACGGTTGATTGGATGCCATTCTTTCGCTCGCATTTATTGGGAATCACGGCGTGTTTCAGTCGCGCTCTCCAGGAGCTGCGCGGTAGATGGTCAGCAGTGCTCTCACGCAATATCGACCCATGTCGTAACGCGACAGCTTTACCTCAGGGTGGAACTGGTTCGTGAACCACTTGCAAAGCAACGACAACGACGCGCTAAGGACAGTAAAGGAATCTGCGACTGAGGCGCGGCATTTAGCTCGAGCAAACGCTCAGGCTGGCTGACTTTTTTTGTACTTTTTGGTTGCAAGATTTCGACTCGCAGAGTGGTACTGGTCTGAACCCTGTCTTCACCGAGGGTTGTCGCCTGGGCTTAGGGTAAAAGCATGGCGCCGAGACTGCGATATGTCTACCCAGCTGCCAGGCAGAATGCGTTAAATCAGGGTCCGTCTGATGATCCGAAAGACTCAAGAGCCCAGCAGCTCATCTCCGTCTCCAGCGGCAATCTACCCATGTCGAGTTGTTCAGACCGACAATCTTTCGCTCAGACACTGCGTAGCGTTGCATTGCCGCACGCTTCCATCCCTCTGTCAGGGTCCCGAGCACGACCTCAGCAGAAGTACCTCGAAGCTAGCCAGTACAAGGCCGGTACAAGGGCCAAGCGCAGAGTACTTGGGTAGGCCCAGTCAGGCATGCGTCTTAAGCAGAGCTCCAACAAAAAGCTGGGTAGCTGGAACCTGGCAAATAGTCGCAAATCCCCGATTGGCTGGCCAGTGGGCATCAGGCACATGTAGGGATGTCACGACCCGTTTTCGCTTGAGCAGGCTTGACAGACGGTCACTTTGTGGGTCGCCTGACCCCGGGCGTGGGCCGGCCGCGTCGGAGATTTCCCAGCTTCGATATTCCGGAGGATTGCAGTCGATTAGAGAATGGGACAAATGACCAAAAGCTTCTGTCCTTGGCAAGGCGACCGGCTCATCTTGATGCTGGCCAGTCAGCGCATCTCAGCTCCACAGCAGCACCCAAGAGAAGCAAAGACTGAATCCACGGCGGAAGGCCTGGCGCAAGCATCCGCCGGCTAGCTGGCAGAAGATCCCGGAAGGCTCCTGCAGATCGCGGCAATGGCCGTGGTGAATTAACTCCAGCCAGTTGGCAGTCACCCATCTTCAGAGGCCCGAGAGCCATAAGAGAAGGCCTCGAAAAAGGAGCTCTTGTAACCGCGGAAAAGTTATCTCACCCAGTCAATGCTGCTCGTGGCTGAAGGAAACAAATCAAGAGGCTAAGGCACCAGGGCACACACGATCCCTCCTCCACTATGGCGTATTATGCTGAGGAATGGAGAAGTGGCTAGCAACGGCCAAGATGCAGTCCAATACGCACTTGGAGCACACCGAGATTTGGAAACTGATCAAGTAGGTAAGGCGCAGATAAGCTTCAATGTCCCCGTCAGTGCAACATCCCGCACTGCCTATGGCCGACCGGGGTTAGCAACAACGGCGGATCGACCGGGTCAAGAAGGTCTATCCGCACGTCTACTGGCCGCTGGCAGCTTGTGCCGACCTTTTGCTTTTTCTTCACCTGGTCGGAACGAGCCCCCGTCACCACCAGCTTTCGAGATCACGACGCAACATGCTCCTCCCGCAGGTCGCGAGCTGACTCGCGTCACAATCCTGTTTCGATGGCCACGATCTCACACATATCCCGAGGTAACCTTGGCTCTGCAGCTCCTCCTGCAGCTCACCCCGCAGCTGCGAGCTTGCGGCCTATTGTGCAGAGGCGCCGCGGCCTAGACGGCTGCAGGAGCTCACGCCGATACTCGACTTAAGGCAAGCCTTATCACACCCAGGCGACCGGATGGGAATCAATGTCGAACTCCAGCCTGTTGTTAATCGCCCATGTCGCCGTGCATGGCTCCAAGACTGCAGTGGGTCTTGGGGGCACGGCTCAGGGTTCTTCACGGTACTGGCATCGCTGTGGTAGGGTTCCCAGTCAAAGCCTCGTGCAGCATAATGGCGACAAGGAGATCCTGACTGCGTCGAAACCCCGCGACATGTCGTCGAACCACACGCACGGCAGTTGCAGAAGCACCCATCCATCGTCAAGAGTCCCGCCCCATTGCAGGGGTTCTCGGCAGGTCTGGACCGCCCACGTAGCTGGGCATGCGTGTTTCATCTTGAGGGCTGTCGAGCTGTAGCACAGCTCTGTCAGCTGTGGTGCGGCAGCGCGACACCACGTGGGCAAGCTTCAAGTCACGTCCTGACAACTCACAGCTCTGGAGCCCATTGGAGCGCCAGGAGACGAGACTGCGTGGTGGGAGGCGGGCTGCAGGCAAGGTGTGGCTCGCGCACCTTGGAAGCTGGCATCCGCGCCTCACACGCAGCCCGTCTTTTCATGCGGCGCCAACGTCCGCCGCGGCGCCCAGTGGTTGGGCCACTACTGGTGATTCTCCAACGAGCGTCCTGCAGGACCAGAGACCCGGCGACGCCGGGCCCCGGGAACCAATTAAGACCGCCGGGGCCTGGTGTCGATACGCAAAACAACCCCCGGCTATTCTTCAGTCGTCTCTGTGTCTGTTCCTGCCGAGCGCTAGCGACACAACCCGATTGCTGGTGCCGTCAAGTCGACATGCCAAAAGCAGCCGGCTCGTCCTACCGTGGGAGCAATACCACGTAGGATGTTCCTCGACACTGTCGCGACCGAAGCGGGGACTTTCCCACATCACATCCCACGTATGATTTCCTGTGCCTACGGTAGCTCTCGATGTATCAATCTTTGCTGGGTACGCCGCGTATCGAGGGCACCAGGGGTTCGCTGCCTCGACTGCATCCCATCGCTTGGGGGGTAGCGCGCAGCCTGCATATGCACGATTTCTCTCACGCACGCACGCACTGCACGCACTGCACGCACACTCAGTACCATGCTACGGTGGTACAGAGCACTGGCTACACAACAACATCACCACAGCAATGGGCGACGAGGAACCCGCGCGTGCGCCAAAAATGCGCGGGTGTGCGAAAAGGGTTGCAGCGTCGCTCTTGAGACGCACGCAGCAGATCAGATGAGTGGGTGGCAGGTAGGGCGTGCGCGCCCCCCCTTCATCCCAAGCTTCGGCATGTTTTCTACGCTGTCGTGACGACGAGCGCCCGATCGGCAAGCCCTCCCGTGAAGATACGCTTTGAACCGTGGGTCGCATGAGATCTGGTATCTGCAGACTGACTTTTTGTCACGGCGAACGCCCTGTCTGGCGGCCGCACTCTCTGACAGCGTCGCTTGTTGATGACGGACTTTCTCTTTCTCCCTTTTGCAATTGCTCTCTAATTCTCTTTCTTGTTCAAAGGAAGAGACAAGGGGGATGTAGTCAGTCACCCACGAGGAACCGCGCCGGCTGGGATATGGTAGCATTATTGCTCGGATGTACCCTCGCCACCTCGGAACGAAGTCGCCCTGGTACCGAAAAAGTAGCCGTCCTCACCTGATGACCGCGCAACACCCCCTCCCCCCCCATCCGTGCGTCAAAGTCTTTTTTATCTCCTTCGCTCTCCTGCCCTCCCTTCCGAGAAAAACGTCGTCGCATCCATACCACGGTAGATAGAGCGCCAGGCCAGGACGGCGGCCGGTCCAGCCTTTCGGCAAGAACCCTACTCAAATTGAGGGCATTAAGCTACATCACATCAGGCAGATACTTGGAAACAGGGCCGAACTGGGGGCCGTGCTGGGCGACAAGGCCCGACATATCGGTTCGGTACTCTGTCGCCCAATTTTTTTCTGGAACGGGCGGCCACGGGTAGGCGGACAGGGTTGAGGGGGGGGGTTGTCGTGTGTGTGGTTGGTGCCGGCGCGGGGAGGAAGACAGGGTGTGCAAGCCCTTGGTCCGACCAAGTTTGGTCGCTTGTATGTGTCACCTCATTTTTGAACGGTGACGGCATGGCACATGGGCCTTGTATCTCTCTCTCTGTGTGTGTGTGTTCTTTTATTTTTGGGACGGGCAGGCAAAACGAGCCTGGCGAAGAGGGACACCGGCCGAGGGAAAACGGGGAAGGACGCCTGGCGATCAGTCCATGCTTCTCCCACAACCCCCCTGTGGAAATGATCGAAAGGAGCGCTGCGAAGACCAAGGCGTCAAGGCATTCCCAATTTCCCACGCTGTTTCTTTTTTTCTCTTTATTTTTTTAAACACACACGAGGTGATCGGCAAGGCTCCCCCCACCTTGGTTGTCGCCCGCCACCTGCAGCTGCAGCCCTGCCTGCTGGTTACATGCCTGGTGGGTGCTGGCTGGGCCAACTTCGGTATACCAGAGTCTTCCCAAAAAGGCACACTGATCTTTCCTCGTATTTTCAAATATGGGTTCCAGGGACCAGGCAAGTATTGTGACGTAGATGACTTGCACAGAATCAGGACACAATCAAAAATCAACAGATGCATGTTTGAACCGTTTTAAAGATTATGTACTCCATGGGTAAAAATATGTGTATCGTAGAAGCAGAGTAGCTCAAACAAAAGAAGACATGCGGTGGTGATGATATGTCCAAGTAAGTATATGACTTGTAAAGATGCCAATCTCCAGGCCAACAATGGTGTTGCTCTTGCAATCCCTGTCCCGACCTTTATGATTTTCCTGACGCCTTACAAGATGTGCAAAAGTGGTATTTTGACCGAAAAGGACAGCCCTCCCCCCTGCTGAAGTCGTCAAAACCCCATCCCTGCTCGGCCGCATGATTCCCACAATTCCAAACATTACTGTGCCCAGGGAGGATGAGGTCCAACCCGGCGCCAGCCCGGAATCAGCAAGCAAGTCGTCGATGCGTCGTTACTGCTGAAGAATCGTAGGGATGCCCGAGAGAGCTGCCGAATGTATCGTTAAAAGGGCCGTGACGCGTATACCAAGCTAACCCTCCCCCCGTACATACGTGTTGCCGTGAAAGGCCCAAACGAACCGTGCAAGCTGCCAATCTATCGCGGTGAAAACGTGGGAAAGAATAACAAAGAAAAAACCCTACAGATCGAGAAAATGTAGGGCAAGTATCCACAAGGATCGGGTATCTCTTAACATTATATTCCGTCTGAGCTTGCTCCTCCTAGCTGATATGAAGACATGGAAAATCGTTGTTGGTGCCGAGAAAGCCCTCCACAGTCGTTCGAACCACAGGCCAAGGTACAACTCTGAAGACTGACAATGGTTTTGTACTCGTTTCGACGGACAGGCTCTTTTTCTTGGTGTGGGTGAACAACACCCGTAACGTGTAATGCGCGCCGACAATGCAGTGGAATAATAAGAGATGACACCCTTGGTACACTGATTGTCGCGAGATGGTAGGAAGTCCAGCCAACAGTCGGCTGGTGACAGATGTCCCAGGATTGTTGCTAGCACTCTTGGCGCTTCCCACGCAGCTGGTCTTCCGCTATTGCTGGAGATGCTGCGTGTAGACCGTATTCGATTGCTGAGTGGACTGGTGGCTGTAGACAGGATTCGAAGACTCAGCGTGTGGCTGAGAGTAGACGCTTGTGTCCCCTTCTGGAGCCGAGACTCCAGGAGAGGACGCTGATTGCTATAAGTTCTCGTCAATGAGCTGCGCAGCCCTCTCTCGGCATGCAGCGGGAGTAAAGCCGGTGCCAACTTTATTCGCTACAATGCGCCACTTTTCGTTTTCATAGTCCTGGAGAGCGGTGCGAAGCTTCAAATCCTGAGTGCAGAGGCGTTAGCATTGCTGACCCTGAAAGGCTACCCGCGCGTCTTCGGAAACAGGGAAACTGGCGCAAAAGACTGCAGGTGCAAGAGGATGGAGTCCTGGCACTCACCGTCTCATCCGTCCATTGTGTTGTCTTCGCCTTGAGTTTGGTACAATAGCGAACTTGGAGGGTGCCGCTGGAGCGCCCGGGAAAGAAATCGGCAATTTGTTTCCATGTGAGGCTCTTGTTTTCCTTCAAGTCTATGAGCAGCTGGTCATCCTCGGGTGTGAACTTGAGCTTAGGCCCCCTTGGCCTCGGTGCTGGTTCTGGCATTCCATCTTGTCCAACAACGCTAGGCGCACCTCCTCCCAGGTTTTCGTCCCGACGCATCAGTTTCGAAGGCGGTCCCGTATCTGGAAGACGGTGGTGATGATGAGTCGGGTGGGATGACCCTGCGGCTTGGGCATACGCGGCTCCAAGAGGGGTCTGCTGCATCGAATCCATGTCCCCTTGTTCAAGTTCCGGCATGCCATGCACTGACAGATCAAGGTCGTCCGGCCGGGATCGCTTGACGCCAGGGCTTGGGCCCGGAGCCATAGACGGATAAAGAGGAGCGACTACTGAGTGCGGAGACGGACCCGGCCCACCAAAATGCGAAGGCCCAGGATAGGACTGCCGATGTCCTCCTGGGTGTCCACCCAGCTGCCCCGGGTCCATGAGGACTGGAAGCGGCCGGTGTGCCGACTGGTGGTGATGCTGCTGCTGCTGCTGCTGCATGGTCGTATAATGCGGCTCTGTTGGACTCTCATGGAGGATCGAGGGCCCCGTGTGATGGATGGAGGGCCGGTGATGCTGCGAGCTGTAGCCATGAGGCTGTTGGCTCTGGTCGCCCGGATGCGAGTCCTGTGGTGAGTAGTCGACATTGTAGTCCCCTCCTATTCGGTAGTTGCCCGCCAGCGTGTCTCCGCCGCATGGGGTCCGCCAGAGCGAACCGCCCTGGCCGGGAGCCGGAATCTGGATGGAAAGAATTTGACTGACTGGAGCCCCGTAGGGCTACCTCGGGTGGTTTGGGGTTGGACTCTGCTGCTTAGTAGGCGCGGACCACGCCTCGATGTCGATGTTACCCGCCGCGGACTGTGCAGTGGTTGCGCCGTTGCTGGTAACACAGCAACCGAGTTCATGTGTCGGCGGCAAGGTGACGGAGGAGGAGTAGGGGCGGCTGTCACCGAGAGGTGGTTTGAGTACAAATCGGAGATTGGTGTGGTTGGCTATTAAAGCTTCCTTGGAGTTTGGCGTCAGATACCTCGGCGGTGGTGGTAGTGACTTGATGGCATCCCTCGACAGCTCACAGCCACCAGACCAACATCCTTCAAAAAAGACTGTCTGAATTTTCCAGTGAGGGTGTGGTACTTATACTTCACGGCAAAAAAAAAAAAGCGTCGGGCTAGGAAGAGACGTTATAGGCACGTTGTGAGGACTGTTTTGTCGTCTGATGTTTGGTGTCGTGTGGAAGGGTAAAAGTCTAGCAAGGTGTGGATGCCGAGGGGAGGTACCTTCTTTAAGGCTCTCTGCAGGCCAACAGTAGAGCAGACATGCGGTCGGCCAGCCATGTGCGAAACAGGTACTGTTCCTGAGATGGTGCGGAGACTTGATTTACCTCTGCTGAGCAGGGACGGTAGCATAATTTGGGGATCTTATGCCATGGCCTTACCCACTGGGTATAGAAACGAGACCCCGGCATGGAAGCGTGATGCAACGGGAATACAATGGTACTCCGTCGACAGGCTCCAGACTGATGGACAGGGGCCCCCTTCCCTCGAGATTCCCCAGCACACTAAGCCAAAACAAGGGGAGAGTGGTATGGTGGCAGCATGGGGCGGAGGAGTATTGGTGCCCTCGCTCACGGTGAGGGAAAGAGCCGCGAACAAAGGAGGCAGCAGGACGGCCAGTGCACGCGAGCGCGAGGATCAAGCTCCAGACAACGATCGGGCCTGCTTGGAGAGGCTGTGACTGTGGAAAATGGCCCCCCAACCCGCGAGGGAGGCGAGAGCCGACAGGGGACTCCGCTGCTCTTTGCTGTGCGTGGGAGGGGATGAACAACAGGGCGTGAAGGTACCGCAGGGTACGGCAGAGAGCCCAAGGTACTTTGCTGGCACCCTGTTCCAAGGCCAAGCGGGGTCCCTGATGATGGAGAAACAGGGCAGCGGCGATTATGGAAGTCAGAGCTTCCGTCGTTCTGCCCCGGAGGATGGGGTATAATGCGACTGGGGGCCCTATAACAGACATCAGAGAAAGCGCGGTTCTCAAACGCCATAGGGCGAGGTGCACTGCAGGGTCGTTGCAACCGAAGAATTAGTGACCCAGATTGCCGAAGCGCAAATGTCAGGGAGCTGGCCGAGTCGAGGGTGACACGGGTCACATAGGCGCACGTATTCGTAGTTCGCAACGGCCTCATATCGTTTCTGTGGGGATTTGTTCATAGTCAACCACATGCGTCCAAGCAGCAGGAATATCGAGCTTGCCTACTGAGAACGCAGGCCCGAAAGTTGCGCCTTGCGCCGCACTGCCCAGGCCCGCAATCTCAGACGCCGATGCCGTAATGATGGGCCGGAAGAGGCCGACAATGCAGATGTGAGAGAAGACGACATCGCGAGTGGCTCGAGGGGCTGGGTATGGAGCAGCTTGACGGAATGTTGATCAAGGATGGGTCCCATCTTGCCGGTAGTCTGGGTGTAATACAGCCGCTGACAAGAAGATGATGCAGCACTGCAGATGGGCTGCGCCAATTGACGACCAGGTGGTACAGAGCAGGTCCCGCAGCATCTGAGCGTTGTTTCTTGGGTGTGCAACATGGGATGACACCGCGCTCGGTCGCGTGTATTTGTTCATCCCCCAGCGAGTCTACCACAGTAGTTGCCAACAATGCCAGCTCGGTGTCGGAACGCCGTTGCCAATCAACTGCAAGGCGACATAAAATGTCTGCGTGGTAGGCGGCTCGTTCTCGTGGTCCCGGAAGCTCTTCCCTTCAGCTTCCAGCCGCAATGATAGTGGCAGTTGCAGGGACAGAGGCGGTAGCAATTGTGAGGTTCGTCACACCACTGCAAATTCGACCCGGCGAACAGAGTTCTGGCCGAGGAGCCC
The DNA here is from genome assembly GCA_038088545.1 of Diaporthe humulicola. Lineage (NCBI taxonomy): Eukaryota > Fungi > Ascomycota > Sordariomycetes > Diaporthales > Diaporthaceae > Diaporthe > Diaporthe humulicola. The sequence continues at coordinate 457,741 of JBBWSL010000019.1, forward strand.
AGGGGGGTCTCATCTGAGCGCTGCAGGGGCATCGTCACCCCTGCTTGTCGGCGTCTCCAAAATTGCGCGATTCAATGCTGCCAGATCCGCAGTGGACAGTTTGATCCCCCAGGTACCCATTTCTTGAACAGCCGATGATGGCAGCGAGCTGCGGGAGGAGAGATGTTCTTCGCGCGCTTGCAGACTTGGGACTGGCATTGACCGCCCATGGCGACTGGGCTCCTGAGCTCCTGAGCGACTGGGCGAGTGCGGCGCGGGCTGAGGCAAGGAGTGGTTTTGGGGTCAGAGGCAGGGATCTGCATGAAGGAAACGCGTTTCACGGGACCTGGCAATTAAAAGCTGGATTATGCGGGACTGCAAGTAGGCAGATTCGGCGCGGTGTGTTGGTTGTTCTGGAAGGCGAGGCAGCTTCTAGCGCCGACCAGGGGAGCAGCTGGCTGGGGCCGTGGGTAGGGAGCAGTTCCACAGATACCGGCGTGCTGGATTATCATCGTCAGTTTCGTCAGCCTGCGCATGAGAACATGATGGTGGATGAACCATGGGTAGCCCTCAAAGGGGAAGTTGGCCCGGTATTGGCATCCATTGCCCCGTCCGTCGCCATGACAGAGAGGCCCGGCCCGATGTCTGGCAGTGGCTCTGGCAGTGGCTCCCAGGAGCGCTCTCCTTCTCCTTCTCCTGCTGAGGCGCCGAAGGCGATGGCGAAAGGAGGTGTTGTCAGGGACTGGAACTGGGACTGGGACTGGGACTGGGCTCCGCGGGAAATGTTTCAGGAGGAGAAAGAATGGGACAGGACTGTCTACGGGAAGAGGGGGTTTTGGTAGACTACTCAAGCAACACGGCAGTCGCCCGAGTAAACGGCCAGCCAGCCAACCCAGTGGATTCGTGTGTTTCTCTGCTGCGCGTGTTGGGAAGCCGGGAAGCCGTTCCGTTTCGCGAGGCCAACAAGAACAAGGTCTTGAAAAGGGCAACACCAGTCCCGAATGCACCTCCGCTTGCACTTGCTTGCACTTGCACCTGCACCTGTGCCTGTACCTGCACCTGCACCTGGCCTGCATCGTCGTGTCTTCCCAGGGTGGCTGTCATGTATCCACCTACTGTCAACCAAGGGTCTTGCCTAGGGAGGCGGGATAGGAAGGTACCGGCGTGAGGTAGGCGCGATACAAGGAAGGGAGGGAGGACTGGGCATGGCAGGGCAGGAACACGATGTGCATGACGCAAACCTGCCGTGCATGCTTTAGATAGCAGCAAGTGTCTGCTAATCCAGCAATCAGCCTGGCTATCCACCGTATCCGTATCTGCACATGGGAATTTCTGTCAATGTACTTGTACTGTAGAACCAAATAGGAAGCCGCGCGAGAACGTGCACGTCGTCGTCTGTTACTCATCACTGACTGTCGACTGATTTGCGGGCTGTGCTTGCAGATCCCACAGATCAATTGCTCCGGAGACGCGGCAACATGCAATGCTACCTCAGGCTGAACCGCCAGATGGGGAGATGGGGAGATGGGGGCAGCAACTAGTCTTTTTTTTTTTTTTTACCGGTATTGTAACATGGATCACGAAGCCCGGTTGACAGGAGTGACAGTGACTGACAGGTTCGACTCGACAATGGCATCACGACAGGCAGGGGCGGGACGGATCATCGCAAGATCCAACTCTATCTGGCACCAACTCCCGTGCCCCCATTGGCAAGCCCCTTGACGACGCGACATCAGACCAGCGGCCTTCTGCCGTATTCCGTCCCGACACGAGGGCTGAGCTGGACATTGCCAACACTCTGGGACACTCTGGGACACTCTGGGACACTCTGGGACACTCTGGGCGGGCTATCGTCTGCATCATCGCCGCCCTCGCCCTGGCCACGAACCCCTCCCGCCCCTCCCCAAACCGCAGCTAACAGTAGCTGCTGTGGCGGCATCCCCGCGGTCTAGCACGGCGGTGCAATATAGGTCTGCCCGTCGATGGGGTCCCGCCGGTCGATAGTCCAAGATCCCACAAAACGGGGCCGGGCCCCATGTTCGCAACCAAAGAGGGGCCCGGAAGAGCTGATCGCCGACCACCAAAAATAGTCTGGGCAGGGGAATGATGCATCATCCTTTCAACGTTGAACAAATGCGTCACGCACTGCTGCTGCCTCTCCAACCGCAGAATACCCTCCCCCCCGCAGGCTGCCAGGGCAGGGCAGGGCTGGCAGGTCAGCTTTCTTCAGCCCTACAGGCCACGAGGATTACCACAGACCCCCTGCGATCTACCCGCCCACATCCCAGCCATTCCTTTGGCGATAGCATCAGTTGCCAGAACGTAGACACGCGAGTGAGCGCAAATCGGCCGAGGCACGAGGCAACCTTCTCCCACAGGCTGGTCCCCGTCGTCTCAGTCACCCGCTCGCCCACCGCAGTGCTTGCCGACTTGCCTCGACATTCTGACACATGCACCAGCGCATCAAACACATTCACAAATACTCTGCAGATCATCCGAGATGGTCCAACCCTGCTCACAAAGCAAGCGCCGCCTGGACGCAATGAACCCACCAACCCGTCCGTCACCTTGTCAATTCCCCGGAGCCCCCGTCCCAGCATTCAACCCTCCACCCAGCTCCCAACCTCAGGGTAGGCCAGCCCGACGAGCTTACCAATGTCGCCCGGCACTTGGGGGCTGTGTCGGACCCTCACCAGCATCAACACCTTCGCCCACATGGCTTGCTAGCACCCAATTTGACCCGGACCATAGGGAGGCGGAGAATTACAGGATTCCCTCAAGAGACGCCCAATATGGTGGACGACTCCTTTTATTCCATCAGATCAGATCCGCTGACCCAAAGGCCGAAGGGTAATTTATTTCCCAGGTACGTCAGAACGGCGCGCCGGCAAGTAAGCTTAATCTTCAAACGAGAACCACAGTCTCCTGTGTCTCTAGACCCGACAACGATGGCTAGGAGCGAGGCAAGCTCCCTTTCTCTCGGGTCTTGGGGCAATGTGTCGTTCGCATTAATTCGGAAGCAACGAGGAGTCTCTGTACTGCCGAAACTCCGGCTGCTCCTCAACTGAACAGGGGGCGCCCGCTGCGTGCCCTGATCGTCGGCCACACCTCTGCGGCGCCCAGATCACTTGGGACCTTGGAGCTAATCGAGAATTATCTGCCCATATTTGCCTTGCCATGGAGGCTTGATAAGACAAGGTTTGTCTTCGAAACCAAATGCAAGTCCTTTTGACACGCACGTGGGTGCAGAAACCTTGAGGCTGGCCGGCGCTTCGAGGTTGACTTGTCAGAATGCCGTGCACGGTGTCGCGGAATCGGCCCCTTGCATGAGTACGGAGTACCTGGTCGAACGTTACTCGCATTCCACTGCGCAAGGGTCTCGCCGACTTCCTTCTAGAAGGCAGATCAGAATCGAAATTGCACAATTAGAGTGTATTGGGCGGTACTCAGCCCGATCCGCGTACTCCCCCGACTGAGCTGCATCCGCGTGGTCGCGCTACCAGAGCTGCTGACAGCCAAGGCAAGGGATATTCAGGCACCGAGGCAGGGGGCCGAGGGCTGAATAAACTTTTCGAATCTGACCGAGGCGTCCGAGATGCAAGATGTCTCCCATGTCAAGCATGCCTTCTAAGTACAAGTCAGCGCGTCAAGCGGGTACCGGCAAGGGGAGCCTACCGTGGTGTTGGATCGCTTGGCCGGCGGATGCGGGATGATCTCGACGGCCTCCCACACCCAACCATGACGGCAGAGTAAAGTGCCACCTTTCTGAACACCATCGATGCCGCCGCCACAACACCACTACCCATCACACCAACACAGGGGTAGAGATTACCCGCAGGCCATGTAATCCGAGATGAACTATGCAAGTTGAACAAAAATTGATTTGAGCCACCGAGTGCGCCCGCACCCGCGCCTCGAATTGCAAGCCGGTATAGGCACTCTAGAAGGTGAGCTGCGGCTGTGAGTTTTGGGCGTGGGGAAATTTGGCGACGATCACTTTATCCTTGCCTACATCTCAGCTACTTACACACTCACTCACACACACACACACATGCATGCATGATGTACGTATGTATGTATGTATGTATGATGTACGCCCACGTCCACACCATCCCGACATCGCGGCGGGTACCAATATTCAAGCAGCCTGGGTATCGAGTCCCAGCCCTGTGCGAAGCGAGCGGGTGGTCGCGGCGGCTCGGGAACTGGTCCGGGCGATGGCCTCCTCCCACTGCACGCCCGATGTCTCCTTTTTAGGTTCAGCCGCACAGGAAAAGCCGTTGCGGCTAACCCAGGAACCCGCCGACGCCGTTCTTGTTGGTGGGCGCCGCCGCCACCGCCGCAGCGGGAGGGGTGAGGAGTTGGGAGGACGCCAAAACATGGGCACTATCCTTGGTGCTGATCTTGAACCCCAAAGCACGGCTTGCGACTGGACAGCCAAGTTCGTCTAAAGCCAATTACAAATTTCGAGGTAATGGGAGCTAAGTCTTGACAGCTCCCACCAGGTGAGCTACCAAGAAATGCTTGACCCTGATTGTGCAACGTTGTCTCCCCGGAATAGCACCAGAAACCCTGGGGAGGTTCAAGAGGTACACAGCCATGCTAGCCGTATGGGGCATCGTCGACGTCGATTGCCATCCTTATCCCAAGCGAGGACAGACTACTGGAGACCTGGCGACTGTGCTATTGAGGGAGCTAAAACCCCAACTACTGCACGGTACACACATGTACGCGCATCTAGGCCACAGGCTGTCGTTGGAACAGCAGAAAAACGCCCGACGAGGCATTGATGCATGAAGCTCTGCAATTTCAAATCGGCCACGACAAATGATTACATACACAGCTCTCTTTCTTGGGAGACCTCTCCTGCCGTCCGCCTGTCTGGCCACCCCTCTCGGCTCAAACCTGCGCCCGGCGAGCCTCCCGATCCCCACCGGGAAGCCAATCGCTTGCTCTTCGGCATACCCACCTCCCCCGTCGCCTGACAGACGCCAGACAAGGTGACGGGTCAAGAGGGCGCCAGACAGCTAGCTCTCCGGAGCAAATCAAAAAGCCTCCAGGGCAGAATGGGGACACCGAGCCCGGGCACCACACCTCCAAGCTCCAAGCTCCAAGAAGCAAAACCAGCAAGAAACAAAAAAGAACTTGGGGTAAAGAAAAGAGACGGACCCGTTTGGCAACACGCGCCGGTGCGACGGGAGCGGGGCACGTGCCCGCCACCCCCATCTCCACCGAGCAGTGCCTGACTGCTTCTGGAAAGCTCATGCGGCCTTCCGCGGTCGCTTATGTATTATTCCTGTGCGATCGTCCCAAGCCCCACGCCACGCCAATGCAGGTACAAGGACAGACGCACAAAGCTCGTCCTTTTAACTATGGGCCCGGGTGCCCACAAGCCAAGGCGCTTTGGAATCCAACGTCATGACGGGACACAACGGGGGGATGAAGGGCGGCACTGGCAGCCGTGGCTGGCACCTAAGGTGACGGCTGGAAAAAGAAGTGACCGATAGCGCGACCCCATTACTTTTGCATGGCGTAGTTAGTTCATGGCTATTTTTGTAGACAAGGAAGAACACAATTGAATTATTGCATGGCTTTTTTGCAGGCTGCCCTCTCTTCCTTTTTCGAGTATATCACATCGTATACAATCCCGTACAGTACAATCTCGGCTCTTCTCCCTCGAGACCAGGGAACCAAAAACACAGCCTCGCCGATGCCCTCGGAAACGCCGCGTCACCAACTTAACCCCTATTTACCAAAGAGTGAAGACCACACCCCGTGCCCCAGATTTCTGCCTCCAGGGACAGCAAAGGAGGCGACCGGCGGGCGGGCAATTGGAATGCAGAGTTGGCGGTCAGGCTCAACCCTCGTCAATTTGTGTTCTCGCCCTGGGGGTTCCCAAACCCGTGTGCCCAGCGGACCTTGCCTCTCCGCGTTTCTGCCCCGTAGGGACCGAGACAACCTCGTCCATTTCAAACCAGTCGCGAATTGCTCATGACTCTTCTCTCCACGGGAGACACTTTCAAATGCAGACATCCCGCCCGCTTATGCAAAGTTGTCGCTCCTGTCCACCCCAATGTCCTCGAGCTCGGCGAAGCTCTGGAAGTGCACCGGCCGGTGCCCGTCGCTGTAGAAGGGCAGCGGGGTGTCGAGCTTGACGCGGACGGGCTTCTTCTCGAGCCCGGAGAACGCCGAGCCCATGAAGCTGTAGTTCCACTGGCTGCTCTCGGGCACCAGGAAGAAGCCCCTGTAGCGGGGGCTCAGGAGAAGCTTGCGCTTCTCGCCCATCGTCGTGGTGAAGCCCTGCGGCTGGTCGCTCTGCAGGTCCTTGTTGTCCACGCCCCACTTGTAGCCCTGGGGACTGAGCGCAAATGCGGAAAGGGAGACACTGCCCGGTGTGAAAGACACCGACACAGTGAGCGTCTTGTCCTGTTGCCATTCGGGGTGGGCGTCCAGCAGCTTGGCGTGTTCCGTGACGTCCGCCGCAGACATGTACGGCAGCTCGTTGCCTGACATGGTGTGGATCAAGCCGAGGGGCTCCAAGTCCTTCAACATCTCGTGCTGGGGAAGTTGGTGGGGAAGCTGGACATTTCGAAGGCCACCGATCTGGGGGACCAAGACGATGCACTTGATTTCCTTCACCTGGTCGTACTTGGGTGGCGAGGATCCGTACAGGTACCCAGCCACTTGCACACGCAGATCCGCAATCTGGATGAAGCGTTTGAGGATGTTGTTCGGCATCACGTACGTAATCTCCTCCGCATCGTTGTCCACAGGAGAGACATAGATGTTGTTGGCGCGAGTACGCAGGTTGGAACTGGCGATGGCCCGAGTCCGCCACTCGGTCTTGGATGCAAACGTCTGCTGTTCGAACTGAGACGTCGTCGTGACAATGATCTCCTCCCCGTGAACATTCTGCGTCTTGGTGGTGACAGCAGTGAGTTGTTGTTGTTCCTGTTGCTGCTTCTCGATTTCCGCAGCTTGCTGTCTCTGCAGTGATGGAGCAGAAATCTCCATACCAAGAATAATGTCACGAACCTCACTGCTTGTCAAGCTGGAGACGTTGACGTTGTTCTTCTTTCCGTAGTCGTTCAAGATCAGGTCTCTTAGTTGCGTCTCGACCTTGATCCAGTCCTCATCCGACAGAGTTGGCCAGATGTGATGTTCTTGTGTGACGACTGTCTTGTCAGGGCGCAGAACCAGTTTGGTCTTGTCCATATTGACGTGCAGGGCACGCAGGATCAGGACCAGACGTGAGAAGGCTGTGTACGACGAAATGCTTTTAAGCCACTCGTCATAGAGATTGAACAGCACCATTTGGGGCTCCGTCGCTCGAAGAATCATGTCGCCCAGCTTTTCAACCTTCATGGCAGCCTGGAAAGGCAGCTGCAACTCGGAAGCCCGAATAGAAATGTTGGGGAAGTCGAGCAGGTTCACTTCCAAAGGATCGAGAAGACCTTTGCGAGTGACGATGAGCTGTTTCGGCTGCTCTTCCACCGGAAGAGATCGAATGAGAGCAGCAACTTCTTCAGCTGTCTTCCACTTCGCCAACTGGCCGAGACGCTTCTGGCCGGCCCACACGCTCGTGTGGATGATCTTCAAGAACAGCTGCCCAGTCCTGGGATTGAAGATGAAAATGGCTCCGTTGATTGGCTTGGTCGTCAAGTTGCCCTCGAAGGTCTTGTGGATGGTCACTCGGTACACATTCGTGTCGTCAATGAACAGCTGGGTCTGGTTGCTGAACAGCTCCGAGTAATTCTGAGAATTTAGGAACTCCTGGTTGCTCTCCGAGGCATACAGCTGGAGACCCTTGCGAATACGCTCGCGCAAAACGTAAAGGGCAGGATTCGCCTTCATAATTTTGGCCATAGCTTGCTGAACGAGCATCTTCAGACCTGGGAAGTAATGGCCGTATGCTGAGTAAAGGTTGTACGCCAAATCTATTCCAATCATCAATCCAGTCGCTGATGGGTACAGACTCATGCTGTCGGTTGTGTAGTCGAGGTATTTGGCACGGACATATCGCTCAATGTCGTGTGAGTCGTAGTCTCCGTACCTCAGTTGGACGTCAACCCAGAATTTGTTAGTGGTGTGCGGCTCGATGACATCCTTGGTGTCGAACAGCATGGAAGGCCTGGTCACGTTCCACTTGTGACTAGCGAAGAGCTGGATGTCGGCGCAGGAGCTGTTCATCTTGTACGACTTTCGAGGGTGGATTGTCTCCTTTTGAACGCTCTCAATGGAAAGCGACTCCAGTTCTTGGTCGAACACCTGGCACTGCAGAGATTGTCAGCAAGTAGAAGCCACGAATGGAGGACACATGTACTTACCAAGTCCATCACGACGGACTCATGTATCTTCTGCCAAAGATGGGCCCGGAAGATCTGGATTAGCGAGATCTTGAGCGTCGGGATCTTGCCGTGGAGGAAGATGCCAGTCAGATCGAGTTGCACCTGTGACGAATTAGCACGATGAAGATGTAACACACGTGGGTTGACGGAGCCCTACCTGGAAACCGACGTAGACGTTTGCCCTGTTGATGGTCTGCAGAAAAAAGTTAGTATGATGTGCGTCCATTCCCCGTTGGCAGGTTATCCCAATGAGAATGATTCACGGGAAGGCGATCCACAGGAGGTTATCCCACAGGAGGTTATCCCACAGGAGGTTATCCCACAGGAGGTTATCCCACAGGAGGTTACCCCGCTGGAGGTTATACCACAGTGAGGTTATCCCACAGGTGGGTACCCCTCGAGAGACCATCCCAGGGAAGGTTATCCCAGTAGCGATCAACCGAAAGGAAGAGTGGAGGTAAAACATGGGAGACTTACCGGCGACCACCACAAGGTGAAGCGACGGTTTGGAATTTGGTTGAGACCGGACCGTTGTGCATTCGTCAACTTCTTGAACTTCATACTCTCCTCGAAGCCACTGGCCTTCTCCCAGAAGAGACCCTCCCACGATGGGAAGCCTGTGGCCTTGAAGAGGGTGTGCTCCAAAATGGTCTCGACACCACCGAGAGCCTGGATGACATCTGTGCGGTAAGCGTTCAGGTTCCACAGCTTTCCATCATGCCTCTGGCTCGTCCACCAGAACGGGTTGCTCTTCATCTGCTGGTATATCTTGAACTCAGCTCGCGCCCGGAAGCCCTTGTCGAAACTCAGTGTGCTTCTGTCTTTCTGGAACAGGGTGTTGATTCTCGGCAGTCCGCGGTCCCAAGAATCCTCTAGGTCTTCCAAAGTAAGTCGACGATTCTGTTGGTTGGCCTCGAGTCGCTTTTGGGAGTACTCGGTCCACACTCGCTGGGAGTCGATGAACTCCGACTCCCACGGAATAATGTATCGGAAGATGTTCGGAATGAGAGTCTCTTCGTCATGCGTCATGCCAGCTCTGTAATGCGTGACTCCAGTGTCCGTCTGCTTAGACCACCGCTTGTCGCTTGCGGGGATGAGGATGTGTGACCCTGAAATCATACCAAGACCTCCGAGTTCCTTCGGCGTGTAGAAGACAGCTGGTGGGAATCGAGATGGCATCTTGGAATTAAGTCCGATCTTAACCCTCGTCTGGATCTTAGTCTCGCACTTGACGATGGTGTCGAGAAGAGTAATCGTCGACACTGCAGCCTCCCTATAATACGTGAAAAGGGCGATCAGTGCAGTGTTCCACTTGTTGGCAATCTTGGTAAAAGTTGTGGATCCAGAGGACATGAGAATCTGCCTGATGCGGTTGTTGAACTTCTGGACATCTTCCTCAGTCACCTGTAAGAAAGCGTGCGCTGTTCTCTCCTTGCTTTCATTGTCGACCAAGGACCAGACGCTGTCCTTGACTGGGAACTCTTCGTTCTGATTTCGGATCTTTGGCAGGATTCGGACCTCAAACCCAGACATCGAGAAGAGCAGATTGGGATTGTCTCGACTGTAGACACTTGCAAATGTCTCGTCCCACTCAATTGTGGTGATAGAGCGTGGCAGTCGATTCTTCAAGTCCCAGAAGACAGCTCGTCCGAGATTGACGTCGTGCCTCATTAATCTCATGCGCGAGTCCTTCGGCCAGCACTTCTTGCTCTTGTACCCGATGACGTTCTCAAAGTTAGGATCAGGCTGTTCGGTCAAGAATCTCTGGATCAGATCCCTCGACTCGTCGGCTGTGAATCTCAAGAACATCCATATCTTGTCAATGTAGCGGGTGTAGAGGCGGATTGGATGCTTTGTCTCGGTCTCACGATCGCTGAACTGAAGGAAGTCGTTGGGCTTTTGAGGAGGACCGGCAATCTCAGTCGCCCGCTGAGGCCCCAGAAGCAACAGATCGAGAACCAGGCCATAGTACTGGAAGACGAATGCAGAGAACTGAAGACCACGAATCATGCCGTAGCTGTTTACATGGTTCATATCCTTGTAGGTCAATGTGACGTTGTTCTTTGCGGTGATGTAATCTGCCAGGTTGTGATCCATGATCAACCGAAGGAGAGAGTTGAGAAGGGTCAGCTCAATCTTCTCGTAAATCTTGGACAGTTGTGTCTCGATCATGACGTTGCATTCGCCATCCTCGGTAACCCAAACATTCTGCAGATTGTTGATACCCTGGGCCCACTTGTAAGTCAGAAGGGGTGGCACTTCTGAATCTGACGGCTTGATCCAAGCGGGGAACAAATGCCGCTGGTCTGCCTGGTACCAGAGATATTGATCCAGATACGCATCGCTGATCTTCTCGATGGGCTCGATATCGTAGACAGGATTGATCGTGCTGTAATTGTCGTTCATGTCGATGCCGACCTCCTTGAAAGCTCTCTGAGTAAGCAAGAACCGCTTGATGCGTTCCAAAGTCGTACCAGGGCTGTCGTAAGCCTGCTCAATGAGGGCCAGTTCTTCACGCTGGCTCTGATTGAGACGGCCCTTGGTGGAATATGCCTCACGGAGCCGTTCGAGAGCCAAGATCAGGATCTTGGTGTCATGCTTGTAGGAGACGCTGGGGAAAGGGATGGGGGAGAACTTGCGCGATTCCAACCAGTGCACCATGGTTGTGTAAATCGCCACGGCTTCCTCAGAAGAGACGTAAGGACCGTCCTTCATGTGGTTGTGTTGCCGTTCCTGCTCGGCCTTGAGCCAGAGACGCGTGAGACGGCCAACGTTCTTCTTGGCAACTGTCTTATCGACCGTGGCACCTCTCCTGATCCGCTCACGATTGTAATGCGCAACTGAAATCCACCAGTCTGCCTTTGACTTGACATAACGCAAAATTATGTTCTCGATAGCGGCGGGTAGGCCAGGGACCTTCCATGGAATGTTGCTCTTCCAGCATCTCCATGCCTCAGAGAGATGTTGCAACACTGTGTTTACCTTATTCTGCTTAATACCCTCAGGCATCATGTCCATGAGGTCAGCCATGACGGACGCCCGGAGCTCCAGATCGAAGTGTGACTCGACACGCTGCTTTGTCACTGTTTTGGCGACACCCTTAGAGTGGCGACCTTCGAACTGACGCGACAGCAAGTTCCCTAGCCAGCGCTCGAGCAGAGGGATGATTCCGCGCATGAAGAAAAGCCAGACTCTCCAGGCGGGAGCCCAGAAACCACAACCAGGTCCCTTGCCGACCGGCCCGGCATTGAAGCGGTAATAGATCAGATGCTTCAAATCTTTGCAAGTTCGAATTTGGTGCATGAGCTTGTACTTGTAGCGGTACATGCCCGTAAGCTGACCAACATGATTAAAAGCGTAGAGAATACCATCGGCAAGTTGGAATGCATCAATGTTGCCCAGGCGGTACTGCACTTGAGCATCGACGATAAGTTTCGTCAGACGCAGGATTTCACGCATGAGATGGAACGCATTTCCAAAACGAGACTTTTTCCGCTCCTTCGTCGTGAGGGTCTTGACAGGCTTCAGGTTGAAGTTGTAGTCCAGGTGAAGATATGTGAGGTTCTTGCGGTGGATGAGGAGGTTGAGCATGTTGAAGCCCTGCCGGCAGACCTGAAGACCTGCTTCAACCCAGTCGATGGTTGTCTGCTGGAAGAACTTGGTGGCCTTGAGTGTCCTGAGCAGGTTCTGCCTCTGGAGCGCCTTTGGCTTCTTTTTGTGGAGCTCGTTCAGGACATAAGTCTTCAGCATCTTTTGGTATGACACTCTAACCTTGACAGGCTGCTTCTGTGGGCAGTGCTCCAGATACCACTGCTTGATAAGCGGCACATCTTGCGCTCGAACCATGCGGCCTGAGCGACGATCGAAGGGGAAAGGGGCCCACCATAGCTCGATCGCGGAGGCAGTGTCATCGTTGTAAAGGTCCTCGTCAGCTAGGAACGGTTCCACAGCAGGGGGAAGGGTGAATGCCTCTTCCTCATCCTCTTCGATGTTGCCTTTCCCGAAGAGCTCATCCTCGTGGGTAATGCTGAGATTCTTCGGAGCGACATCACGCGATGAGATTGGGTTGATGGACTTGTCGAAGTAAAACGCGGGCAAACTGGGGTCATCCGTCCTGCTGTAGACTGTCTGAGGATGAGAGTGCCATGATAGATGAACGCTTCGCGGCAAAGAATTGTACAGGAAAGGATATGCGACCCTGTCCTCAGTTCGGACGGGGTTTCTGAAGATGATCCGATCAATGGCATTGAACTCGCCAAAGTCCTCGTCGTTGGGATCGATATCCTTGTACAAGGGCTCGAACCGCGGACCACCAGGAAGGGCAACATTAAGAGCCTTTGCCGACAACAGGCTCTTCAGTTCGAAGAGGTAGAAGTAGTTCTTGTCGAAGACATCTGAAATGAGAGGCCGGCTGAGACGATACAAATTGGCCATTTGTTGTAATGTCATATTCCACGTCTTGTAACTAGGGCCGTTGACGTGAGGCGTATCATCGAGTGGCCTGTGGTCATAGAACCACTCCTGGATGGCCTCATCGTCATCCTCGTCCAGCTCCATCTGGACCGGTTCCAGTGGGTCGACATCCTCCAGATTTTCGGACCACGACAGAGGAGGCTCTTCGTCATCGAAAGGTGGGAATCTCATCCGCTTGAACAGGCGCCGGTCACTCTTCTCTTTTCGCATGATCACCCACATCGCACCCCATTGTGCAACGAAGACAGGTTCGATGACACGGGGTATCTCGTTGACAAGCGTCAAGCACCCGTTCACGTGGTAGAGAACCTTCACTTCTCTCGCCGACTCCCAGGGCATCGGCATGTTTTCCAAGAGCTTCATGACAGCGTGGGGCATGAACTTCAGGGCACCAAGGTAACTCCGCTTGTCTGCGGTGTATTTCTTCTGGGAAACATCACCAATGTCCTTGACGATCTTTCGGAGATGCTCGGGAGGCATGTCAGCCTTCTGTGTCTCCACGAAGCCCCCCTTGCGCTTCTCTCCGAAGCGATTCCGCTGCAGTCGAAGCCATTCCTTCTTCTTCTGCTCGAACTTAGCGGTATGGGCATCCGAGCTGGGTCGGAAACCGGGCGGAGGAGGAGGTGGCGGCGCGCCGGGAGGGGGAGGCAGCTGGGAAGGCGGAGGGGGCATCGCCGAGTCGGGAGGAGGGGGAGGAGGCGGGCCCCAGCCGGGGGGAGGCGGAGGAGGAAGCTGAGACATGTCGAGATGATCAAGTCGCGACGGCTAGCGTTGAGGTGGGCTCGAAGAGACTCAGACTCGCGTGGTGGTCGCGGTTCGCGATCGCGCACGCGGGCCAAGTTTCACCTATGCGCGTGGCTTTAGCAGGGTGTTCGGAGGCTGTCGTACTAGCTTCGTGGTTCGTACAGCGGTCCGTGAGAAACGGCACTCATCAATGGTCCGACTGCGACTGACCAGAGCTCAGGTGCTGATGGGATGGTGAGGGTGTCGCAGCTCGTCGACCGTGGCTGGATAGACTAAACGACGGTCGTTGACGAGGCGATAAAAAAGTTCCCGCCCGAGATGCGCTATGCTGTAGCTCGAGGAGGGAGCACGGGCCACATTCTGCCGTTTGGATGGGTCCCTCATCCCTGGCACCTCAAGCCGTACTTGCACAGTCACTCAGTCAGTCACTCTGCTCTGCTGCCTTGCACTCCAAGTGAATGCCTGCACGCCCAACAGCACTTCTGGCCAAGATTTTATCCCGATGACGTGTTAAATGACCAAACTACTCAAATAGATCATTTTCAAGTCAAGAGACCGCAGTGACTCACATTTGGGCGGCCAAACGCGCTGACAGCTGGTCTCGGCCGTGCTCGCAACCTGCCGGCCCGTCTTTTTTCCCCCACTTCTTCAAAGGACTGGCTCGAAAATTCATCTCTCTCACCTTTCAGGGACCCCTCCATCAGGAATTACTGACAACCCGCAAAGCGACTCGGCTGCACCCCCATCAACCTGGTCGATACCTCGCACGAACGGACCATCGATCACACCAGTCAGCAATCAAGACATCATGTCTCGCTTTTTCCGCGGTGGCAACGACAGCTCCTCGGAGAGCAGCTCCGACGAGGAGGAGCTCTACGGGTCCGAGGAGGAGGAGGAAAAGGAGGAGCAGAAGGACGAGTCTGAATCGGAGGACGAGGACGAGGACGACGAGGAGGCATCCGACGCCGAGTCCAGCGACAGCGATGCAGGCAAAGCCAAAGGTGCTTCTCGTTTCTTGGAGGGCTGGTCCGAGAGCGAAGAGAGCGACACGGAGCAGACGACGAAGGTCAAGTCCGCCAAGGACAAGCGACACGACGAGCTCGAAGCCACAATCACCGCCATCACAAACGCCCAGAAGATCGGCGACTGGAACATCATCTCCAATGGTACGTCCTGGACCGCTTGGGTCCCCCGCACGCGTCTCCTTGCCTGTGATGCGATGCTAACCGGCCACAGAGTTCGACAAGCTCAACCGCCAGGCTGAGAAGCTCAAGGTGGCCGGAAAGGCCCCTAAGCCTTATGTGAAATGTATCGCCGAGCTCGAGGAGTACATGAATGAGTCTATCGCCAAGGCAAAGGTCCAAATCAAGAAGATGAGCAAGCAGAACGCCCAAGGTCTCAACGCCGTCAAGCAAAAGATCAAGAAGACAAACAAGGAGTACCAGAGCCAGATCGAGGAGTACAAGGAGGACAAGGACGGATACTTGTGGGAGTCGGAGGAGGAGGAGCCGGCGCCCAAGCCCAAGAAGGTCCGACTTGCTGACGCTTTCACCGCAACCACTGACGACGTCGACGATGAGGGCTTTGCGACGGTTGGCAAGGGAGGTAAGACTCTCATCTTCACACCCGAGAGCATCCTGAAGCACCTGCGCACGATTATGGAGTCTCGTGGCAAGAAGAACACCGACAAGCCGGAGCAGATCAAGATTATGGAGAAGCTCAACGAGATTGCCAACACGCCCTACCAACGAATCCGCGTCCTCCTCACACTCATCTCCACCCGCTTCGATCTCGGCTCTGGCGCAACTACGTCGATGCCGCTGGACCACTGGAAGGCGGCTGAGAAGGAGATCGGCCAGCTGCTGACGACTCTGAACGAGAACCGCGACTACGTCGTCATCGAAAACGCCGAGGAGTGGGAGGATGATGAGAAGGCCCCGACCCTGGAGAAGGACCAGAAATATATCAAGGTTCCCGGCAGCATCGTGTCCTACATCGAGCGCCTCGACGACGAGATGACAAGGTCCCTGCAAAGCATCGACCCTCACACTTCCGAGTACATCGAGCGCCTGACGGATGCGGCTGCTCTGTACAACCTCATCTTCCGAGCCCTTCTGTACTATGAGCAGCTGCAAAAGGACGAGGCTCTCGCGATCGAGCAGGATAACATCAACCGAATCGTCAGCCGTCGTCTCGAGCATGTCTACTTCAAGCCTGCACAAGTGGTCAAGACCCTCGAGGAGAACTCCTGGAAGTCCGTTGCTGCGGACGTCGACTCGGCAATCACACCGCGAGCCAAGACCATCGAGGCGGTGGATCTCGTCAACATCCTCAGCACCTATCTGTTTGCTAACAGCGAGGGCATCCACCGGGCACGTGCCATGCTTTGCCAGATCTACTTCCTCGCCCTCCACGACGATTACTACAAGGCTCGCGATATGATGCTCATGTCCCACTTGCAAGAGACAATTAGCAGCTTCACTGTCTCGACACAAATCTTGTTCAACCGCACGCTTGTTCAAGTGGGACTTTGCGCGTTCCGTAAGGGCCTCGTCTACGATGCCCAAAACACCCTCCAAGAGATCTGTGGAAGCGGACGGCAAAAGGAGCTCCTGGCTCAAGGTGTTATGATCCAGCGCTATAGCCAAGTCACACCAGAGCAAGAGCGACTAGAGAGGCAACGACAGCTGCCCTTCCACCTGCACATCAACCTCGAGCTCCTCGAGTGTGTGTACCTCACCTGCAGCATGCTTCTGGAGATTCCGCTTTTGGCCCAGATTGGCTCTTCGCCCGACGTTAAGAAGCGAGTTATCAGCAAGACGTACCGCCGCATGTTGGAGTACCACGAGCGACAAATCTTCACTGGGCCCCCTGAGAACACGAGGGACCACGTCATGCAGGCCTCCAAGGCACTGGCTGCTGGCGAGTGGAAGAAGGCGACCGAGTTCATCCACGCTATCAAGATCTGGGAGCTGATGCCAGACACCGACGGCATCAAGGAGATGCTCGCCAAGCAGATCCAAGAGGAAGGCCTGCGGACATATCTGTTCACGTACGCGCCCTTCTACGACACCCTGGCCGTTGAGACCCTCAGCAGCATGTTTGAGCTGGATGCGACCAAGACGGCTGCTGTCGTGAGCAAGATGATCAGCCACGAGGAGCTCGCCGCGGCTCTCGACCAAGTCACCAAGACGGTCATCTTCCGCAAGGGCGTGGAGCTTAGCAGGCTCCAAAGCCTGGCCCTGGCGCTGTCCGACAAGGCCAGCGCGCTGATGGAGTCGAACGAGCGAACGCTGGAGCACCGCACACAGGGAACGGCCAACGCTTTCGAGAGGACAACGCGACATGGAGGTCGCGGTGGCCGCGGTGGGCGTGGTGGCGGAGGCAGGGGACGTGGGGGACCAAGAACGGACGGTGGCCCAAGGCAGTCGCAAGGCTTCACAGGTGGCGCTCTGGGAGTCCGCGGTTAGGAGGTCGATGTGTTCTGCTCTGGGTAACTTATTTTATTCGGCCTTAATTGCATGGTAACCGGTCCTGCTTGTATGAATGAGTGGAAAAAAGGGATACGCAGCAGACTCGCGTCAGTAGAAATAGCGAGTTTAGACGGCTGGAATTGATGAACTGAACTTTACGAAACCAACTCCCTCTCTTCTTGCACAGATCGATGTGAATACAGAGCAATGAGCGAATACTCTTCAATCAAGGCCTCGCTCTATTCACAGTCACTATTACTTGGCTTTTCTGATTTTGGATGGGCGAGCACATTAGTCCTCATAAGTGACTGTCCTTCCAGCCTTGGTTTGAGCTTTGGGTGTTGCGATTAGATAAGAACCTCCACTAGCGGTTGGCAGCTTCAAATTTGTAAGAGCTCCCGGAGCCTGGTCGCAATATCACCGCGTATCCTCCCCCGCAAAGACACACACAATGCCTCCCAGAATACCAATCTCGCAGGTCGCACGATGCTGCCGGACCTCAATTGAGCGAAAAGGCGTCCCAGGGGCTGCGAGCACCCCGCTCGCGTCACTGTTCGCCGCGCTGTCCATACGGCAGACGCCCGCACAACCGGCGACGGCGCAATCACGAAGCGCACACATCCTCGCCAACCTACGCGACAACAAAGGGGCCTACAACAAGCGTATAAGGAAAGGTCGTGGTGCGTCTTCCGGCTACGGTAAGACGTCTGGCCGCGGTCACAAGGGTCAGGGGCAGCATGGCCACGTGAAGCCTTGGTTCCAGGGTGGACAGACGCCCTTGATCTTCAAGCATGGCTCGAGGGGCTTTGTGAACCAGTACGTCCAACACACATTCTTCGCCTTGGGAATTCATGGTCTCGGGCAGCGCCAGAAATGCTAACCAACACCACTCCACTCCAGCCGCAAAGAAGTAATGTCCGAAGTCAACCTCGACCGCCTGCAAGCCTTTGTCGACGCGGGGCGCATCGACGGGACGAAGCCGATCACGCCCAAGGAGATCATCCAGTCGGGGCTGCTGGGGCGCCCCAAGGACGGCGTCAAGCTCCTGGCGCGCGGGTCGACGGAGCTCCGCTCGCCGCTCGAGATCGTGGTGTCGCGGGCCTCGGCGTCGGCGATCGAGGCCGTGGAGCGGGCGGGCGGCAAGATTATCACGCGGTACTACACCAAGGACTCGATCATTCGCCTCCTCAAGGGCCAGAGCGACAACACGACAGAGCCGCTGCCCGTGGGCGAGCAGCACGTCCAGGAGGTGCTAGAGAAGGCGAGGGCGAGCTCCTTTAAGTACAGGCTGCCGGACCCGACGAGCCGGTGGGACATCGAGTATTACCGCGACCCGGCGCACAGGGGTTATCTGAGCCACCTCCTGAAGCCTGGTGAGAGTCCGTCGTTGTATTTCAAGGTGCCGGGCGAGCAGCTCAAGAAGAGGGCTGTCAAGGCGAAGAAGCAGGAGGAGGAGAAGAAGGATGCGCAACTGTTTTGATTACAAGTGGCGACGAGTTGAGGATGCCTGCATGTTCTCGGGCATTCGTGTGGTAGAAACTCGACGTGTAAATGTATGCTTCAGCATTCTGGGGAAATCAAGATCAAGGGCAGGACGGCCGTTACTTGGGCCATGTGAGAATTCATAGAAGAGAGATTCTCGTCCATTCGCAGTTCAGGTAAATACTACATCCGCTGCCTATCGTCTGCCATTTCGCCGCGGCGGTGGATATAGGACTATTAAAAGGTGGCGAAGACGCGATCAAGCATTGCTCTTTTCGTACATGGAGTTGGAAGTAAAATGTTGAAGAGAAGTGCTTGAGTGCTCGTAACCAACTAGTCAATTTTGGGTATATTCACAACAGCCTCGCCAGTGAGCAGGCGTATCACGATGTATATATCAAGCTCATCGCAGGAAGAATTCCACCCCGGGCGTGACACTGCAGGGCAACATGTCCAAGGATGAGCATTGAATAAGAACCCTAGACGTGCACTCGCAGGCTTGGGCAAGGGCGTCCTGTCGTTGAGCCGGGCAAGTCGCTTAGCGCTGTGCCTCCAATTGGGTGGGGAATCGCATCCTGGAGCTTCCCATGCGCATGTTCCAGGTTGGAGCTTTGATGCTCCCGTCTCGTGCTGTGCACTTCTGATAAGTGTTGACTCGAACAACGTCCCCGGGCCAGCGACAGCTATCACGATCGGTCTTGCTCAAGTGCTTCTCGCCACGTTCAGGGTTGAGCCGTCGCATTGGTTTGCTCTCGTAACTGGTACTCCAAGTGTCTGTCGCCCCCGACTAGAAGCCTCGGCGCAAACTTACCGGCACGAATCGATTACGTCGCTTGCAGTTGATCCTACTTGTGCTCTCCGCTGATCGGGACTCTCGAGTCTGCATTGCGCAACCTCGCCTCGAAACCTGTCTCGACTTGAGCCGAGTACAACCCACCCTGAACAAGAAGCGATGTCGCTATTCGGTGAGCCCGAGGCGGACGAGAGTCCGTCCATGAACTCGTCCTTCGCCCGCTCTCGGCAGTCGCTGTTCGACGAGGACTCGAACAACCCGTCCAACTCCAACTCGATCTTCCAGGACGACGACGTAGCCGGCAGCGGGACGGCCTCGCCATGGGACATGCCCACGCCGCGCAAGCAGCACTCCAGGGCCGACATCATCCGCAACCTTCTGCCCGCCTCCGACGCGCCGGATAGCTACATCGAGACGTTCGACGGCGTCGTGCGCGAGGATGGCAGCGCGGGCAAGGTCACGTCCGGGGGCGTTATGCGCGTCCTCGCCGCAGCCAAGATCGGCGCAGACGACCAAGCCAAAATAATGGGTATAATTGCGCCGGGCGGCGGGGAGGTCGCCCTTGGGAGGAACGAGTTCAACGTGTTCATGGGCCTCGTTGGCCTCGCCCAGGAGCGCGAGACCGTCAGCCTGGACGGCATTGACGAACGCCGAAGAAGTGAGTGTACTGTCCTACCTCCAGGCCTGCTTGGCCTGCACTCTCTCCTGCTCTGTCTGCCAGTCCATCAACCCATCAACCCACACAATGCCCACCGCGTTCCACGCAAGCGCCTGTACCGCGGCCCGCAGCATCCATCAACAAGGCCTTTATCTCTTATCTGTGACCGCCATTGGCACCATGTCCTGCAGGTGGATGCGCTGTTCGCGGGCTGTGTTGTCAATTGGCCCGCCCACCCCCAATACCCATCTCGAAAGTCTCAGAGCTCCTGTGGGGCCCCCCAAGACCCCCTGCAGTGCCCTGCTTTACCCTACCTGACGACACGCATCTTACGTGCTTGGGCGTTTATAGCCTGCTTCGTGTTTTCCATCGTCATTCCTGCTAACAGTCCTGCCACCTCGTACTAGACCTCCCAATCCCAAACCTCCCAGGAATTCTAGGAACACCCGCAGCAGAAGTATTTGCTGCTCGTACCAGTGCACTCGCCGCGAAGCCTCCACAGCGGCCGATAACTCCACCGGCCAAGGATATAGCACCCACACAGCCGTCAATGGAATACTCAGATGATCCCTGGAACAGTCCCGATGTTCACAAACACCATAAACACGCACAGGAGGCCGCGCCTCCAAAGACCCTTGTCCCTGAAGAGCATGCCGTACAGAGCCCACCCTTGAATGGCCACGACGATAGCAATGGCGCCAACGAACCACCCACCGGACCGCCTGCACGCACAACCTCGACCTTCACCACAGCTTCAATAGAGTCTGTAGGGGAGCCCGCCCCGGCCCCGACGCGTCAGGAATCTTTCCCGCCGGCTGCTTCTCCGGGAGCCGGCTGGGGCGCCGGTGATTTCTTTGGCGGCACCCCTGCGGCGTCGAACCCGGTGACAAGTCCTTTCGGAGCACCAGCTGGTATCAGCGTGGGTAGGGATCCAGGCGAACAACGACCTGGCCCTAATTTAAACAGGACTATAGGTGGCGGCAGGACCGGTAGCGGCGTCGAGGAGCGTCTTCTTGTGAACCTGCTGCCCGAGAAAGAGGGCATGTTCATGTTCCAACACCACAACTATGAAGTAGTAAGCGGCAGGAGGGGGAGCAAAGTAATCCGAAGATACAGCGATTTCGTCTGGTTGTTGGACTGCTTGCACAAGAGGTATCCCTTCAGGGTTTTACCACTGCTCCCTCCAAAGAGAGTTGCCGGTAAGTCGAGTCCTCCCCGGTTGGGGCACAATGCACATTCAGGTACTCGAAGCTAACCTGTCACAGTTAACGGGAACCACCTGTCGAATGATGGTGCCTTTATCGAGAAGCGACGCCGCGGCCTTGCCCGGTTCCTGAATGCGGTGTGCAGGCACCCTATCCTCAGCCAGGAGCAGCTGGTCATCATGTTCCTGACGGTGCCTACCGAGCTCGCCGTCTGGCGGAAGCAGGCCACCATCTCCGTGCAGGACGAGTTCGCCGGCCGCGCCCTCCCGCCGGGGCTGGAGGACTCGCTCCCCGCCGAGCTCGAGGAGCTCTTCGAGCGCACCCGGTCCGGCGTGCGGCGCAGCGCCGAGCTGTACATCGGCGTCTGCAACGTCATGGACCGGCTCGTCAAGCGCAGCGAGGGCGTCGCGGCCGACCATGCCCGGATGGCCCTCTCGCTCATGTCCCTGACCGAGGCCACGGCCGACACGTACGCCACCGACACGAACGAGGTGCCGCTGGTCAACGACGGCCTCGTCGCCATGAGCAAGCACCTGCGCACGTCGCAGACCCTCATGGAGGACGAGGCCCGCGCGTGGGACGAGGGCGTGCTCGAGGACCTCAAGAGGCAGCGGGATGCCCTGGTCAGCGTGCGGGACCTGTTTGACCGCCGGGAGCGCCTGGACCGGGACAACATCCCCGCCCTCGAGAGGCGCATCGACAACAACGAGACGAAGCTGGGGAACCTGAGGGCCAAGCCCGACGGCCTGATCAAGCCGGGTGAGATCGAGAGGGTTGTGGAGGCCATCATCAAGGTAAGCATTAATTCCCCTTGGTAGTTGTTTTTTCCCTTCATAGTTGCCCTTTCGTTCAGACGAAT
This sequence comes from Diaporthe humulicola, assembly GCA_038088545.1. Lineage (NCBI taxonomy): Eukaryota > Fungi > Ascomycota > Sordariomycetes > Diaporthales > Diaporthaceae > Diaporthe > Diaporthe humulicola. The sequence continues at coordinate 479,755 of JBBWSL010000019.1, forward strand.
GCTGACCGGACCTCTCACCACAGGACAAGGAGTCGATCGTCAGCCAGCACAACCGCTCCGTCTTCGTCAAGGAGTGCATCCGCGACGAGCTCATCACCTTCCAGTCCACGCAGTACCACATCTCGCGGTGGAACCAGGACTGGGCCCAGGAGCGCGTCAAGTACGCGGAGATGCTGGCGGATAACTGGCGCCGGCTCCTCGACGAGCTTGAGGGGATGCCCCTGGGAGACTAGACGCGGACAGGGGGGCAAGGGGCGGGGGTGATTCTCCCGAGTATACGACCTGCTGAATGAATGCAATGTGAGACATGGCATCAGGCGTGTTTCGGTGAGCGTTGGAAGCGTGTGTTGATGCTTCAACCAGAGTATATATAACGTCGGCAACGGCAGGGGTTGGGGATGGAAGAGGCTGAAACAATCACGAGAATGAGAGTTGGTGACAACGAAGCAAGCTATCCAAAGTGTGCACAAATTTCACTGCATGGCGCGGCGAGTGGAGGAGGGGGCGGTGGGGTGGAAGCATGTGTCCCGAGATGTACTGTATATTTTGTTGCCGCGGAAGCGTATGACCTAGCAGAGAGCGCCGAGTCCATAGCGATACCTACCTATTCATTGTGTTGCTTCTGGAGCATGGTTCGTACTGCATGACTGCGACTGTTGATCACGGACGTCTTTCATCTTGGGCCTGGGTGTCTCCAGAGTCCGATTCGTAGGTTCACGAGCACACGCACGATTGCGAAGGTGAGGCAGCATGACCCACTGAGGCGATCCAAACGTAACAATATTTATTCCTTATGGTATTCGCGTGCCAGGTCCTTCATGTCCTTTAAAAGACGAGAGGTAGGAGGAGGCAGTACATAGACCGTTTGACATTGATGTCCTTCCGTCCACTGAACCAGCCTGTCCAGTTCCTCCTCCCATACCATGGGCCTCTGCGAAGCATACCTCGAATGCCTCTTGAAAAAGCACGCAATCTGAGCTGCGACTTTGTCTTTCTGGATATCGACCAAGCCATTTCGCAGCCGTAATTCCCTATTACGCCGTCGCTCAATGAGTTAAAGTCTTGTCTCCCTTTCTGTCAAAATGGTGCGTGACTGCTTTGCATGGCTCCCTTAAAACTATGCTCACCCGACCTCTAATATGAGAGCATTCTTGCAGGTTCTTTACGTCCCTAAGTGGGACGCCCTGCTCAGATGTAAAGCTAATGATCCGCTCGAGATGTTTGCCAAACTGAAGATCTCCCATCCTTGACATCTCAGCCGTGGGTCCACCAAGAGCTTGCCAGGGCCGCCGGGTTAGTTAATCTCCATGGCCTCCGACTGCTCCTGCTTGCGGTACCAAGCCACGAACTCATCGATGACGGCGGGCCACGAATCTTCCTCGCTATAGAAGCTCAGGGCGTCGTCCTCAACCGACTTGTTAGCGAACTCCAGCGTCATGTTCCACATGTCCTTGTTGACAGAGCGCGTCCACTTCTCGTTCAGGAAGTCCTCCCACAACTGAGCCCAGTCGCGGGTGGCAGACTTCCAGGGGCGGCCTGGGGGCGCGAAGAGCAGCTGCCAGTAGACGACGGCGTGCTCAAGGGGAATGGCCTTCTGGCTGGCCTCCTTGCCTGCGATGAAGGAGTGGCGGTAGACCTTCTTGAAGAGGGCGGGGTCGGTAGAGAGCTGGTTGATGAGGCGACGGACGTGGCTCTTCTGGGTGGTCTTGCCGAAGGAGGTAAGGTCGGTAGCGGACCATCCGTTGACGAAACCGTTGCGGGTGATCTCGCCAATGCTGGGCGACTGAACAAGCTCCATCACGACGAACTGCTCGGCATTCTCCATGTTGACGCCCAGGGCCTCGAGGTACTCTTGGGTTGTCTCAGCGGAGAGGGACTCCTTGGTGTCGCCCCGGGACGGAGTAACGAGGTCATCGTACGCCTTCTCAATGGCTGCGACACGTCCGCTATCTGCGCCGCCACCGCCGCTGCTGAGGTAACTGTAACAATCCAAAGATTAGCCAATCTCCTCAGAATCGCGAGAACAAGATGAAAGCGCAAACAGATTCGACCAAGTATGATCCATGTCCTCCTGTTTGTTGTTTTGTAGCGAGTAACGTGTTGAACAATGTTGTGAAGCGGGAGGGGAGTTTGTGGTTGTGTCAGTTGTTTTCTGACGAGTCCATTGGCATACCGTGCAGTGTCTCTGGCGCCTTGCGCAGCCTGCCTTCTTTTGGCCATGGTCAACGGGGTGGGTGGGTGCTCCTGGGCTTGAGGTGTTGTGTTGGGTTTCGTGGGTACCGGGGTTGGAGGTGAGGGTATCGTGGGCACCGGGGTTGGAGGCGAGGGTTTCGCGTGGTCACTTCCACGCAGCTTGCGGTCCCGACGGGTCACCTTGTCCAAGAGCTTCCTGAGCATGTTGACATGCCCCACTACCCAAGTGCACTAGACGTTTTCTCTCTCGTCCAGTGGTGTTTTTTCCAGAGCTCTTGGGACGTGGCCTCGGGGCAGAGAGGCATCCAACGCCCGGGAGCAAGACGAAGCGAACACACAAAAGTGGCACTAGCTGCGCCCCTTGGACTCCCACTCCAGGCTTCCTTGAATTGTTGTTTGCTCCACGTATATTGGGCCCTGCTGACCTTTGTCCAAATAGTGGTCGACTGGGCAAACTTCGGGCGAGGGTTGGAGTCGAGTCGATGGGTCCTCCGAAGTAAAGGGTCGAGGATACCAGGGCAGGCAGGCAGCAGTCTCACCCACCCGGAGAGGCAGTAAAACAACAGAAACAACGTCGTCGAGGCAAATCAACCTAGCACTTACGTATCGGCGGCGAGGTCCAACCTGTAGTTGGCATTCTTTAGGAACTGTTTGACCCAGGAAATCAGCACAAATTCCGGTGAAAAGAGGCAGAATGGAGAATGGTGTGTGAATAGTTCTGCGCTTAGAAGACGGCTACTATTGCCTAGTCATGATAGTCGGACACAAGCGAGGTCAGATGAAAGGGAGTTGACAGAGAGCCATGCCGGGAACACAAGGGGCTCTTCAGGGCGGTGCAAGGGCCCAGGACAGAACAGGACTTGGATGGCAATGAAGGGCATGGCATGACATTGCACGAAAGGCAACGTTAACATACCCGTTGTGCGGTCTTCTCATTGGCCCCCGTAGCTGCAACAAACTGCGCAACGAGCGCCTTCTGAGCGCTGTTGAGAGGAGGCATCTCGGAAAGGCAGAGGGTGGTCGGGTGGTCGCAATGTGTCGTCGTGTGCCAGGGGTCGGGCCGACTGTTTCGGAGCCGTCTCCCGCGTTGGATGTGACGAGGGCGTCGATCAGAGGGGGCGGAGGAGGACAGGCTCGCTAAGGCCCGGCGGGATAGAGACAGGCGGAGGCTTCTCTTTGTGCACAGGTGCTGCCCGGGTCGCCGGAGGGGGCAGTGTGTGGGTTGTGTAAGGGAGGCAGACGGTGACGGGGGACTGGAGCCTGAGGTCGGAGCCGCGAGTCTATTGGACTTAAGAAAGTCCTGGGCACGCAATGGGAAGTGACGACAAGGCTGATGCGATGGTGGGGTATCCTAGGTGGGGCGCCACAGCACGGCAAGCCTCCAAACGCCGTTCGCAATGGTTCTCGATCCGGCACTGTAGCCCGCCTTAAGTATATCTAAGGCACGATCCATAGGCGAAAGTGCTTGTTAAACATTGTCAAAGATAACAAAGTGATATTTAGAAACCCATTTACTCCTTCCATGCTGTTAAGGATGCCTCGTGCTCGAGATATCCCAAATAAAAGAATTCAGGCAGGAAGCAGTCGTTACGCCAAAACTGTGAGGCAACAGTGTAAGAGTGAAATCGCATAGAATTCCAACATTTTTACCATGGCAACTTTCAATGGAACATGCAGAGCGATGGTGATATTGAGGCACGAGAGCCCGAGTGAATATAAGGATGGGAGCATTTTCTCCTGAAGGGTGCAACAGCCGACCAAACTTCGTCTCACCTCAACACCTCAGCATATGTGTATATTCTGGTCCAATAGAGCTGCATTGTCTTGATACCAGTGTTTCTCTGCATTTTCCACACATGTGGTTGCAGGACCATGTCCTGGCCCCAGCCTGTCTATCCGTGATCCAACCTCGAAATAGAGCTTTTGTAATCTGGAATATCGTACACTGGCAGGCAGGGTATCTCACTTCGCCGTGTCCTTCTAGCCGCCGTCTATTCCGTATGTGATTTTCCCGCACGCTGTCGTCTCGTACACCCATGGCGTCGTGATTTCCCTCGGCCCATGTCCCGACAGACGAATCTCGTAGCCGTCCTCGAAATTCCGCCTCCGCACAGAGAAACCCAAGCATCAGCGCCAGTCGTCCCAAGAATCCATCCATCCCCTACAACCCAAAGAGTCTCTCCTTCTCAAACCAGCATATACCACACCAAATCTACTGCCCAGAGTGGGGCCAGCTGATCTGGCCGAACCGGCTGAGCGACTCGAGCTTTCCGTCGCCGAGCTTGACGCTGGTGGAGCGGATGACGCGCGGGTCGAGGCTCATGGTGCTGCGGACGATGCCCTGCGCCTCGGTCGACGCGTCGTACCGCATCGCAAAGTAGTGCCCGTTGTGGTGCATCTGCTGGTGCTTCGTGATGGCCCGCGGCAGCGCGAACACGCCCCAGTTGTCCACCGACCGCACCACCCCGCCGTTGCGGAGCACCAGCTGGCCCGCGGTGAGGAGGATCCTGTTGGTTTTTGTCGCGGGTCAGTCGCCTGTGTCCCAGGTAAAGGTTCGGGCACCGGGCTCGTTTTGCGTTTCGTTCTCTATCTCGGGGTCCGGGTCACGGGGGAGGAGGGAGGGAGCGCATACTCTTTGACCTCGGCGACGTTGCCGGGTCGTACCTGCAGCGGGCGCATAGCTCGTCAGCAAAGTTGTCCGCAACGGTCTCTTCACAATGTTTTCCCAGCAGCTCAGGGAGGAGGATTGGGGGTAGGGGCCGGCTCACTATTCCAATCATCTCATACAGCATTGTGGCGGTTTGCGATGCGGCGACATCGACGATGGACGGTAGCTAGAGTATTGACAGGCAAAATAAATGTACGAGGCTCGGCCGTCGCAAAAGCCAGCCCAGCGGCGAATGAGCTAAGGGCGGAACCTGCCGCTGGCAGTTTTTGGGTGGGACCCGGGGCGGAAACTGGGTGCTACTCTCAAGACCCTGGTCTGTCTAAGTCCCGCCCCTTCCAACAGCTGAGGAGTGGACTACTACAACATTATCATGTTTGAGAACAAAGGCTCAAATGAAAAACACGATACAGACCGAGCACGTGTATGGATCTGTAGACTTCAGAGCCGGAGCCTGAAGCCTGAAACTGCTCCGAAAACAGTACACAGCCAACATTCCCCTCCGGCGAGCAGATGCAACAGATGTTGATAAAATATGCTTCTTTGTCCATCTTCTTCATGCATGCAATATTAATGGATCTATGAGGACCTACTCGAGCCAGTATGAGCCTAAACCCCAGATGAGCGCGGCCATGTCCCGGCGCGCAAACGCCCAGGCAGGAGATAAAAAAATGCCAAACGCAGAGCCAGAAAATGCAAGTTCCAATCGCCGACCCTCGCACATAGACCAGACGTCCAGTGTCTCCAAGGTGATGGCAGTAAGGTGAAAGCGGTGTATCTAAAGAAAGAAAGAAGAGGGCACCGAACTGAAAAGTGCTGCCCCGCCGCCAAACTCCAGTCCCTCGCGAGAAAATGCATGCCTTTGCCTCCCGTCCACAATACGGGCCTTCCATTCCATAACGCCGCCTCCGCACCAGCAATTTTGTTTTCATCCCCTCCCTCCTTCCTTCTCGACTTTTTGTGGTTGGGGAGGTGTCTCATTATGATGAGGTTGAGGGGCCACTAAAGGCGTGGCCCCGTCCAAAAAAAAAAAAAGAAAGAATATGTTCGGCGATGATGCGTGAGCCGCCTCTATTTGGCGGAAGTATTAAAACGCTTTTCGAAGAAAACATGTACACGAGCTGGCCAGCTGCGTCACCCTCAGAATAGGCCTGACGTGGAAAGGCCCGAGTCGAATCGAGCGGAGCTTTCCTCTCTGGAATTTGTCCGGAAATTTGGAGACGCATGCCGCATGGTGAGATCTTTTGGTAGAGCTCCGGTATCATTCGTTTCGACTCGAGGGTGAGGGCGTGAAGTTGAGTAAAAAGAGGTAATGTATCAAGGGTTGTCAATCGAGGGCATCTACTCGTCCTCCTCGCTACGGGGAAGCACAGCAGACTCGATGCCTGTCCATTGCTTAACGATGTAGTCACTATCCCCACCACAGGTCAGCTCAATGTCCATCTCAATGCACCGATACTAATACAAAAGAAAGGCAAATACTCACGCAGGCCGCTTCACCAGAGGGACGCCCTTCTTCTCCAGGAAGCACAGAAACCGCTTCAGGGTCCTCTGCCGCTTGAAGTACGCCATCACGATGCCCCGGTGCTCGACCTTGGCGACGGGCCTCGTGTGCACCACGATCTTGGTGCAGTCGCTGCCGGGCTCGAGGCAGTACTCGACAAACTCGAGCTCGTGCAGCCGCAGGTGGAAGTCCAGCGGCTCCTTGTACACGCCCCACGAGGCCGAGGGCTCGACCGTGCGCAGGACCTGGTGCTCAAAGTGCGGGCTGGTCTTGTCGCTGATCCAGTGCCAGTACTGCGTGTGGCTCATGTTGGTGGTGTGCTGCGCCGTCTTGAGCTGCATCACGCGGAAGTCGATCGACATGATGTGGTCGCCACTATACGAGTCTGTCGACGTGTAGCCGTCGTGCGCGAACTCGTCCTGGGCCGTGCCACTGAACGCGCTCTGGGGGTAGTAGGCGAGGGACGGGGAGGCTGCGGCGCCCGGCTCTGCGTCTTGCTTGCTCAACGAGTCGGGTCTGCTGCTCGGCCGCTGCTTCTTGGCGCTGCGCGGTGACATGGCGAAGGCCGTAGGGCTGCCCTGATCCTCCTGCTTAAGCTCCTGCTTCAGGCTTCCACTTGACTGCCGTCTTCGCTTCTTGGACGGGGTTCCATTGGCATCCTTGTCAATGACCTTAGTCTTCGCTTTTGCGTCCTTCGTGGTCATGCCCTTCTTTACACCTGAAGGTCTTCCTATGTTGCCCACGCCTGCCTTGGTCCGGAGGGCTCTAAGCTTTGGATCGTGGTAGAGTTCGTGAACCGTCTTGGCCAGACTGAAGTCATCGCCCTGCTCGATGTAGAGCTCGTGCATACGCTGACGGACCCACGCGACCGGCGTCACGTCGACTCCGAGCTTAGGGAGCTCTTCAATCACCTGGGCCAGACGGAAAATGGTGTCGTAGCTGACAAGACCCTTGGTGATCCACTTCTTGCCGACGAGCTGGTAAGGGTGGAAGTCGGTCTTTTGTAGGAATGTCATGATAGTGTTGCCCCGGTTGACCTGTCTACCAGCCAAAAAGCGGTTCTTGTTAAGAGCCAGACATTCCTCAAGTTTGCGCTTCCAGCTATCCAACTTCTGCTGAGTGACCTGATCCAGTACCTCCCACTTAGGATCCCAATAAGGGTGGTCCGGAGTGATGCGCTCGAGCGGAACGCCGCGCATGATTTCGGGCTCTGTAAATTCGACGCCGTTGTCTCGCAGGAGAAGAGTGTCCTTAGAAATCTCAGGACCTGGATCGGCGGGCTCCACAGACTGAGCCTCCTCGGCGCCTAAGATCGAGTCCTCCATCGGCTCGACGTCCTCCTTACCACCCCTGATGGCCATGTTGGGGAGTGACTTCCTGCCGCCCTTCTTGCTAGGCAGGGACTTGCGCTTGGATGGCACGCTCGAGGGACCATCGAGGGTGTCTGCGACGACGGGCCTGTACAGACCACTATTGACCGGCGTGAACCCGCCAAAGGAGCTTCCCTCACGAGATGGCAGTACAGAGTGGTCTCCCAGAGAAGGCGAGTTGTGGTCGATCCGGGCCGTCTGCATCTCTTCATCCCGTGCACGTATTTGATGATATGACGAGCCTGCGCATCCCTGCCGGTTCCACTCGCAGTTGGCACACCGTGGGAAGTCCTCGCCACCGACGATGACGCAGCCAACCCAGGTCCCCGCCCGGTTGACACAAGAGGTGCAAGGCATTTCCTGCTCCTCGCCCGTTGCCTGGATCATACAGCTCAGCCACTTCGCCCCCTTAGCGTCACTGGGCTCATAGATGCTATCTATGGTCTCTTGTGTGAACTTGCGGCCAGGACGCACGACGGCGTGGCGTTGGATGGGGATCTGCATGATCTGGCGGGTGAACTTATTGTCGAGCTCCATGCGCTTGATGGGGACGATGCGGTTGCCCTCGTAGTCGTAGATCTCGGCGCCCGTCAGTCCCTTGTCCGGCGGGGACACGTCTCGTGGCTCCGACAGCGGCGAGCTGTCCGGCGAAGCAGGCTTGTCGGCGTGGCCGTTGCCGTTGCCGTTCTCGTTGACCGCAGTGAAGCTTCCCCGATCGGGCGTCTCGCCATTGGGCCTGGAGCCGGTAGTCTTGCTTCCCCTCCTTCCCTTGGCCTTCGTGTACCCATTCTGCCGAGGTCCTGCGCCGTTCTGCTGAGGCTGGGGTTGCGGTTGCGCGGTCCGCGACTTGTTGTAGTTGAACCAGGCCCGCGCGCTCTCATCCTTGCGCTCCCGGTCGGCGGCCATGATCTGTTTTGCCTCTTCGAACTGAAGAGATACACCGTCGAGATCGGCCTCCACGAGGTCACACTGCCTCTTAACCTCCTGGAGCTGTTTTGTCAGCTCCTCTCGCTGGTCAAAAAGCAGGGCAAGCTGGCCCCTCATAGGTGCCGTCCTGGACTCGAATTTGCCAACCATGACCCGGTCCTCTTCGGCCCGGCCCTTGATTGTATCAGACCAGTAGCTCGCCTCGATCTCCGCCCAGTCTTGGACGTCGTTGTCCGCCATGGCTGATCCCATTCAGCTCGCCTGCAAGTTGTGCATGCGAGACTTGGCTGATGCTGGCACCTGGGCAAGGTACTCAAAGTGCAGCCGTATCCTCCTAGCTCACGCTCTGCCGCGGTCTGATCCTACTTTGCAGACCGGTCGCAAAGGTTCATTCCTGTGCGACAGTCAGCAATGCAAAGTAGAAGAAAAAAAGGCCGAAGGGTGTGTGGGTGTGTGGGTGCGGATGTCTAGTGCGCGCAGAGACTTACGGATGAACATGGGATGAACGTCAGTGACGAGCTATGCACGCAGTTGCGTAAACAACCCCCAAACGGTCGACAGGTGGAGAACAGCAGAGCTGAGGTGGGGGTTTGTTAAATAAGTGAGAGAGAAAGGGAGAGAAAAAAAGCAGTAACGGATGCTGCGATCGCAGTGCGTTTGCGGGTATGGTGACGATGAGAAGGTGGTCGGTGGTACGAGACGGAATTAAGTCGGTCGCTTAGTTGAGCGGATACGGTTTCATCGGGGGGAAATGAAAGAGCTGATGTGAGTGTCAGACTAGGTCGTTTTCTGGTAAGAAAATAAAAGCATTGCGTATTTTAAAACATGTCGGGCGGGGCGGAAGGGCAGGCAGGGCAGGGCAGGGCAGGCAGAATGGAAAGAAAGTAAAGCATGTAACATGTAGCATGAAATAATAATAGTCTCTCGGCCGTTGATACTAGAGAAGGGCGGTTCCAAATCTTGGGGAGGAAGGGGGGACGTTTTCTGAGAGGAGCGATGGGTGGAAGGGGGGGGGGGGTCTACCTAGTATGGTTCGACGGAGATCAAAAGGTTGTTTAGACGTTCGTGACGGTTTGTCGGCGAGAAGGACGGACGGACAGGGGCGGGTCTACAAAGCTCCGGAGCGTCAGCAAACGGGGGCAAGGAAAAGCGAGTGAAGAGGAAGGGCAGTGAAAGCGCTTGGCTTAGCATAGTCGAATATTCATGCGCTGACGCAGCGGGCTGGCTGGGTTGGGTAATGCAGCAAGTAGCGATGCAGTACTGACCGAGATTGTCGACGGGCACGCGAGACACGACTCAAGCTGACGTGCCGATAGACGTCAAAGTATTTTGCTCCAACGAGCGAGTGGATGGAAATAGACCGGTCGTGGTGTTGGGGTACTGCGGTGGTGTGCGGTGCCAGCGCAGGCAGGCTAGGTAGGGCGGCCAGGGTTGCAGCGGCGATGTAGATGCAGATGCAGGCCGAGGATGCAGATGTGGATGTGGGATGTATGTCGGGGCAGGCCGTGGCGCGAGTATCAAAAAGGGAAAATGAGGCACGAACACACGCTCGCACGTACTCTCAGTCGCACAAACGCACACGCAGACGCGCACACATATACAGACCACCGGCGATGACGTTGACGTCGTCGATGGGGTTGGGAAGAAGTAGTAGTAGTAGGCGTCCGTGGGTCGAGTGGGTAGGTTGATAGACAGGAAGGCCAGGTAAAGTATGTCCCAGAGGAACCAGGGAGGAAATGACGGGGAGGAATGAAGGACGTCTGAGATAGGCAGAAGTAGGTATTTTTGGGCGGTGCAAGAAGTTGGTCCTCAAGCAACAAGTAAGTAATCAGTCAGGGAAAGTAGATAAGTCGGACCAGTCACCGGCGAACTTGTTAGCTTAGCAAACGGTTACGGGACGGGCAGGTAGTAAACTCTCTCGCAGAACTGGAACGGGAAAAGGGATCAAAACCCTCCAAAACCAAGTGGGGCGGACAGCATTAGGAAGGCAAGGGCAACTAGTTTATTAAGTATTAACTTGCGCAAACGGCCTCACTGCACATGTCACTTCAGGCACTGCTGCTGCGGCGCTGGATGCTGGACGGCGGACACCAGCCGCCAGACGCCAGACGCCAGACACTGGGCGTTGGCAAAGATGAATTTCGGGGCTTAGAGAGGCTAATAATACTGTGACCAACAGATGGACGGATTTCTCAAGATAGCAGCTGGACTAGGTGGGTCCGAACCAGCGAGCACAAACGGCAGAGTGCTGTACTGTACGGATCCCCGGTTAGTTAGTCAGGAAATCATCAGTCGGTCCTGCGGGTTGGTCATTTATTACAGTGCAAAACCAGGGAAAGTACCTGAATGGCCCATGTAGCTATACTTGGGTCTTGGGTCTTTTTGGGTCCAGGGGTGGGGCCTCCTGGGACTATCTTCCCTCCCCAACCCCAGTAGCCACCTGCACGCAAAGTAGCTGCAGTATCGTCATCCATCGCCGAATCCTCTTTTATTTTTTGTGCAAAAGGGGCAGCAGACAGATTCCAACCCGATGGTTCCCCCTGGGGGGAGATGCATTATTAGACGAGCTAGAGAGAGATATCGTTAGTGAGAGTGAGAGAGCCATCCGCGCGGTGCAATCCTGTGCCAGCACCCCTTTCCGTCCGATCAGCAGCACACATGCACACGCACAGAATTGAAGCAGCCAACCCTTGGGATGAAAGGGTTCTGTGACCCGATGGGTCAAACTAGAATACTATGGGTACACGGCACCAGGGTTTGTCTCGGGCCTAAAACCATCATCACCCACCTGCACCTCACTATAGTGGCACTTGACTATCACTTGCTAACCTGTCCTGCCCATTCATGTCTGTCTACTTATCCTGCACAGCCTGCCCCGGTGGTGCACGGCTGTAATGAAAGCCCTCCACCCCCCTGTCAGCCAACGTGCATTTCTCTCACTTTACATCCCGTACATAGACTGCATCTGTTCATTACCAACAATCCATCCATCCATCCTCCACCCCATCCTCTCCATCCTTCCTGCCAACCAACTATGTATTCCACCAACAGCCCGTGCAGCCAAGATAAGACGAGAGAGTCAGAGTCAGAGACAGAGACAGAGAGAGAGAGAGAGAAATTGAAAACCCCCAGCTACTAGTGAATCATCTAGCCACCACCCAAGCTTGATCCGCAACAATAGAGTCGCACTACCGGCGCCTTAGGCAGGAGACCTCCGTTTGCCTATAGCCTGAAAGGACAAGGACGGGATTGCGAAACGTAGTCTATCATCTATTCACTCTCTGTCTAGGTTTTTTCTTCGGTAGCGTACTTTTAATGTCAAACCGGCTGTCTGACAGTACCTAATGTATAGGGGAGAGGGCGGCTTGTCCGACCCCCTGACCGTGATAGTTGGGAGTTCGCTTTCTCGCTTTCTCTCTTGCTTTGCTCCTTATCCCGTCACCCCTCGGCTCCCAAGCCTTCGCTCGGTCGTATCAGCATTTCTGCCCATTTGCCATCCAACATCTGCCCACCACCCGTCCCATCCGAGACTGCTGCAGATAACCAAGCTTCGATCCGCGACGCCAATACCGTCCATTCATTCACTCGTCCATCCGTCCATCCGCCTATACCCCCTAATACGTCGACGCCCCCCTCCCCACTCCACCACAACCGCAAGCTCACTCCTATCTGGCGCCGGGGTTCCCAAAACACGCCACGTAATCCCAGGGAGCGCATTGCACATGGTTCGGTGATTTCGATTTAGGCTCGGAATTATATATGATTAGTTTTTTACTACTAGAACAGCAGCCTCTGGGACCACCAAATCAAAAGCCACTGCCGGCCAGTCCAGTCCTCTTTGGCTGCTCAATGCACACCGCTTTCCCATCTTCGATAACCTTGGAACGCCTTTTATCCCCTTTCGAAACAAGTCACCGACAGCGTGACCTATGTGAAGTCCCCTCAATGTTTGCGGCACGAGGCCACTTGGTAGTCGTAGCGTCATGTCAACGAGACGGGGCCTTCGAACTGCGTGACCCACTCCCGGTTCCACCAATTATGCTGCCGTTGACGTCTCCAACCATGCGGGCCTCCATGCCCGTATGGCGTTGTAGCCTAGTATTTTGACGAGTATCGATGCGCAGTCGCGTTGGGCGATGGTGAGTATCCTTGGTCGTATGTGCTGGATTGGGCGTATGGGTCGTCCATGTAGACAGTGCCCCGACGCTCCTCCTCGGGCAGCAGCTCCTTGACCTCCCAGTTGTTCATCCTAGTTCCAACCGAGAATTCGAGGTCTTCCTTGGTGATGGAGTCCCAGTACTGCACACCGCGATGTTAGTAAAGTCGCTCTGGCACGGGGCAGCACGCGGTGCGTGAGGCGGGCGGTCGGGCGGTGACATACCTTGTAGACCATCATAACTCCCAGTAGGTTGCAGATGGTGGCAAAGAACAGGCCATCCACGTAATGGCTCACGGCGTCACAGATCTTGTCGCTGAAGGCGTACAGGATTACCTGGCCAAGGACGAAGAAGAAGACGCCAAAGGCAATGTCTCCCATCGGCCAGCGGTCCTGCAGCGTCTGGGACACCAATATTATCTGCATCACCAGATATATGAGCAGCTGCACCCCGTTCAGCAGGTACAGCACCACAAACAACCCAACGGTGTTGGTCGGTCCCAGGCCGGCCCAGCTCTTGAAGGTTGCCAGCGATACCAGGAACGAGATGGCAAAGGCAACGAGGCACGACAGCCTCAGCATCCACAGTGAAAGCGGTGTGCCGTCCTCGTATAATTGGAAGCCGACGAAGCCGTTGATCATCAGGCAGGTGATGAGGGCGGATGAGAGCCCGTTCTGCACAGCGACGAAGTACGGGAAGGGGCCCGAGCCTGGGGGAACGACACCAGCATCGACGCACAGTGAGATGAACGTCAGTAGCATGTAGATGTAGAAGCAGTTGATGATCTCCTTGCGGCCTGTGGTCCGAGTCTTGTCAGTCTTCCTGTAGCGACGGGAGGGGGGCAATCGACCATTTTGGCCGGAGGGGAACATACCAACGGCAGTGAACTTGCCGCGCACGTGGAGGATCATGATGACGGTCATGGCCAGTGCGACGATGTGTATGGCGCTCGTAGCCATCTGGAAGATGATTGTGTTGGCCAGCTCGATGTTGCGGGCATAGCAGTTTGTCTCGATGCCGACGCCATTGTGTATCGAGGTGATTGGGCCGACGGCTGCGCACAAGGGCAGCGGTGCCGTCTGGCAGAAGGACGTGAAATCGCCGAAAGGCATCTTGTCGGTCTGGCGCTTGGTCGGCGGGGGGCGCCTGATCGCGTCGCGGTCGTGCTCGATGCTTCAAAAGAATGTCGTCAAGGCTGAGGGCCAAGTCGAGCCCAGCGGCTGCGAGGGGTCTCGCAACGGTCCAATCCAGAACCAGACCGAACCTCCCCTGGTGGCGCGACTTCCCTCGATTCTCTAAGCTCCTCTCCTGGCGCCTTCCTAGAAACACGTCTGAACCGTGCACCCCGCGAGGTACTTGAAGCCAGAAATGATCGAAATTGTCGGCTGTCCGCCTTGTGTCGTCGTCGAGCGAGCGCGATAGTGGAGTTCAAGTTCGAATCGGAGTCGTGGGCCCCCGGTAGTGGCAATGATACGAGCCAGGGGGAAATACGAGGCCGGCGGCAAAGATGGTGCAGAGGCGGCTGCGGGTACTGGAGCGGGTGCAGGTGGTGCAGGAGCGAGAGGAGTCAGATGCGAGATGCGAGATGCGAGATGCGAGAGATGGGAAACCTAGGACTGATTTGATCGATGCAAATTCGGCTGGCTGAATGTGCGTGCTGTCTGCGTACTAACGAGTGCAACAAAGACGGCGATATTAATAGTGCGTTGTGGTAAAGCGAAGGTCGGGACACAGCGAGCGAGTGTGTGTTTATTCTTCGACGGCGCAGCGTGTGCCTGATCCCCTGCCCGCCTCGACTAGACAACCGACGTCCAGATCTGACGTTGCGATTGGGACATGGGGCTATTGACACTGGCAAAAGAGCTGGCTGGGCTGGGCCGGCTCGCAGGTTTGTGCTGCTTGCTTGCTTGCCTGCGGTTGCTGGTTGCCGTGGAAAAGAGGGCGGACTGACGGGAGGGGACGGGGGCTGGACTGGAATTGCGGGCTCTCGCGTTCAAGAAATACATAGCATCCAAGCAACCCGAGGGCTGGGAATGCGAGAGCTGGGGTCGCGCTCCTTTCCCCATCCCTGGTGCACCGCTTCCCATTGGTCGTGCCCGCTGCTCCCGCTCCTCCTCTCCCTGGCTTGCTGGGCTGGGGCCGCAGAATTAGACTCTGCATGTCCCTCCGATATGCAGGTCATGCCTGCTTTGTCGCTCGGGTGATCTTCGACTCCACTGCCGGCGTCATGTCACGGAAACGCAGTGCTGCATGGTGCTGTATAGACATTCTACATGACCATGTATATTGCGCCCCTCCAACTTGAAACCACGCAAGATATCTTGTACATGCAGAACAAACATGACAAACCTGCTTGTGTGTTTTGGTCCAAGACTCTATTGAGCTCGAATCCTCAGAAAAATGATCTGTCAAAGTGCCGCTGTAAGCAGGATTTGGGAAACCAGGTGGCCATAGCAACGCTCGCATAATGCCAGTTCAACCGAGCGTCAGAACCTGTTCATCGCATCTCTGCTGTTGGCCTGGTCCCGTCACGGCGTCTATGCACACTAGGTATTACTCAGAACAGACACGGCGAAAATAGTCAAGTCGTTTTCAAATTGATGCCGTGCTCATAATGTCAACTGAGCATCAAATCTTACTGCCCCGCCCCCTTCATTCATCGTCAGATCCATCGGCCATGGCGGTATCTGCCTTGTCTGCCTCTGGCGACGCCTTTCCCTTCTCCGGCGCCGGCGCTTCGTCGTCGCCCTCGTCGTCGCTCTCCAGCACCCGGCCCCTCCTCGCACGCTTGCGTCGCTGCACGCCGCCCTCCTCATCGTCGTCGTCGTCGCCTCCCGCCTCAACCGGAGATGCTGCCTTGTCGACGTCCATCCGACCCGCACCACCCTCGTCGTCCGAGTCGGGCAGCGGCTCCGGCGATGAGATCGCCGACGCCGGTGAGTCCTCCTTCTGCGACGGGGCTGGGGAGTCTGCGTCACTATCGTTGATGAATTCCGCCGACTTGTACTTGCTGTTCTCCTTCTTGGTGAGCCGTCTCTTCTTCTTGGGCTGCCTCTCGCGTTGCTGCTCCTCGTCTGATTCATCGCCTTCGCCCTCGTCTCCGCCTTCTTCCTCTTCCCTCCTCTTCTTCGACCGACGCTTGCGGTCACCGCCTTCGCCCTTTGACCGTGCTGCCGGCTTGCGCTTTCGCTTCACCCGCTCGCCCGCGCTGTCTTCGGTCATCTCAGCCTCCAGCCTCTCCCGCTCATCTTGCGCACGGCGCTCGGCGATTTCTCGGTCGCGTGCCGAGATCTCCTCGCGCTCTTTGCGGATCTTCTCCTTCCTCTCACGCTCTGCGTCTTCGATCTTGCGCCTCTCCTCCTCGCGGCGCCGTTGCTCAGCTTGCCGTTGCTCCAGGGCTGCTTGGATCTTCTCCTTGTTCTTCTCCTCGTACAGCTTCTGCTGGTCAATCGCACGCTGGAGCTGGTTCCTCTGCGTGTTCTGGGCCATGTTGGCACGCTGCTCCAGCTCGTGCTTCGGGAAAGGAGTATCAGGGCGGTTGGCAACTTCGCCCAGCGTCGTGATTGCAGATTCCAACCCATCGGCTGCCTCCTGAAGTTGCTGCAAAGTTCTGTCTGTCTCGCCCATGTCCCTCAGCGTCATGGCCAACTGGATCTGGACGTACGCCACGTTGAACTTGAAATGGACTTGCTCCGGTGCAACCTCCAAGGCCTGTTGAATTTGGTCAGCTGTAACCTCTTACTTATGCATTTGAGCCGCACACTTACTTTCTTCGCGAGCTCCAGCGCCTTGTAGTAGGCATTGATCTCAGGTGGGATCTTCTGGCCGTGCGCAGCGGAGATGCTAGCTTTGCCTCTGCTCAGCCAGGTGCGGCCCAGGCACGAAATGAGCATGGTGTCCTTGGATTTGCCCTCTTTGGACAGGGCCATCTCGTAGCTCTCGATCGCTTTGGAGTATTGCTTGAGCTCGTGGTAGGTGTGGCCGAGATTCATGTACACGTTGGCGTCCTTGATGGTCTCGCGCACCTGGAGCAGAATTGACAGGGCGGTCCTGTAGTCCCTCTTTGCTTCCGCCAGCGCGATGGCCATACCCTGCGCAGCGTATGCATTATTCGGGTCCAGCTGTAGGGCCTTGTCGAAGAACTCTACTGATTTGTTGTACTCCTTCACGCGCCTCTGCTTATCGGCCTCCGTGTGCACCCGCGTCTCCCTGGCATGCGAAAGATGCATGTTGCCCATAGAGACCAGGGCATACCGGTCGTGCTTATCAAGTTGCTGCAAAGTCCGCTTGAATGTGCGATACTCGTGGTCTTCGTTCAGGTTCTGTGGCCTTTTCTTAGAGGTGACTTTGCTGAGGTACCAACCGTACAGCGCCCTGACTTCAGCATCAGACGGATGCTCATTGTAAAGCTTCGAAACCGTTTCTGGTCCCTCCTTGTTTGGATTCTTCCGCAGCTTGATGTATGCCAGACGAGTCCGGGCATCAGTGTAGTCATCATGACGTTTGAGAAGGCGTTCGTAGATATCGACAGCTTTCTCGGTGAGGCCTCTGGACTCGTAGCTCCGGCCCAGGTTGAAACTGATTGTGGTCACAAGGGCGTCGGTGTCCATATCCTCGTTGTCACCAGTCTCCTCGATTCTCATGCAAGAGTCCAGAGCGACCTCGAACAACTCGCTCCCAAACTCATGTTTCTCAGCTTGGGAATAGAAACAGCCAATGTTGTTCAGAAGCTGTGGAGAAAGCAGCCTTCGCTTGGCTGCTTTCTTTGCAGTCTCGTCACTGATATCACTGGGTATGGCAGAGTCGGGAATCTGGTCGAGCTCCATCTGCTCCACCTGTTGCAAACACTGTAGAGCCTTGTCCGGATGGTCGTTCTCGTACAGACGTGCAAGATTGAGAAGTACCGAAGCATCGGGCGCAACATTCTTCTGAGGGTCCTTCCACGCAGCTCTGACGCCCTCTAGCAAGATCACGGCTTGCTTAGCTTCGTTCGTCTTGTTCTCCTTGACAGTGGCGGCCTCGTTGGCAAAGACTTCCTCGGCGTAGATCGTCCCAAGCAGCGTCATAGTTTCGTGATTGCGGACCTGTTTGTTCATCTTCTCGAGGTGGTATCTTGCTCCCGGGAGATCATTCTTCATGACCAAAAGTTGGGCCTGGCCAAACTTGGCTGGCAAATACCCACGCTGGTCACCACCCCTCGCATCATCAGCGCGTTTGTAGTGGTCGCTCGCGCGGTCCGCGTCTCCCGCGTAGTGCTCCTTGCGCGCCAGCAAGTACCAGCCATCACTGGCAATGGCATTCACATCGGTGTACTGGATAGCCTTGTGTGCCAGGCTATCCACGTTTGCGTAGTTCTTCCTGGACAAGAAATATCCGGCAAAGGTGGCGCACGTGAGTGGGAAATCCTTGTCGAGTTTGAAGGACCGCTGTGTGTATTCCGTCATCGCCTTCTTGTAAAGCCGAATAAAGTCAGGGCTGTTTGTGGGGACGTGCCCGCTGCTGTCGAGGTTAAAGAGTCCAAGAAGAATATTTGCAACCTTAGAGTCGGGGTTGATCTCCAAGGCTCTCTCCCAGGCGGTCCTCGCATCGTCTTTGAAACCGAGCTGCCAGAAGCAGCATCCAATGCCAATTCTTGGGTCAGGGTCGACCATGTCGGGCATCTTCTGCAATACATCCTGGTATGCCGACAGCGCCTCTGGGTACTTCGCCATGGAGAAGAAGGCCCTGGCTTTGCCCATGACAGCCAGCATGTTTTTTCCGAACGAGACCCGGATGGCATCCTCGAAGGATTTGAGAGCGGACCGCAACAGCTCTGCCTTCTCTGGGTCGATGGAACCTGTGCCGCCTGATTTCGAGGGTGGCTGCAGCGAGGCGCGTAGGAGGTAGAGGACGCCACGCGCAAGGAATAGTGGTGGGAACGCTGGGTTGATTCGTGAAGCTTCATTGAGGGTCGCCGTTGCTTGTTGGAGATAGTATTCTTTTGTCTTGGCCTCGGACGCGAGGTGTCCTTCCGGCGCGACTCGAGGAGCCTCACGACTCTTCCACAGGTACATCCAGCAGAGACAGCTGACCAAACTCAGCTTGTCCCGCTGACTGATGGTCTGGAGAGCGTTTCCACGGATCAGTGTTTCAATGGCATAGTCGACCTTCCTCTGTTTAGCATAAGCCAGTGCGACCGCCATCCAATAAGTGCGAGCCGCATGTTCAGCTTCGAAGAGGTCGCACAAGTCGGAAGGGTCGTCCATCAAGTTCGTCAGGTCAATCTCGACGGCCTCATCTTCTTGATCTTGCACGGGGATGTCGAGGGTTGCCGGCACATCTGCGAATCGCTTGCTCGTGTAGACGCCGTCCGAGGCACCGTTGACCCCGTTGAGGTGGCCATTCTGATGCGCCGACGCCATGGCTTCCTGTAAGGGCTCGCCGAGCCAGAGAATGTCGGCAAGGGCTATTCTAGGGCTGGCGACTTCGTGTGGTATCGGTTCGAGGGTCGCCAAGTTGCGGAAATAGAGGCGAGGTTCGAAACGCTGGCTCACGCTCGTCGCGCGCTGCTGTCGAGAAAAGCTGGCGGGAAGGTAAGTCCAGTACCTGTGATTAGAAGCTCATGCTGGATTGGAAATGGAAGGCAACGAAGGGTCACGTCACTAGCTGCGAGCTGTGATGACGTTCGCTTCGGATTGGAGAGGTGAGGGAAGAGATGCTTGGTTTGGGGGAGCTTGCTTCTCGAAATTCCTGGCCAAAGTATGAGGCTGAATGGCAGCTCGCGAGCCCTGCCAGCAACCCACCAGGGGCATGGGTCCACACCCGGCCGTGTGTCCCTCGTCCCACCAGGGCCAAGTACCAAAGTACCTTTCTCCAGAATCAACCCCGGCTCATCAGGAGCTGGGCCCCAACTTTCTTGATCGACTTCAGTAGAAGCATTTTTTGGAGTAGCTACTTTTATTTCCTTTGTCTACATTTACACTTCTCCTTCAGTCTAATAAAGATAAGAAGGACATTTTACCTTAGAGTGATCCGGCAAACAGCGAACGTTAGCTTCCCAGTTGCTTGAGACCAGGTAATTGACAGCCTTAAGATGTCTTCGATTCAACGGTACTCAAAACCTATAGCAATCATGTTGTAAGAGGGTAATTTGGCTTCCCAAGGTTGATGCACTGGTTGGTGATTAAAATAAATCATGTGCAATGTCTCTAACAATGCAGTGTAGGGATAATGTGAAAAAGTCCCTGACTGTCATGGTCTCTGTGTATCGAAGATTCTCTTGATACGCAGTTTAGGAATATTCAACAGGCCGCTTTGCTTCTCTTTTGGATGTTCAGCGGACTTAAAATACAGATGCTGTTGTGATCATATGACCTGGAGCAGTTCTCACAGGATTGGTCCCGCCCAATCTAGCTGAACATTGGGATATCGATATTTATGTAGCTATGTGGTCCTGCTACCGTCTGCCATCCTACTCCTCGATCTACATATGAGTACCACAACTAGAGAAAGCAATTGCGAGACTTGAATGGCCCAGAAACATGCTGAAGTACAACCTACTATGCTGGGTGATAGCACTTTGTTCACAACTGAGCAGATATGAAAATCGATGCTTGAACAGTCAAGTACGCCAGGTCCTCGGCAATGGTTGTTTTCACTCTTCTAACACTCAACAGCAACAGCACAGTTTCTTCAACACATTCTGTAGCGGTGCTTGTGCGTTAATAAAATGGCCGACGGCCGTAGCTCTGCAATTTACTTCCAAGGCATCCGCAATCTTCTATCAAGTCTTAGCATGGTCATGGTGAATTGGAGACCATGAACTGAGGCAATCCAGGCCCCTGCAGGTAGCATGCGTTCATGGCAATGCACTGACAGTCTCCTCGTCCACATTCCCCCAGCTTCTCCCTGGCTCTGTGACTTTGAGAGCTGGAAAAAAAAAGTCAGTTTGAACCTCCCATAGTGAGGTCACTATCCCCAGTCACCGTTGTCAGCAAGCTTGCGATGCCTCATGACGCCTGTGACCTGACCTCTGGTCCTCTCTACACTCTTCCCTCCCTCTCTGCCTCGCATCTTTCGAAGTCTTGATCTCCTCAACTCAGTGGTCTTGACACAATTCACACCAGTCAGCCAGTGACCCGCCCAAACGCGTATAATCATGGCGCCTCTGCAGTCCCGTGTCAAGCAAGTCAGCATGATTCCCAAGTATGAGGTACGAAGTGATTACGGCACGTCGTGCGCCAACAACAATTGGGACTGTCTGAACACTCCGGCCCAGTTCGGCATCATCTTCAGCGTCATCATCGTTGTCATAACCATCGTTTGGGTCTACTGGTACACAGTCGTCCGACCAAGACAGGAGAGGATCAAGGAGTCTGGCGAGGACGTCGAGCTCGACCTTGGCGACGGCCGTACCATCGTCGTCTCGTCTGGGCCACACCAGAGGACCGTGGTGTTTCGAGACCATCGGCAGCCTACTCCACCGCCGCCGGCATACAGACCTCCCACGCCCGGCAGCAGCTATTTCGTTCCCTCAGGGTATGCGGCGACAATTGAATCTTCTCAGCCCTCCCCACGAGGACCACACGTACAGATCCTGCCACCGCAGACTCCTCCGCAACCTTCTCAGACTCCCCAGCAAGCCCCACTACCGCCGATGAACAATCCTAGCTTCGTCCAAGGGCACCCGTTGCCTGGCTCCTACTCGCAGCAGATGCCTCTCGGCATGTATCCTCCCCAGCTGGTGGTGCCTGGTCCACCACCGCCCCCGCCAGCGATGCTGCGCCCTCAAGCACAAATGCAAGCATACCATGTCATACCGCCTCCTCCGCCGCCTCCGCCACCTCAACCTCCCCCAGCACCAGGTTTCTCGTTCCAAGGACTGATTCCTTCTGCCCCGCCGCCGCCGCCTCCTCCTCCACCACCACCACCCTTGAGCCAGCCACGAGGCCACGGATTCTACCAACACCCACCAGCAACTGTCAGCCACCTACGAACCCGCCCTCCCTCTCCAGGTCACGCATCCACCATCGAAGACGACGACTCGGACCGTGGCGGCTCCTTACCTCCAGCAAGCCGTCGAAGACAGAGCCGATCACGGGGCCGTAGCCCGCCACCAGGAGGCTCGCAATTCACACGTAGTCACACTCCATCCCCCAGTGAACGACGGCGACAGCACGCCCGCCGCCGTCCACGTCCGAGCCCCAGCCGCTCCCCGCCACGCGGTCGACGACCCGAGCGGCGTAGCGGACATGGAGACCAGAAGGATAAGCCTCGTCCTCGGCAAGAAGGAGCGAGCTCTGGCAGCCCCAGGTCAAGCGATACGAGCTACCAGTCATCTACCAGTCTCGACTCCGAGCTGCGCACTGATCTGGCGAGCCTACTGTTGGATGCAGGAGGCCGCCAGCGAGCCCGCGAGACCGAGCGTCTACAGGCGCTGGTTGACCGGTACGACAAGGAGGACGAGGAAGAACGAGCGCATCGAAATGGCAATGAGAAAACAAAGGGACGAGACAAACTGCCTCGACTTCCGGGCCAGCCCATGCGACCCACTAACAGCCAAGCTGAGGCTACCGACACTGTCGCAGCAACGAGCGCTCAACAGCAAGATCCACAACGCAGTCACCGGAGAGACGAAGCGTGCAACAATGAGAGCGGGGAGGACCTTACGAACGCTCCAAAGCGACGCGTCGCATTCCACGAGCCATCTCTAGAAGTCCCAGAGTCTCGAGTAGGCCGTCCCTCCCGACCGTCACAGAGCCCACCCAGAGTCCCAACCCGCGAAGACCTCCACCACGGCGAATCTCGCGTGGGACGCCGTCGGCGCAGCCCTAGCGCGGACGAAAGAATTGTCCAACGACCAGCTGGCCCGGTCCTAAGCGGTGCCGAGTCTCGAATCGGCAGGCCTCAGCCTCCATCACCACCCCGAGAGCATCAAGCCTGGGGTAGAAACAGCCACAGGTTTCCCGGCGTCGGAGAATCACGGGTCGGCGGTCGTCAGGGGAGGAAGCGCCGCGGAACACATCCACCTGAGACGTTTTCCTCAGGTGTGGGCACCAACTACTACAACACACATGACGGAAGCCACAGCGGTCATCCCACAGCCGACGACGGCTGCCTCCTCGGCGTAGCGCAATCCTCGGGGCCGCCTTCGAGCGCTGGCGCAACGTGTGCGACTGGGAGTCAGACATCGAGCGACAGCAACTACCAACGACGGAGAATGGGCCTGACCCCAACCATGCTCAATCGCGATTGGAACCAGCGAGGCCACGAAGACGTGATTCCGTACTTGAGGTCACCGTCAACGGAAGGGTAAGTGATCAAAAAGTCATCCAAGCGAAGATACGACGCTGACCGAAGAACTCTGTCATCCAGATCCAATGACAACAAACGGGTGAGGCGAACTTTCAAACCGAGCTGGGTCTCAAGGCTCGCGACCTTCTTACCAACGATTGCGAGACTCACGACCAACAACGCGGTGGTGCGCGAGGTAGCGGACGACATCGCGGCCGGGGTAGGGACTCAAGAGAGGAGAGAGGAAGCCGCACAGGAAGGGCCAAACATTAGCCACGAGTCACACGACGACGACCAGCGAGCCCATCATCGCCCGCGACCTCCCCAGCACTTCCCAGACCACCACCAGCGCCGCGACGCTCGTCGCCCGCACTCGCAGTGCCCTCGCCAGGGAGCACCACGGCAGCCGAGGTGAGTAGTCAGACACGCCCGAGCCCAACCACCCAGACAGCTGACAATCACCCCACAGGTCCTCCAACGACCGCCACCGCAGCCACGGGCGACGCCCGAGCACGATCCCCGAGGAGCCACGCGAGAGCTTGCAGCTCGCCCTTGAGCACGCCGCTGAGCGCCTAGCAGAGGGGGCGGTCGAGTCGGCACTGGACCGAGCAAGTCACGGCGGGGGAGGCCCAAGAGGCCGGGGAGGCGGTGCTGACCTCATGCCAGGCCAAGATGACCGACGTCGTCGGCGGCCGCGCAGGAGCAAGGAGACGGAGTCCTAGCTGCGCGGCGGGCCAGTGCATCGCATACACGCCGCGCCTCGAAGGTCACAGCAGAAGTGGCGCCCGTGGGAAAGATGTGTAACAACGCGTGACCGGGCCCATTTCACCAAGACTGCCGAGTAGCTATTCTTGGGCCGGGGCCCATCACGGCCGTTTTTGCCGGTAACATCGAGCCTGGGTGGTGATCCGCAACAATTGAAGAATGAACAGGTCGACCTCAAACCCCACGGCACAATGATCGCTGCGAGAGATATTTGCCAGCTGGAAAAGCCCCCAAATAGATCTCGGTTGGCTGTATGCAGGGCGGGGCCAGATACAACTTTGTATCTCATGTAGCCCAAAAATAGCAATATCCGTCAGAGAAAAGCATGAGTGAGGCGCGCGCCCACCAACGAGCTGCTGTGCCATGAATGGCCGCAGCAGGCCGGTATACTACCAGCAGCAGGGTGATCCAACCCCCCCGAAAACTCCGACCCCGATGCTTGTTGTGGAAGCCATGATAGGATAGCATAGATCAGGCGTCAGCGCGAGACACCTATCGGCTCCGCACCCAGACAATAGGCGCCAGGCTTCTCAAGAGTCGAAGCCGTGCCATGAACGTGCAGTGATGCCCGGAAACTTTGCTGCCGTTGGGGGCCAGCCATATCAGTGGTGGATGGCATTTTATGACCCGTTCGGAGTGACAGCTTGATTATCGGTCCACTTTGGGTTTCGAGGTCTGGCGATCGCTCGAGTTGTTCATGGAGTAGGAACCGGTTAGCAATCATCTGACTTTTGGCGAGTGTGTGTGTGGCTCGCTCGTAGAGGACCCGCCTCGTAGGCCGCTAGCCTGTTTATTTCTTCATTGGTCTTCGCTCTGCGCGACGATGAGAGCAGCAGGCGTGACAATTCAGCAAGAAGTCAGGAATGTAGATACTGTGTCATTGCTTTCACGTCGTGAAAGGGTCCCGGTGATGCTGCCACATGGTACAGTGTGCAAGGGCGACGCTGACCGCATCACAGGGAGGCCGACACCTTTGCCCACCCGTCACTGCAAAAGCAATAGAACCGTAATTATGGGTCCACATACCTACATACATACGTCGTGGTCCTGGTCTCGCTGTATAGTACGTAGAGTATTGTTGACAACGTAGAGTTTTCGCGGGGTCACGGCCTGGCCCCTTGTCCCATGAGCCCCTTATCAAGGCTGTGGCACTGTGCAGGATGGAACCATGATTGTCCAACCTGCACTAATAAAGTGGCATCGTGGCGTCGGTGCAAGCAAGACTGCGCCCTTTCATTGCAGGCTCCCGCAGGACCAGGGTTGGCCGTGAGAGGTGGTCACCCCTAATCTATCTGGCTTCAGTCGGGTCGGGACCGCGGCAGGAGACAGGCGGGCTTGGGAGGTGGGCGCACTGAAGCTGCTGATTGTCGCTTGTGGCCCGCTGACGGCCGGGCGTAGTTCGATGGGAGGGGGGTTTTCCGACGTGAGGCTTTTGTAGAGGCTTGGACAACAAAGCCGCCGTTCCTAGGTCCACCTAGGCACCCCGGCGGATGGGTGGCTCTAGTCATCCCCGAGCGAAGTACAGTAGGCGGGTATGACCACAACCTAGTCTGTCGTCGTGGGCAAAAATGCACTAAGACGAGAAAATAATTGCGAATATATGGTTGGCGTCCTGCATTAACCACATCCATCAACGTGGGTTTGGGGTTAGGCAGTCATGCACTTTGAACTTGGCTTACGAGGCGTGGCGTGGCCCGTCGTTCTTTGGCTGAGGAGGTATCGCCCGAATAAGAGGCCGGTTGCATGTATTCCCACCCGCACAGCTGCCCGCTAGCCTTGGTATGCGTAGCCAATGTGACTGTGGTCAAGAGTGACACCCGTGGGTGCGACTCCTGGGACGTGTGAGTACTTACTTACACGACCCCCATATCTGGCACCTCGGCCTATTAGCGCCATCAGCAGAGCGCTTGAACCCAGATCTGGGAGTCGGAACCTCCTCGCCTATCAAGTAGATTAACTGTCTTTTGGTACGAGAGGACGCGGACTTGTGTGCACAGATGGCCGCCCGTGTCAGATTTGCTGTAACGTATACCTCCACGAGCTGAGGCAAACCAGGAAGCCACGCAGCCAAGACACTGCGTCGGAACGGTCGCTTCGTGTCTCTGGTCTCTGGTCCAAGATCCTGAGGGCGGGCAACGACCGTCGATTTTCACAGGCGGACCTGCCGCACAAACCAAGGCCGCGGCATGAGTAAGTACATAGTTGGCCTGTCAAATCGTCTCGAGGGGCGCGTGAAGACTGGTCATCCGCCCGATGGCATCAATCTCGCGCTTTGCCGAGCGACGGACGGTTAAGCCCTCGACAGAAAGCCCGTAGCCGGACAGTGGGACTCGGTCAGAGCGGGGTCAGCATGGCACTCACGCGCAAATCATGATGTCCAAGATGACAGGGTTCCAGTCTCAAGATTAGACCGAGAGGAGGATTTCAGCGTCTCGTGGGGTCCCGCAGAAACCTTCTTTCAGCCCGAGTTGCGACTCGCCGTGACGGGCAAAGCTGGGGGCATGTCGTTGCGGTCCGGCAGGGTACCGTGGCTGGGTTGGATGACAGTTTCGACGAAGCTTCCAAAGTCAAGAGTCAGGCAGTCACTCCCGAGTGATCATAGACCACCGTGACCAAAGTCTGTTAATCTCTGTGTTTGATAAGCTGACTTGGACGAGTGTCGTCGTGTCGTCCCCTCGCCTTGTCGTATGCGGTCTTGCCACCACGCAGGGAAGGCCTGCATCTGTGTGAGGCTCACATGGCGCACCGCCAGACGACTCATGAGCCTTGATGGGCCAACTTCCGACGATCCCAAAAATTGCAAGCGCGCCAGTCCATTACAGGCCGGCCTTACGGGTCTGAGCGAAACGAACGATGCCCGGGGGGTGGCAGGACTATTGGCCGGCTGGCGCACAGGCTGCGCGAATCATGGCGGTGATTGCTGCCTCCAGGGTGCTACGCGACGTGACGCTGGGGCCATTTCAGGCCTGGGTCCGGGTCTTGGTCCAGCTGGTCTGGGCCAGGGTCTGAACACAGCTGCAATGTCTGGTTGTGGGAAGCAGTGAGATCGCCAGTGAGGCGGTCTCACTTTACGGTGGTCGCCTGTCCCACTGGCCGGGTTTAGTGGTTGTGTGAGAGGACGGCAATTTTGGTGATCCTGACGGCTCTGATGAGGAGTGGGTTCGTAATTGTCTGGCCTGCCCTGACAAGATAGTGTAGAGCACCACAGATGATGGCTTGGACTATGTCTGGGCCTTCGGATCTGCATTAGCCGGCCTTTTAGATTGACAGTGGTTTCGACATAGCCTTGGGAAACTTTGTCTAATAACCTGTCGACGCAGGCCTATGTTGCCGATAGAGCGGGCGCTGCAGCAGTCCCGGATGAGGACGAAGACACTGTGCTCTGTACTGTACGGTGCTGCGTGCAGACTGCATTGCATCTCACCCCCAGAACCTTGCCATTGGGGAGGCGGGTGTGGATGTTGGTGGTTGTGGGTGGGTGGTTGTGTCAATGTATCCTTCACTGCAAAGTAATACGACTGGGTAGTCGGGGGTTGCCGTGGATGATGATGGGGGGATGGGGATGGATTGGAGGATGATGAGATCAGGTTTTTGGTCAACTGTGGTTGAACCCAAGGTTTGATGGGATGGGATGGATGCAAGGGGTGGTGATGAAGGGAGCAACAAAGGCAGCGACGGATCCTCACAATTACACAGTAATCAGGCGGGCGTTAAGAGACCAGCAATTAATTTCTCAAGGGGGAAGGTAAGGAAGGCTTTGTCTGCCCTGAAGACAGCTACCCAGCTACGGTACTTAGGTAACCTAGGCGGGTGAGTAAGATGAGTAGGCACGTACCTACACAGACAGCACAAGCACAACCTCCTCGGAGGACCTGGTCTATACGGTACAGTGCGAAACACCAGAGCGGAGTGCTCTCGATGATCTTGGTTTTGGGTTAGCAGCCACGACACTGGGCAAGGCGCTTTGCATGGACGACGTGATCAAGTCGATTCATTGCCCGACATGCGACATGGCACCTACGACATGCGACATGCGACATGCGCCATGCTTCGACCAAAAAAGGCTGTGTTAGAGGACGTCTCCACCCGTTTGCCTGCTGTACTTGTAGGCCCGAACCTAACCTGACCGGCAGCCTTGGAAGTGCTCCGTGTACACGCACGCAGGCTTACCTGCTTGCCCCTTGATCGCCGCTACCAACACCATCACGAACTCTGAACTCTGAAATGCCCGCTCGATCGTCAGTCAAGTCAACTAACTCCTGGTCCCGCCCAGACATGAGTCGCCTCCTCCCTTCCCGGCCGGACTCGGCGGAGCCTCTCGATCGTGACGGCCACCAGCAAAACTGGAGCCACAGCCCAGCCCAGCAGCCCAGCAAGGCATGGCGATGCACAGGCCAAGGTGGGCATCGACAAGAAAAATCCAATTTACGCGTGAGCGATTCTGTCGCGTCACCCTGCTGCAGGCTCTTAATTAGTCTGAACCTTGCAAAGAGCGAGCATGGGAGCTAGCTCCAATTCCACAATCCTGCCTGGCCCACGTCTCATCCAATCCAACAAGACGAGACCTGTCTCTGGCCACATTGTTCAACAACGAACGGTACTTGGGGCTCAACAACTCCTGAGTGGTCAGTGCCATTGCCTGGCCGCCTCGGGTCACATCAGGTTCGATGGGTCTCGGACTCAGAGAGCCGACTATCTAAATAACGAGACCGATGTCGAGGGGCCATGTGCGCTCTCCGACAGTCCGACCGATGTGTGGATGGGTGTGTGTGCCTCTCTCATGGGCGGCGGGACCGTTAAGGATGGGGTCCATGCCGTCACGACATACAAGCCCGCTGCTGTCGGTGACAAGGGTCGGGCTCGTCGACGTCGTTTTGATGGAGCTCCTGTTATCCCGACCGACACTTCCGGCCCTTTATGCCCGGCTGCCCGCCCTTTGGCATCGAGGCACGGTTGTGACTGGTCTTGCCCTGCGTATCAGCTCAGCTCGGCTGCTTCAACACGGTTCGAGACGGCTCGCATCTGCCGCCACCCAAGGGGCAGACCATGCTTGCCTTGCCTTAGTTGAGCATGACTAAATGTGCAGCACTGCACCGACGCCGATCCTAAGCACACAGCCTTTCTGGTGTTGCGCGGTCAAAGTCGGGCGACGAGACGGCTGCAACCTGACGCGGGAAAGAGGAATAAAGGGACGAATGCACTACAGCCACTCACCTCCCAGGCTCCTCCTGCTGCAAGCGCTGCGAGCAATCACATCCCACCCTTTTGTCTTCGGTCCTAGGCCGACAGGGCTACCAACCTGGCCTGCCTGCTTCGGTCTGCGCCCCTGACGATGATATGAGCTCGTCGGCAGCACGGAGGCGTGGGCCTGACAAGACCGCCGCCCGCTGGCTAATAAGCACACAAGTATCAGGTTTGCTGACCGGGTTTCTCCCATACCGCCTTTGAAAATAAGGGAGGGGAAAATAGCCCGAGCCCCTTGCCATTGAGCTACATATGTGGGCGAGTATTGATGCCCTCAACCCTGCACCAGGCTCGCGCGCCCGGGGACGCATTTCAAATTATTGCTAGACCACTGCGGTCACGCACCGCTGCACCCAAAAAGAAAAGGGGGTCTCTTCAGATAAGTATCAATCATGCAGACTTCTCGTCGCACCACCACCACTCAGACACACAAGGGACCGCGATGCCCGATTCCACACACATCCCACAAACGCTGAACCCCCCCGGCCATTGATTGTCTCTATGCTGCCCCACCCAGCCTGCCGCCCAGGCCGCTTCGAATCTCGCAAACGGCCAGCCAGAAACACGTCCCGACTTGATGATATGCCCGCACCCCTACCTCGTTTGGTGGGTGTGTCACACATCTTGCACCTTTTGCGAGAACGGTTGCTTCGGGGCCTGTCTGAGGGGGGTGGCCGGCGGGATGCAGGAGGCACCAATCAGGGACAGGTTATACAGGTTTGATAGTGCATTTTTCCGCAAGCCTTGCGCAAGCTCTCACGGAGCGTCCACTCAGCAGGGAATGATGCCTGGTGCAGCATAACGCGGCGTCAAGCCAGACTCCTCTTGCGTCTTTCCTGGTCTGATGTGAGAAGTCTGAGAGCGCCCAGATGATTGCGACTAGGCCCAGCTAGCTAGCTCCGCGCCCAAGTCGAACATCGATCCTGTCACCCAGCAGTCGCCAACCGAGCCAACCAAACGGCTAGAGGCCCGGGCCTGTAACCGGGGCCGGGCAAGCAGACCAGCTGGAGTTGGAGCCACGATGCTCTCCACTGCCATTAATAACTCGGCAGCTCAGCAGCACGCAGGCGGCGCGAGCCAATGACGGGCGCCTCGACAGACACAACCGGCTATCTAGGCATGGTACATGTGCTTGCGCGTGGCGAAGGCGAAGCTGGAAAGCAAAGCAAGATGAACGAGCTCACGAAGCCGAGCCCCCAGCCACGACGCAATCAACTCGGATCACCAGTGCCCACAGAGCGAGCTGTCGGCGTTGCGGTTGCTTTGCGTCGCGTTGCGTGGCGACACAGCGTCACAGCCTGTCTCGATTGACGGAGCCCCTTTGGGTCGCATCGGCACCGCAACCACGCAGCGCTCAGCACTGCGCCGGTTCTTTTCGGTATCTTACGCCGAAAAAGGGCAAGGCTGGCTCCCAAGTCTCAAACAAACCTTTTGGCTCCGGGGGGAATATACGGAGGTGTGACACGAGAGACCATGTCATCTCTTTTCTTCAGACTGTCAGAGGTGAATCCTGTCGCCTGTGCCCCTTCCTTGAAACCCCGAGGGACCGATATGGGGTGCATTCAGCCTCGTCACAGTGGCCTCGATGCGCCGTGTTGGGCGCTCCGAAATTTCGTGCCCACTAGCAAGTCTCTTGGGGGGGGGGGTCAGATGCCTCGGCGGGATTGCCGTTCGAGACGCTCCCCATCCCAGAACGTGAACCCTGCAGCATCGTGACTTGACTGCATCCGTTCCCACAATACCGGCCATTGAATGGTGCATTTCTGATATGGGTGATGCGTGGATGATGGCTGATGGAACAGGGCCAAAACGCGCACCCTCGGATTTGCAATTTAGTAGCGGCGCCGACATTCGACAGCCCTTTCATCTGATCAACACCCCCTTGGATCCATTCCCCAATCCACCTCCTCGCGGCTGGGGATTGAGGATATGGACCCGGTCCCGCGCGGTGGTGGTGAGGGTTCTCTGGATGTGGAACGCAGCAGGATCCAGGGCTTTGGCCCGGCAGATATCGCCATCCCTCCTGCCCTCTTGATCCTTGCCCAGCTGGTCATGTCTCCTTCTCCTTGCCTTGGTCACGGTATCCCTTCAACCCCTGAGCCATGCCGAAACCTACAGATCCGTATTAGATCCCCCCTCATACGAGACCCAGCCACGTGCCGATTCCGATGTGGTGGGAAAAGAGGATGCGCCTCTAGGAACGAGATGACGAACGTCAGAAGGAGATGGGAGACGTCAGGGCGACGGGCTTAGATTCCTGGACGACCGTGGCTCCGTCGGCCTACATGTCCAAAGTTGGAATTCCAGCTTGGGATCGGCCAGCAACCAGCGACGGGGTCGTTTCCCACGCCTGCGCAACCCGACCCACACCCGCAGGCTTGCTGACCACTTTCTATTCAGAAGGGCCTCCAGGAACGGGCACAGCCCGCGCTAATCGAGGCGACAACGGGCGCGGGTCTGCCGACAAAGTTTCACTTGTTCCACGGCAAAGACAGCCTGATGAAGCAGGAGAGCGCAGAGGCCGCTAAGTAAAGGTTGAGGGCCCGTCCCAGAGCCAAATGACCCGCCAACAATCGTTACGGGGGCCGGGGTAAAATACGAAATGCCCAACAGAGCGCCTTTTTTTTTTTTACGACTCCCTCTCTTTCTTGTGCCCCTCCCCCCACCAGGCCTTGGCCTTGTCCAGAGTCGGCATCGCACTGTCTTTGCGGTCTCCCTTGTTCGCACATTTTCGATGCTGTGCATCCTTGTTCAATACTATGTATATCCAACGAAACGCATGCGGCAGAGTCAACCTGGCTGGGCCCGTCCGTAGTCTCTAATGAGCGTGGGAGTCTGGAGTTTGATTCTGATTGAAATAGGGTTGGTGTGGATGGGTACAGACTTCCTTTCATTACTTTTTTTTTCTTTTTGAGAACCGTGTTGTACTGTGCAGGAGGCAGGCGAGCGATTGTACCCAAAGTATCCCTGGCAAACTTGACGCCATTCCGCCAGGCACTTAGGGGACAATGACAGGTCAATGTCTGACTGACCGGACAACGACAGTTGCCTGCAGTCAGTCCTCAGACCACTCACTCAGTCCAGTCCAGTCCAGTCAGTGTGGACTGTGCCGAATCAGATGGCCATGTGCCACAAAGAATATTGGGTAGCGTTCGTCAATGCTGACCTTTCTGCCCACTGCCATGATCTTCGTCAATCAATCAGCCTATGGCCGTAGTTTCTGGATCAGACAGCGTCCATTGGCCTGAGATCCATGGGATCGGCCGGTGGGCACAGTGTCAACCACTCGATCCGGGCCTCTCCTCGGCTTGCACCGTCGAAGTCAGCTCGGTCCACAAGTCTCCCCTCCCCTCCTCCCCTCTCACACCCCCATCACCCTCGGCCAAAGTATATATGCTATATACGTACATATGTAAGTACGTACCGCCTACATGGGGTTTATTGCACCGTGGCCTGTCCTGTGCTCTCCTGTCCCGAGGTCTACAGTAGTGTCTGCCCCGTTCAATGTACATGTGCAGACGACAGGATGACGGGTGGTGACCGCCAAGGGGAACAAGAACAACCCACCCCAGGGCACAAGCACACACGGGACCGATTCTCCCTTGTCCAGGGAAGACCAATCGTTCCAAGTAGACCATGTGTGTACTGTGCATATGTGTCGAGGCTTGCAACCGGCCCGAGAAGGGCTGGACAACTGTCCTGCCCTGTCCTGCCCTGTCCCCTACGGCATCCGGGTAGGTTGAGACCTGGCGGCACACGAAAGCGTCAAGGCAGATGAGCAAGTCACCAAACCAGCACAAGCACCGGGACCGTCAACGGCAAGAGGCAAAGACACCGCCAACAACAGCTAGACGAATGCATGCAGGCATGGCCGGGAAGGGGAAGCGATGTCTCTTGCCTGTCTGGTCTGGTCTGGTCTGGTCTGTTGTGCTTGCTTGCCCGTTCGTTTCGTAGCTCTCCCTCCACTCCACTCCCACCCCCACCCCCCGGGACGTGCAGGGGAGGGGTCGCATGACATAGGGAGGGAAAAAGGGAAACCACAGCAGCAGAAAGGGTCACTGTCACTGTCACTGCCCACCCCCGATCCCGATCACCGCCCAGTCGGGGCGCCAGAGTCAAAGCGGACAGGGCAAGGGCAGCAGGGGACATAGGGACATTGGGACATTGTGGAGGAGGCACAGAGAGGCGACCAGGGGGGGCCGGGCCTGGCAGGGCCCCAGAAAAAGATACTTGGCGCAAACGTAGGTCAGAGTACGTACATACACATCCGTCCAGCCCAACCCAATCCAATCCAGGCCGTGCCTCGTTCCTTCCTTTCCACATCCACATTCCCTGTCGAACTGGAACTGGTTCTGGAACTGGCACCACACTTGACAGAGAGTGAAGAATGAAGCAAATATACGGACTAATGTGTACGGTAATGGCTAATCTCTCTTTTAATCTTTCGGCCTGCTTCAATTGTGACGCTTTCCTTCGTCTTTCCCTCCTCTGGTGACCAGACTTCAGAGCTGTTGTCGAGCTAGCCCTTTTCCCACCCCATCCCAGTTCTACCTCACCGTTGCTCGCCATCCACCATTACATTACCATCACCATCACCACCCCATCCACTCTTTATTTCGTGTTGAAGTCGACCTTCTCGCCCGCCTCCACCGCACTTCGTGTCTGGCCCCTTCAAGGCTTTCTCTTTGCTGTCCTCCCGATCCTAGTCTGGCTCTAGTCGAGCTGCTGCAGGGCCCGCCCTTTCGTGAAGACCAAGCTCTCGCCCGCCACGACAGACCAACCTCCCGGACTTCTCTCTCTCCTCTCCAACCAGGTCCTTTCCGAACCGAGGAGGCTTCTTTGGGCGTCGAGCTCGACCGAACGGACGATTCCTTTCCAGCAAAAGACCACGAACAGGCAGATATCGAGGTTCCCGTGAGAGGGACGGCTTCTCGTGGTGGGGCAACATAAGTTGGGTGAAAAACGTCACCTGGTCACCTGTTGCTGCTGGCTCCCACCCGATAACCAGCTGCTCTGTCACTGTATTCAGAAAGTGCAAACAGTGAACAGCCCCTTGGGGATGTCATTGGGCTACCTCTGACTGGGCATTGACTCAAAGTGAACAATAGCAGGTGGTGCAGGGAAGCTTTGGACGTTGGTCCAGTGGTGAATAGGCCGCCAGATCGTGTCGACAATACCCTCGAATGACCAACCACGACCGATAAGACAATACGAACGGAAACCCCACGAATTTTTGACAATGGTCGATCGACTCGGAAACTTCTATACCACTTAAACCACCGGACCCCTCGAGCCACTAAGGCCTCTCTAAAGACCAAACGAACAATTTCACCCAATTTTGTCGACCGCTCTTCTGCGCATAATTCCATGTCTTCGACTTTGACTGCGACCATTTTAAACAACGGCTTCCGTTTCTCCCCTCCACGATCCTCGAGTTGCCAGAACCGAACACCTCTTTCTTCAAATCGATTTGCAGGCAAGGTTTCACATCGAGCAACAAGCAGCCTCGGTAATCACCCTGGTTACAAGATGAGTGCCATTTACCATGGCCCTCAGGCGGTAGCATATGAAAGCCGCCTGCCAGCCCATGAGCATCACACTCTGGCCCAGATCGAGAGATCTCGGCCTTACGCACAAGAAGTTCACAATGGCGTGGACAACTACGACAGACGCCCTTCACAGAGCCACTTCCAGCAGTACCAACCACAGATTCCTCCACAGGCACGACATCTGGTCAATTCGGCATCACACCCTGGATCGAGGCTCCCAACCCGACCCTCGACACCGAACTCAACCCATTCCAGTCATCCAGCCTCGGGCACAAATTCTGCCAATGGAGATGCCCAGTCTATGGTCCTGCACAGCCTGCAGGTCCCTACATGCATAAGTCCAAAAGGAGGAAACTTGGCAGATTTTGCTGCACAGGTATGTTTGGCCCCAGGCGTATCAACGAGACCAGCCCTGATAGCTAACGCATTTCTATAGTTGACTTGTCTCTTCTGGTTCGAGTCGCCCAAAATATTAGAAGCTGCTGAGACAATTCGAACCACCCCCAAGGAAACAGCGTTGCCGCGTCTCGCCAAGACTGCTTTCCCAGCTGAGGCTTTCAAGAAATGGGTTCAGACGGTCCTGTCCACCACGCAAGTCACGCAAAACGTGATATTGCTGGCTTTGATGTTTGTTTACAGGCTCAAGATGACAAACCCATCTGTGAGAGGGCGACCTGGGAGTGAGTATAGGCTGCTGACCGTGGCTTTGATGTTGGGCAACAAATGTAAGTGAAACAGTCACGGCTATGTCAAATTCATGAGTCCTGACAGCTGCTGACTGTGACGAATAGTCTTGGACGATAACACGTACACCAACAAAACTTGGGCCGAGGTATCAGGTATCTCTGTACAGGAAATCCACGTTATGGAGGTCGAGTTCTTGAGCAACATGAGATATGCTTTGCTTGCGTCGAAGGAACAGTGGGAGGAATGGCTCGACAAGCTGGGTGCCTATTTCGAGTTCTGGGCGCGTGTGACCAGGCCGGCATCCCCTGCTATGATACCACCATCGCCGACGCTATTCATTCCGTCACCCACGATCGGGAGGGGCTACTCCCCTTTGCCGTCCCCGACAAGTTCTCTTCAGGCCACGCAAGCCCTTTTCACTTCAAGGTCTCCGAAGTACTCGCCTCCTACCCTCTCGTCCAATCACAATGCGGGCTACCATCAACAACCTCTTTTCATGTCGAGCAACAATGGTAACAGCGTTTCGCCCCTGGCGAACAGGCCCGATCTCGGCAACAACAGGAAGAGGTCTTGGGACGAAGAGGCTGTCGACCCTCCAGCGAAGCGTGCTTACAGGGCACCTTCGCAGTTGACAGGTCCCTTGATGTCATCTTCGACCCCGAACACGAAACCGCCCCCAGACCCTCGACGTCTACCTATTCCAAATCTCACACTAAACACAGCACACCACGCGCCACCTGTGACTCAGTCCCAGTACCCATCGGCCGCATACTCGATGCCACAGGCCGTCACGCTTTCCTTGCCTCCACTCGAGCCTGGAATGCGAGCCATGTCGACCGTCTATGCGCCCCCGACGACTTCTTGGGCTCCCACAAACAGTGGCTCGTCGCAACCGACCATGCCATCCGCCCCAGTTCTCACCACGCCGACCTCGCACTATCCTCCCACGTCGAACGCGGCGTATGGCACTCCCACGAAGCGCCTCAGTCCGATTAACACCATCGGGACAGGGAACTATAATGGATCCTCTCCGCTGCACGAGCAGTTCCCTCACAATGGTTTCGCAACCCCAATTTCCCATTCACCGTCTGTCTACCTGCAGCAGCGCGACAGTCCTTACCGACCAATCCGGCACGTCCACACTCTCCTCAACCCGCCACCGTCTTCCAGCTTGCAGGGGTACCACCTCCCAGCCATTGCACCGAGCCAGATGCACTACCAACCAATTGGCAGGAGGGACGATTATCGTACCGGAATCGTGCCCGAGTACCGAAATCAGCCTGCTTATGCTGGTAATCCACGGAACCAGGGCATGACACCCGTACCGTCGGTGCCTAGCCAGCAGCGATATCCGAATCTGGTTAATTAGAAGTATGCCGGATCTCGCGATTTGAGGCAGCTCAGCTATTGGCAGCCATGGCCCCCATGCGGAACCATGGGTAGCCGGCTCACGTGGCCACCTCATTACGGTCCCGTACCTTAGTGGGATGGCTTGTAATTTTACATGATCACATCATGATCAAGACATTCGCATCCGCATTCGCATGGATCAGGCGTTCATATGGAAGGGAATCATGCGCAGCAAAATTTGCATCGGAAGCGCAGAGCGTGAGAATCAACGCGCGCATGAGTAGCATAGCATTGTGGGCTTTGCAAACGATCTTTGTCCGAGTACCACGGCTGAACCAATTCATGATGGCTCAATGAAAGGATGAAGAAAAAGGATCGTTTTGCATTTCGGGGCACGAGCCCTCAGATAGAATCTCGACCAGCCGGACGAAGGTTTGGCTGGTAGTTACAGTCTACATCAAGAAGACTGAACACCCGTGAAGGGAAATACAATTGGCATTCAGCTAAAATTGCATTACTTCTCCATACTTGTGTTTACTGTATGCTGCCTACGCGTGAATGACTCGAAGGTTTTTCTAATTGTCAAAGAGAAGTGATCATTTTAAAAAGTGACGACATGTGTCTGGCCGAAAACGTCCACCACCCATGAGCCAAGAGAGCCCGCCAATTCCGTTGCAGCTTGCACTATCCTTCGTCTCCTCCCGCGCCTCGCCCACTCAATGCCACAAATACATCGGAGTCTAATGTAAAACAGGATCCCACACCTGTGCCGCCCTAAGTCGATGCTTGTCTTGCGATGTAGTTGATCTAGCTTTGAACGGGCCCAACTAGTTTTGCCCCAGCCAACATAGTCCCCCGTATCACCACGTCCGGTTGTTTGGCACGGGATGAGGGATAGCCGGATTTGATGGTCGACTTGATACTACAGAGGAATCATGCTGACTAGACATTAGACTCATACTGGCATTATAAAATCGGTACTGACTTGAGGGAGACAGTAGTGGCATGTGTGGTCGGCCCCTCGAACTTTTCGCGTTGTCTAGTCCTTTCCTCTGATCCTGGCTACATTTCCCAAGAGCATACATTCGCGCTCGTGTGCCTTCGGCGGCATTTCTTGAGGTACTCTGGTATTTTCTGCTTTGCGAAAATTTGCCACGCCAGAATCACCCCATCAGACCAATAGTTAGCGTCCCTTGCTTGTCTGTTTACCTTGTTTTCCCGTCTCAGACAGGCAGACAGGCCGCAAACTCTTGCCTCGGTTAACAACTTTTTTCTTTTTCCTGTCGGTGTGGGCGGAAGAGACACGGCACTTTCGGTATATCGACGGTGTGCATTCCCCGAGACAATGTGGCTTGCGAATTGGCACGAGAGATAGCCGAGTCTTTGCACTTGCTTTTGCCCAGGGCTTCCGAGACCCTTGACAGCTGTCAGAGGCGCTTGGCATATCGCTCTCGAACATTCTTTTGTCCCATAGGTTAGAGCCCTTGGGTCTGCTCCGGTCAGTCTTGGAAGATTGAAAATCCAGGTGGCTCATATTCGGGATGATAATAGACAAGCATAGATCCCCTTGCCTAGGCACATCCTGCTTCTGTGAAAGCATACTTAGGCCACAAATGGAAACGAGGTGAGTCAGAAGGAAAAGACAAAGCACACATTGCAGCTGATTTCAAAGTTGACTAGAAGCCTGGGTCATCAAGATCTCCTGCGGCTTGAATGCATACACCCTGAGCAGATGCCCGGATTCGGCACAACAACGTTCCCCGGTACTTGTGTACAATTGCGTTTCCTGCTACGATGCTGTGGCACGCAAAGAACAGTGATCCCCTTGCTAGTCTGTGTAGGAAGATCGTCCAGGAAGAGATGCCAGCATGAACAGATGGAAATTACTTTCTACGTTAATATTTCATGTGTAGTTTTGGAGACCTTTAGCAGGTCAGTGCATATCTCCTGTCCTCGAACTACCATTAGCAATTCTGAACTCCTGTGAATCGCTATGACCATACATCTGGATACCTATTGACGATTGGGCCAGCTAAATCAAGACATAATTTGAGATCAGGAATTCGAAGTAGCAAGCAGTTCAAATTGCTTGTGGTATCTAATTCCAAACCCTCTTATAATCTACAACCGTTGATGTAACTCTCAGTTCGCAATGGACAATATGTGGTCTGTAATCAAGTTCTAGCTTCTTCTAGTTGCAACAGATCGACTGTTGGCTGAGGCTGAAGTTGCGTGGCATTCCCTCTTTGGACCGTCCTCCGGTCAGTCCTCTCGGTTTTCTTCAAGCTGCATACTATCCAAGAAGTCTGTTCTCCAATGTCCATAAAATTTACTCAGGTCTGTGACGAATGACAAGACGCAAAACGCACTGCTCAGGGGGTGTAATTAGCCACTCACTCCTTGCCAATATTCTTCAAAGAGACCCTGCGGATCGGGCTGTGTCTTACCCAGCGAGACAAGCAATGATGGCTCCGGCCCAAAACCAGGAGAGAACTTCATAATTGCTAGCCGCGGCAGAGAAATTGACAGCTATGGCCAGATCACCAACGCAGAAGAAAGACAGGACAATAAACGCCCAGATGACGGCACCCCGTCGCTTGTGATACAGCTGGCGAGGGGAGCTGCGTGCAGTGACCTCGTTCGAACTAGCGAGCATTGAATAAACACCTATGTTTAAGACAGCCCCAAAAAGGCCCTGCGAGCCTGAATTAGCATCTTGTCGAATTAAGTAGCAACCAATCGTCACATGTTACTCACAAATGCCGATGTGGCCCAAGGCAATGTGGCCTCTACTTGGAACGGGACATTGAAATCCATTGGGTTGAAAATGAAGAAAAAGGTTCCGGCGCAAAACAACCCGAAATGGCTGAGTATGGAAAGAAGGTGCACAAGTTCCCACCAGAAATCGTCTGTCATGTTTTCATTGCTAGGGATAATGTTCATTTTTTTTAAGATTTCAGGATTGATCAGCTTAATTCAACGTTGCCGAGAGAAAGAACAGGGAGTGATGCTCATGTGGGAGAATCAGGCTTCATGTACGGTCCAGGAGCCAAGATGCTATCTACCTTGGCATGCACGCTGCCACATAGAGGCTGGCTGTGCACTGAGTAGTGCTTACTCTGTACACCATAACACTACTAAGAGCTGTGAGCGAGTTTTCCGTGTGTTTTCCAATGCGTATGCCCCTAAGGAAAAATGCACCCAGAACTAGCTATACTAACAGGCCTAAAGTACATTTATCACTTTTTGACCCACTGGTGCCTTTTTCCGTTCCACAAAATCCTCCCATTCGACT
This sequence comes from Diaporthe humulicola, assembly GCA_038088545.1. Lineage (NCBI taxonomy): Eukaryota > Fungi > Ascomycota > Sordariomycetes > Diaporthales > Diaporthaceae > Diaporthe > Diaporthe humulicola. Next base: position 519,733 of record JBBWSL010000019.1, read on the forward strand.
CCTTCACAGGTTACAGCTATTTAGGCCTAGAGAAGAGACCTCAGATGCTGGGATTACTTGTCAGTTTAGGACCTTTCAAGAGTTTTAGTCTTGAGGGCATCCTGGGAATAGACGCACATGTAGACTTCCTAGATTGTCGCCGGTCTTGTCGGCATCGTGAGGCGAAAGAATCACTCCGGCTAGCTGCTTTTTGCTAGTTTGCAGTTTCATGACTTGCTGTAGGGGCATCGTCAGTACTGAACTTGGAGGACTGGTATTGGGTAAAACCCTACCTCTTCGAATGAGTTCCTGATATAGAACCGCACTGTAGTCACTTCGCGAGTCTGGCCTAGTCGGTGAATCCTGGCAAGCGCTTGCTCCTCGAGTGTGGGATTCCTGGAGTCTCTTCATCAGTTGTCAGGATATGTATATGGAATGAGTCTCAATTTACCAATGAGGCTCCATCAGATATGCACGTGAGGCCTCAGTAAGCGTCAATCTGTTTTGATAATTTTAGCTCTGTCGCAACGCGGTCTGATGGCCAAGGTTCTTACTCACCCAACCGCACCACATGACAATGTGAGTAGCATGACACGGACTGTGGGGTCCTTCCTGAATTTCTCGACCACCTTCTGTCTATCCTTCTGCAGCACCTTGCCGTCGAATCGAACGCATGGAATAGAAGCTTGCGCGAGCCCGGCTTCGATGAGCTCAAGAGTGAGCCTCCAAGTGGAGAAGACAATGCTAAACGCTGTTAATAAGAGATTAGGGGAAGGGGCTGACTTAAATAGATTGAGACTTGCCATTTCTCTTCTTGAGGGAGACCTTGTATGTCAGTCACCAGCGCCTCTATCTTTGAAGGCATCCTTAAGGTTGCTCCCGGCTGTTGCATCACGAGCCCGGGATGCTCTTCCAGTGCCTCACCGCTGAGAGATATCGGCGCATCTGGGCAGGACGGACTGTGGCCGCATTTGACCTTCTGACTTGACTCGTGGAGATGGCTGTAACATTCCGCGCAGCAGAACTTCGAGCAACGGAAGAAGCGTGGAGTCTTCTTAGAGTCGATAGAATCTTCCAAGAGGGCTTCAGCCAAGCCCAGGTGGGAGGAACATTCCATGCAAACGATCGGTCTCATCTCTCGCTGGCAGTTGAATATTTCTTGTGCAATCAAATGCCATGGTTGTGTCTCCTGTTTCTTGTCTATTTCGGCGGCGGCGTGTCTAGAATGATAGTGAAGTCCAAGATTGCAAAGCAGCCTCATCGACTCAATTTGTTGCAGGACATTGACAAAACCTCCATGGAAAGAAGAATCCGAGACCTTGTAGAGAGCTTCGTCAATGCTCACAATGGCTCGGTCGCGGTGTTTATCGTAGAGTTCCTTCTCTTCATTGTGAAAGTCCACTGGGCAGAGTAGGTCATGTCGGTCTGGGAGTGAGATAGTCTTTTTTGGGCGGCGAAGTACCAAGCAAGAGGACAGGTATTTTAGCCTCTCGATAGCACTCTTTTCATCTTCTCCAGACTTCCACAGGGCGGATATGTGTGCTTTGAACTGCTTAGTGTCATCGTATGGATACGCCTTGATGAATTTCAACAGAGATGCGAGATCGTCTAGTCGGTTCTATTGTTACGAAATGATTAATAATTCAATGATTCAAGAGATCCGGCGGAATATTCGGCTTTTGGCTTACCTGCACGGGAGTACCAGTCACGGCCCAACGAGCTACCGCATCAATATGGCATACGGCACGAGACATTCTAGAGCGCTCGTTCCGAATGAAATGTGCTACTATTGTCAATGCTGTGTGCTTTCTTGGCGAAATCAATACTTTGACTTCGAAGATCGTACCTTCGTCAAGGATTACTCTATTCCAACGCTTTGAGAATAGCACAGAATTTCTTTTTTGGTGCCCTTCTTTCCAATCCGCGGACACGGTTTGGTAAGTCGTGAGAACGATACTCAAGCTTTCAAGGTCCTCGAGGTCAGTGATCTTAGACTTTCCGTGATGAATCCGGAAGCTTATGAGATCCCCTATAGTGTGTCTAGCCTTAATTAGCAAAGCAACCAAAAGAACTTGAGGATCATCTTACTCGCGAATCTGCTCTTCCCAGCTCCCCAGAACTAGTCACACAGTTAGAATTTAGGTCACAAATACCTTGTCTTCTCTTTCTTTTTCCAAGAATTGGTCGGACTCACGTGGAGGTGGTACAATAATCAGACTAGCCCCAGGCTGACGACGGTGACTTGTTGCGTGCTGACTCCCAGAAGCAGGGGAATTGGCTACATCAAGGTCGGCCGCTATGAGAGAAATCATTGTCAATGTTTTACCGAGGCCCATTGGATCTGCGATAATACCGCCCCGGAACACCGGCGGTTCGTCTCGCTGGCCAGTTCCAGTGACCATATTGGTGAAGCTTTTTGAGAGGATAAGCGTTCAGGACCAAAGAGACAAGTTGTTGTGAGATATCTTTTGTACTTACACCAATCCCAAATGATCGTGTGTTGTCTTCCAGACATCATTTCTAGCTGAATCGAAGGCCCAGCCTTCTTCGCGTAAACACATAAAAGTCAAAGCTTGTTTCTGGTGTCTAAGGCACTCATAATCAGCACAAAACTTGGTTCTGCCGATTTGAATTTTGTACGAACCTCTTCAAACTGGTTCGAATCCCTCGGGGTTGCTGGTGCTCGTGAAGTTCATCATGGCTGCTTATCAAGTCAAGTAGATCAGGCTGTTCGGCCACTGTTTCAAAGCCAACGAGACGAGAGGTTCGAGCCAAGAATTCCGAGAGCAATGGACATGAAGACAGATCATGAGAAGAGAGCCTATGTGGGTTGCAATATCTGACTCCTTGGTGATCGGTGTGGTGTGGATCTTGAAGATAGACTTCGTAGGCCTCGAAGTAACTGCCAATCTCATCGAATAAGTCAAGCGGTCCGTACAGTGTAATTTCCAGATGACACTGCCTTTGGGAACTCGTCTGGTCATGTGCCTTCGAAGATCGATCCAATTCGACGACACACAAGACATCGAGCTGTAGTGAAGCCTCTCCTAGAATACCATGTACCATTTGAATATAGTCGCTGGAAATGTGACCTTTGATGTCTATTCTATCTCCAGTTCCCATGAAGGTGGGTGGACCTTCTTCTGGTAGACTGATTGAAACTGGAAACTGCTGAGGAATGCTGAGACCTTTCAGCCGGTGACATCTAGCGGAGATGCTCGAAACCTATAGACAATAAGTCAATACAATGTACCAATCATGAATCAAGTATCATGACGGAGACTTCCATACCATGCCAAAACAGACTATCTCCTTTTCCGTGGGGTGAGAATAAGACCGTTCTACATCTGGAACTTGTGCATTTCCTGAACAGTTGAGATTACATTCGAGATGGTCCGAGACTGTTGGTCCTGTAAGCCGGACTATGCCAGTGTCGTGTTGTACATTCTGATAGTTCTGTGCGTTGAAAGGATAGCTCATATAGTTTTCCAAGTAGGACGTGTGCGTTACAGCTTGCGACGGTTGGTAAATATTCAGCTGACTCGATGATAACGCGTGGTATGCCAGGTTCGAATATTGACCAGAAGGATCGGCAACAGGAAAGGTCATCTGCGGATGCGGCGCAACGTAGAATCTATTCCAGCAATTTTCCGTTTCACCACCATATTGAATAGCCGTCGACTGGCCGTTGTTGAAAGGATGCCATGGCTCATGCTGCCCTGATGCAAGGTTGTGGATGTTGATGCTTGGATCTGGAATGGTGGTAGCATTTATGCCCGGCATATCTCCTATTGTTGAGTAACAAGGCCATTGCGTGACTGAGAGAGGTGCCAGCTCTCTACTTGGTGCCGGGAAACTGGGGGGCTGCGAGAAGTGATAGGGCTGTGGCACCTGAACTTCACAATGATCATCAGCGAGGCGGCGTCTCTTTGCGACCGGGACATACGGATTCTGATCATGGTCCATGATCAGATGAATCAAGGGCACTGAGTTAAAAGAATACGGCCTTTGTCCATGAGAAACAAATTGAAGAGCAAGAGCTCATTTGGCTTCCCAGGGTTGTCAACTGAGCCATCTCACCGGTCTGCCAAGTCAAAAATTTCGAACCAGGCGACGGCTGCCTCCCTTCACACGTTACACCACGTCACAAAACAGGGGCAAATAAACGGGGCGACAGTACATGGTTGGTTTGTATTATGCGGCGCAGCTGTAGGCTAATGCAGCGATGGGTAGCACAACGGGGGCTGGGTCCTATTGCATGCACGCACATATGTAAGCCAGCGTGTTTCTTCAATCGCCGAATTCACCAAGATCACTCATGTTCAGACAAACCCTTTATTGGGGACTAGAAATCTATGCCTTTCTTCAGTGTTGTAATCTGGTCTCCAGTCTCTTCACCACCGCCCGAGAATCCCATCATGTCGCTCAAAGCACCACCAGCAGCCCAAGCTCGGCAGACCATGCACACTGCTTTCAAGGAGCTCGAAGATACCGTCACGATGGATGACTCGAGAGCCTTCCGTAATTACACTCTTTCACGTGTGCGGAAAGAGGCGCTGGATATAGAGAATCAGCTGGCTGCACGGGGGTCACTACGAAACATGCGTCGACTGATGCCGTTGTTTACGGCACTTGAGCATTATTCCAAAGCAATCGATGTGCTGTGTAATGGAACTCCATACATGCCTTGGATATGGGCACCCATTACCTTGGTTCTCCGAGTTGCGTCTGAGTATGTCGAAGCATTTGAGAAACTTGTTGAAGGTTACAGCCGAATCGCAGCCTCATTACAACGCTTTGAGTTGTTGGGAAACGCGTTCAATGGCGACTCTGAGTTTCAGCAAACCCTTGCCATATTCTACGCCGACATTTTGGAGTTTCATAAGCATGCTTATAAATTCGTTCGTCGGAATGGTTAGTACTCAACCACGCACCTTGGATTCTTATGATAAGTTATGTGCTCTAACGATCATAGGTTGGCGGCTCTTGTTTCTCACTTCGTGGGGCCGGTTCCAAAGGCGGTTTGATAACATCCTGGAGAATATGAAGCGACATGAGACTTTGATTGATAGGGAAGCGAACGCTCGAAATATCTCAGAAGCAACCAAGATCCGCAAAGAACTCATTGCCTGGAAACAGGAGAGTCTTGAAAACATTCATGCCCAGGACAGGCAACAGTCGGCGAAAGAGTTCATGACCATTATATCTTGGCTGCAAATAAACGAGTCCGATCAACTCAGCATATTTGAATCCATGTACGAAATATTCTTCCCCGTTTCACAATATCCTGCAACACCCACTTGAGACCCGGGGCAGGTGATTAACTGACAAGTATTAGAGCGGGCCAAGGAGAGAGGCATCCTGGGACCTGCACGTGGGTACCTCAAAACAAGCAATTCAGAAGTTGGCTGCAAGATGAGCCCAATACACCGATTATATGGCTATCAGGCAATGCAGGATTCGGGAAAAGCGTAATTGCAACGCAGGTCATTAACTTCATAAAGATCTCCAGGAAGACGGTTTTCCACCATTTTTGCACCTACGCATCAGCTGCATCGTCAACTTACGACCAAATCCTGAAGTCACTCCTCCACCAGGTCCTCCGTGAAGATGCGGAATGGACATCGTATGTCTATAACGACTTCATTCTGAAAAGGAAACCAGCGACAGTTCCCAATCTAGAGCAACTGCTGCGAACAGTCTTGACGGGCTCACTCGAAGCGATGGGCAATGTCAAGTATATTTGGATCGTTTTGGACGGCGTCAATGAGCTTTGCGAGAGTATGCAGATGCGCTTGCTGAGCTTGATAAAGCACATTTCAGGCTCTTCCACCAGTGGTGGTGTTTGCTGCAAACTCCTGGTCTCGGCCCGCTCGTCAAGGACAATAGCCCAAGTACTCGCGAAGAAGCCGAAGGTTTCACTTACTGATCAGAAGCCGGAATTGACCAAGGCAATAGAGGAGTATTCGCGTCAGAGGCTGGAGCTGCTTGGTGACAGATTTGAGCAGTTGGGTGTTGAGACACATGAAATAAACAAGATAGGACGCAAGATTGCCGAGAAGGCAGATGGTAAGCACTGCTTTCGTCCGCGGAACCAGCCTGGTCCAATAGTCGTTCTCAACTCATTTACAGGGATGTTTCTCTATGCTCGACTGGTCATGGACTACCTCAGCTCCAATATCTTCCTCCACCAAAAAGAATTGAGAGATTCCATCGATCTTCTTCCGAAGGAACTTTCCGAATTGTTAGTACATGTGGATCCAAGCTTTGAGGCAACAACTAATTGTGATAGTTATCGCAAAGTTCTAGCCCAGATCCTGGCGCCACTTGATACAAAATCTGTGGAGCATATCAAGTGCGTTCTTAGTTGGCTAACGTTTTCGAGGCGCCCTTTGAAGAAGCATGAGCTATTGTCAGCGGTGTCCTTTTCCTCGGGGGACCCTGATGTTGAACGCTCCGCACCTGAGTACATCTTGAGCGTGTGCGGACCGTTGATTGAAGAACGGAATGATACCACGATCACCTTCATTCACGTATCGGTACAAGAGTAAGGATTAATTCCAATAGGGGGAATTTGTTAAGACGTTAGAACTGATTCCGTAAACAGTTTCCTTCAAAATACTTCTTCCAATCTGTTCATCGAAAAACAAAAGGCATTGCAACAACATTGTCTAGCCGCCGTCACGTGCCTTCTCTCCAGCTTCCATCTTCTCGATGACACCACTGGCTATAAATATAGATTGATTGTCAGAGGATTGTACGATTTCCATCTGTACGCATCCGAGTATTGGGCGGACTACTTGCTGGATGAAGCCGGATCTCATGACGGCCTCCATTTAGACTCTCAACTCTATCAACTCGTGATCTTGTTGTCTTCACGTTTGGAGAGGCTTCTTGGGCCTCAGAAAGACCCAGAAGATCCGTCTGAAGAGGAATCTGACCCACGCTGGCATCGAATCAGAAGCTATCCCCGAGTCTATAATCATGTGAAGAGATCATTCCAGGCAAGATCACTTGAACAGCTGGAGGGGGGTCTGAAACACCGAGACGGTCAGCTCAACCTTGATTGTGAACAACGTTTTGTGTGCGAGAGCTCTGAGCTGAAATTTCTAGCCAGGTAATGACCCGAACCAGGATAATGGACGCGCAACCTCAGTGGAAGGAGCTTCAGTATTGCTTACTTGTTACCAAGAGGCTGTGGCCCACATCCTTCAGGCACGCGATATTCCTGGCATATCGGCAAACGATCTGGAAAGCTTTCGCACAAGGTCTCGATCGTCAGCTTACACCTGCAGACTCCGGTCATGTCCCAGGGCGACCCTCGGGTTTGAGTCAGCAGAGGCACGAGATGAGCATGAAGTTGCCCATGCCCGCAGATTCCACTGCACCGTTCCATCATGTCAATATCCTGCTTTCAATTCATCTCAAAAGTTGAAGAGACATGTGCGCGAGAAGCACAGTATGGGAACTTCTCGGCGGCAAATACGTCAGCCACACATCAGGGTCCAACGTGAAAGGGATGGTGGCATTACAATGCAATCACCGGCGGGTGAATCATGGAGGCGTACAAATAACGGACCCCAATCGTCACATCATTCCTTTCTGAGCCCACAAACACAAGGACCAGACGACTTCAACTCTCCGCAGCAACAGATTAGCCAACAGATGGCTGCTACCCAAGCGCAAGGATACGTCAGGGCAGCACAAGCAGAGAGCTTACAGAATGTTCCGGAGGAAATGCCTGACGGCCGGGATATGTCGCAAGACCCAGCTTTTAGGGCCATGTTCGCTCAGCTTGACCCTGAACAACGGCAGAAGTTCCGCCAACTGCCGCCAGAAAAGGTTAAAGAGTTGTTTGCCAAGTGGGAGCGCACAGGACTGCTGCGTCCAGGGCAACCACAGCAAGGAGCCCCTATGAACCCAGCAAGCCCAGTGAGCCCAACAGACGGCGCCACGGCTGAGCAGCCAAAAGAAAACCCAATGGACCAATTTCGCGGCGGCAACCCTTTGAATCCTCCACAGACACAGGAGATTATGGACAATATGGACCTGCCTTCGCAGGTGAAACAGAAAATTCCTGGTATACCACCGGATGCTAAGAAATGGGGCCAGTTTAAGGCATGGATCTCACAGACAAACCCCCCTATACCTGACCAGCAGAAACAGAGTCTGCGTGGTATTCAGCTGGATCAATTTAAACGCATGGTCATGTCCCACGGCCAGGGCCCACAGCAACCTGAGACCTGGAAATCCAAGCTTCTTGAAGGTCTGCCGCCCGGTACCCCAATGCCTGAAGTTACCCCTCAGGAGATACAGCAATTTCGAAAGTCACAGAAGAACTTCAAGAACGCACCAGAAGAGCAGATCAGAATGTTCATTGAAAGGCTCAAGACAACTAGAATGCGGCAAGCCATGGGAGAATCATCTGTGGTCAAGCCGCAGTCTCGGACCTGACTCTGTGAGATGAGTGGATTTCATAGCCGGCATTTGGTCTTCCCATGAAAATTTGAATGTTCAAATTGGCCCGAGTTCCAACCGCCTAGACTCCAATACATTGACTTTGAGATCCGCCCGGTTATACTCACTCAAGCAATAAATGTGACATTCGCAGAGAGTCCATTGCACAGCTACTGGAGTGAGACACATTCCCCAGACGTCTGAGCACAGGAAAACACCGTCAATTCCGACACCAAGCTGGCGAGCAAATGTCAACAGTTTAGAATTACCCCTATTTCGCATTCTTACCAGAGTTGGGCACGTTATCACGGTGCTCCAGGGCGAGTGCAAGATTCCGCACGAGATATGGGGTGATGACGGGCAGGTGTCCTATCTTTCGGGTTCCCACAAGGCGTCATGTACCAACGCCTGTCGTCATTGCCTGAATCCCCCTATCACTTTCGGACACAGAGTGTCATATATCCACCCCAAGCAGCTCTACCATCTTCTTCACGCCTTGCCTGTCACCCTCAACGGTTCCTTCAATGTCCCCATCCACCCAACCATCTGTCCAACCACCACCGAAGTCAATCAACCAAGCCTGATCGTCCAAGCCGATAATCACATTACTCGGCTTAACATCCCCCCACACTATGCCGACAGCATGGAGCTTCTCAACCGTCTCGGCGATCTGGCGCGCCCAATTCCTCCGCCGCTCCTCCGTAACGCACTCCAAGCCCTCATCCTGGAGATCCCGCAGGCTCGTCTTAGAGGGTACCCACGCCCTCAGTATCCCAAGCACGATCCCAGAGCGCGGGTGCTTCACGTAGCCGAGGAGCCCCGGCACGCGCAGGGCCGAGGGATCTGGGGTGAGCACTGCCATCTTTCGCAGGCACTCCTCCTCCCGCTCGAGGTTCATATCCCGGATGCCTTCGGGCCGCGCCTTGCACAGCATGTCCCGGCCGTCGACCTTGACGCGGCAGACTGTGCCGCCGCCACCGACAAGCTCCTCTGCTACCACGATCGTGTCCGGTAGGTATTGTGGGAGAGACGTGTCGATCTCGATCTCGGCGTGGTACCCGCCCTGCATGGTGTCGTCTTGGTCGTCTTGCTCGTAGCTCCTTCCGTATGACTCGTTCGAGTTGATAGATACGAGCCTGAGGCCTCCTTCCGTTACTTCCAGGCGATAGTAGGAGGTCTGCGGGAACAAGATGCTGCTCAAGGTCACTGTAGGTTTCGAAGTAGCTGGGCGGTCTGTGGGTGATGTGGTGGTCTCGGCGCAGAGCAGCTTCGCTGCATTCAGGACCGGCTGTAGCGCCTCGTCCTCGAGAGCCTGCTGTTCTTCGAAGTCCTCGGTTGAGAGACATTGGCTGATGAGGCCGATTGTGCGGTCAATTGTCTGCCAGGCTTCAACATGAGCCCCGCTGGTCTCAGCCTGATCATCTGTCGACGTTGATCTGAACAGCGAAACGGCAATTCGTTTGCCGTTGAAGACGACGGTGACTTGTGCACCATCCTCTTCGTCATTCCCAGCGATCATCTCAATGACTTCCAGGAATTCGCCCGGCTGCTCTGACAGCTGTGATGACGGAGAATCCATTGTGGCGGCGGTGTCGACGGTGGCGACGGCGGTGGCAGTTGTTACGAGGTGGGCTGACGATGTGTTCTTTCTGCTATTGCTGCTAAATTCGACTCATTTATCGATCAAGCGTGCGGACTGTTTATCAAGAACGCCAGAGTAGGAGGATGAGTGTAAGTGCTTGGAGACGCGCCACCGTTGTTGCGTCACGTGACCGCTGCCTTTCGCTCCTGTTTACTTCTCAAGGAGATTTCATCTAAAAAAAAAATCACTTTGCTGAAGCCTGAGGATTTGAAGCTGGACCACGCGCGATTGATCCTGCAATCCTGAAGGAATGAACTATACTGATAAGTATAAAAGTTTAGGAATGTTGTACCCACTTCTAGTAAGCACTTGAGACGACAGCATGAATTTTTTAGAGGCGGTGTACGTAAGCATTTGTTCTCGTACAGCGCGCAGGGATCTCAAACTTATGCCTATTCGAAAGTATATGGTTGGCCAAGTTAGCCATAAAGTATTTCCTCTCCAGATTTGCTACTAAGAGTATCTAAGAGAAAACACTAGAACTGCCCCAGAATTGTTGAAGATCTGTATACTGCACAGCTAAATTATATGGGGGAGTTACCTCCTCCTAAAACGGTAAAGACTGAACATGTCTGTAGGGATAAGTTTGGGATCCTTGCACGCTGTATACTAAAACAATGGGTCTCGGAATGTTCCTGAGCTATTCCTCCTGGTTGCAATTTGACCTTCCCTTCCACCATGTCTGCGGCCAGACTTGTGAACCAAAACCCAGGTGGGAAGGAAGCCCATATCGGGGCTCTGGGAGCTATTCGTCTAGGCCTTCTGGTATGTGTTTCCTGAGGGACCCGCTATGGCGCTGCGCGCCTCCGGTTTAGCCCTCCTACAGCGTCCCTGAGGAGCGCGGATCGAGGTCCAAATTCTAGCCTTTAATCCACAAAGGGCCATTTCTATACATCTTAGGTGTCATGTACCGGCCGTCTGGATTCGAGCCTACGGCTTGGAGACCTCCTTCTTCTTGCTTTGCGGCTATTCTTGGTTCGTGATGTCACGAGTAATAGAGTCTTCCCCTGGTATAGCCGGAAAATATGGTCGTTTGGAGAGCCCTGACGACGCATCAACCAGTTATGGTGGCCATGGCCATCGTCGCAGAGTCGAAACATGGCAGGCCCGAAGCTCTAGAGATGAATCCCTTGGGTAACCTTTGTGGACCATGTTGATCCAGCGGCCACGATCACACTCCATGGATGACTTTCATGGGGGGGGGGGGAACTTGGGCATATAATAAGGGTTGAAATGAACGAAGGTGATCTATTGAACTTCAAGTCTCCCTTCATCATCATTCATCCATCATTCTCATTGTGTTCCTTCGGCACTGTTGATCAGAGCCTTCCCTTATTGTCTCAAATTCCAAAGTATACATATCCTTCTATCTCAAAATGTGTCACAACACCACCGAAATCTACCGCTGCGGAAGGCACACCGGCAGGACCATCAGCTACTGCCGTCGGGCAAGGGTTGTCAACGGAAAGAGGGTCATGTGCAGCCAGCGAAGCCACACGAGATCGAACCAGCGTGACGCCGTGTGCACCAACCGGAACTGTCGCCACCGTCAGCTGGGCGGTGTCTGGACATGCTGCATGTGTGACTACGCCCCAAACCGTTACGGCAAGTGCTCTGCCAGCACTTGCAACCACAGGCCTTGTGATGAGTGCACGGCTTACCGTCGACGCTGAGAAGAGACACTCAAGCTTGTTCAGGTATGATGAATTTGAATGACATATTTGTCTTCACAGCCGCGCATAGCTACCGAAGTACTTTTTGGCTGATATATATCATGTCAAACAGTTGTCTCGATTGAAACCTGGGAACTTATACGGGCGGTTTATCATGGCAGTGGGATATAGATCTCGCAGGTCGAGAAAGAGCCAGTTGATCTTGGCTCAAGTGTGGCGAATGTATGGGCCAAGTTATTTGAGGTACAAATCCTTAGGCCCTCACCGCTTTTCTCTCTTTTAGTATCAAATGAATACACATATTCTGCTCGATCAATTTTGAATGGTTGATAGAAAATGCGTAAAATCTCAAATTTTATTTACTTGAAAGGCTAGTTGTCTCAAATGCTGTCGGTAGGCGTACTGTGAGGCCGAGATACTGTATATATGTGCCACCAAAAGTTAGATACCAGTGCTACGGCTCTACTTAGACGTAGAAGACTGGCCTCGTCAAGTTTACACGACGTTTTGGAACATTGCCTTCTGAGAGCTCAAACATCAGATAGAACTGATACCAGAATACTCTGGACCGATGCTATTTGTATAAATCAGGCCGACTACACGGGAAAAGGTGGTGTAGTGGATATTGATTGGGCTGACAGATATGCGAATAGGAGGCAGGCCCTCGCATAGCTCGGCCAAGCAGACAATCAAGTAACAGCTCAGAGAGGAGAGTGGATAGAGATAGCTGTGTGATTCAGTGGAGCCATGATCTATTAGATATTCTTTTATATGCAAACACAGAGCAAAATTTAGTTTCTTCATTGCTCAAGAGTGTAAAACTCTGTCTCGCCGGTTGTTCGGACTCAAACTAGATCACTATCCCTATCTTTTGACCAAGACAAAGTTTCCAGACCCACTTCCACGGGAAAGTAGACCATGTCCGCGTCGCACATTCTCAAGAATGTGCATCTAGGTAGCCTCAAGGCATGGATTCCGTCCTAGTAAACTTCGTTTCGCAGTTCATTGAGATAGGTACCTTGGGAACTCACATTCTCCAACACAGTGGGGCCATTACCTGGGCACAACTCCGTCATCGCGTATGCTGTGTAACTCTGGCTGATGCATATACCTTCAAGCGTGTACAAGACATGTGATCCAAAGGCCCGTCTTACTCAAGTGAGGCCGTAAGCAAATTAACCGGCCCAAGAACACCTGAAAAACTCATTTCCAAGGTCCGAGCCTTTGCGTCGCCAAACAAAGTCGCTGGACAGAGACGTCTTCGAATCTGTGTTGAAGCCGGTGAGTTGGGTTATTTTTAAAGACATCCGTCCAGGAGCACCTCGATTCGATCGACACAGAATGGCGCCACGCGAAGAACCGAAGAGTACTTGATGCTCCACAAGGGGCTCGTCTCCGCAAGTCTGTGTTCAAGTAATTGATTCCGATCTCCTGGACTACTCGAAAAACCCTCTTCCGGACTTTCACTGTGCCTCACGAGATACATCATAATAACCCAATGCAGAACGCTCTCTTGAAGACCAGGAGGCAAAGGAGCCTTTGCTGACCGTGTAATCAGTACTAGATTTCAAGCCTCGATCCCTCCCACCCAGCTTTCTCTCCCGTGGCGCTACCCTGCCCTATTGCCACGATGATCCTAACGATTTCCCCTCGAATGGTTTCTTGGGTTGAAGCTGTAGCTCAACTCGTGTGTAGCAAAACCAGGGTCTTGCGACTCGACCGGTCGTCCGTTGAAGCCCCCAGCCGACGGTGAGCCAGCAATTGGTCCGGTTTGAAGGCTCCTATAAGCGCTCACAAATTTTAGATCCGCGTCCGGTCCGCTGAATGTAACCCAGGATACCTGAGATTGTGAACCGTGCGGTAGTTCGGGTGGAGGGCGTCGCTCTGCGTCATTGGGCCAGTCCCTGGAAGATTGAGCTACACTGTTGCTAATCCGACCACTAATCGATGAGTCGGCTGAGCTCGTTTCCTCAGCCTTAATAACCCGATTGTGTTGCTGAAGAGGAAGACCGTGGTCACTGCCGACCAGCAAATCGAAACGCAAGCCCGCCTGGCTGGAGACCTCCTCGTCGACCACGTTGAAGCGGGTCCGCTGCACACTCTGGTCCTCGTTCCCACGAATGGCCAAGCTCTTCCATCGAAGAATGACAGTGTCTCCCTCCCACTCGATCTCATTCTGCTCCAGTGTCTTAGCTCGGATGTAGCTCTGGGAGCATGAGGTTTTCATCATGGTCACAGGTACTGTGACATGGTTCATGTTGTTGGGCAGGTAAAGCCATGCTGTGGGAGCATCTAACAGTTCCCGCTGGTGTGAATGTTAGCTTGAGGTGATCATGAGCAGGGGAGGGCTGTTGTGACAGACATTTGTAATGATGGATCTGACAGCAGCCTTCAACCCCTCTGCGGCCATGTCTGTCCCAAGAGCATCTGGCTGGGAGCTGGAGGTGATGGAAGGCAGTGTTCCCAGGGGAGGCGGGTGATGGCGCGGCAACCTATATTGGCTGTGTTGGACATGTTGCACTTGCGAGCCCGTTCGCCACTCATGATAGAGTATGCTGATTTCCCTGTGGTGCTGGTCGAATTGCTCATCACTGAGGGTGCCCTCGTCTACCAGACGGTTGGAAAATGTACGGAAACTCATGACGCTGCTGCTCGCGTAGAGCATCTGTCTAACCTTGAACCTGATTACACACACGGGAGATGCCATATCCGCCTCAATGACTTGGTGCGCACCCTCCGACCCGTCCCACCCAGCTAGCCGGGGCATGTGGCGTAACCAGTTCGGGGCTTTGTGATCTTTGAACGGCAAGAGATCTAATGTAGAGTCAGATCACCTCAAAATATATTTAGATGGAGCCCGAAATGTTCAGAAAGAGAGATAAACGGGTGGACCCGACCTGCGGGATAGAAGAAGTTATGGTTGCAAGAGCTTGTGGACCGCGGATGTGAATGTGAAAACCCGTCAAGTTCACACTGAAGAAGTAGGCAGAATTGTCGCAAGGCAGGATACTAAGTTAGTGTAATTTATTGAGGTTGGATGTGACATCTGTCATGAGTAAATGGGAATCTGAGAGGGAGGAGTGGTAATCAGACAGTACAAAAGTGATGCAGCCCCATAGTGCGCCTGTACTTACCGAAAATCGCCGTCCGTCCCCGAGCAACAGTTTTGGAGACGCGATGCGAACTTGAGTGGTCAAGCGGCGCCAAGCTCTAAGTCTCGCGTGCCATACCTACCAAGGGGGAGGGACTTTTTGTGGTTTAGGTGCTGCAAGCATTGCAATCGAATAGCGATAGTAAATTGACATTCAATCAGCAGTTGTCATGGTTCAAAGCAAGTGTCTGTCCTAATCTGCACATAGGGCAATGTCAATATTGACATACACCAACATGGTGAGACATTATGTCAGCAGCATTTCAACATTCAAACAAAAGAAAAAGCCCCTCAACTACTCATCCCCACCCAACCTTTGACTTATCATTCCCTGCCTGAACTGTTAGAGATGAATTGAGGCTTATGAGTACATAGAGATATGGAAATACAACTTAAGCCATGTATTTTTCGAGTCTAAACCATAGGGTTCCTTGTATAAAAGTGTTGCTAAGACAAGCTCGCTATGAATATATTGTCGCTATTGATATGAGATCGCGGCTTACGTTCCATTCGAATCTTTAATATGATTTGTATCTGTTAAATATTGCATAAGATCTTACAAAATTCTCCAAAAAGCCCCAAATTCTGATTAAATGTCAACATCATTCACCTAGGTACGGAAAATAATTGCATTACGTGACTCGATCAGGAAGCACCCTCTTGCAAGGTAGCCCCTCTAACGGCTACGGATTTGCATGATCCGGGGCAACACTCAGTTGCCTTGATATGCTCTGCAGAGAATGTGTGACAAAGGATATGAGCAGCGCTGCAGCACTCACCTTCGTCAAATCTCGATTAGGCTTGAGAGTGGGCGAGAATGAGCTTCCCATCAGTAGAGGCCGAGTGACTCGTCTGGTCTATACCATTGATGCGGCGTCACAGGGGTCAGCCTACGATTTAAGGTAGGCGGCCACTTAGACATTGCGGGAAGTCAGCTGTGCGTTTTGAAGATGGCCTGGGGCCACCGCCAATGGGCAGATTCTCGCACATTTTCGTATTTCACTGTACATATGTAGACCCTTTCTCCACCCCACCCCCCTCATTGTTTCGCGCCATCGCCTTGTAGGGCGGTCCGATCATCATCGGGTTCAGACCTTACCTTCCATTAAGTCCGTTGTTAGTTGTGGTCAGCCAATAAAAAGAAAAGAAAAGAAAAGAAAAGAAAAGAAAAGAAAAGAAAAGAAAAGAAAAGAAAAGAAAA